>CM038679.1:645805922-646320876 GCA_021605205.1 Aegilops longissima | reverse complement strand
TATGCCACTAGAAAGATGAGATGATTTCGTTGAATTCGATATAAAGATCACCGAATCGGATGCACGGTTTGCAAATGACAAGCAAAACAAGAATGGCACAAATCTGCCATTAACAGGATGATGCCACTTAGCAAGCAACAATAAATCAAGCTACTGCACCCAAATGTACCAACAAAGTATATGGCAGTGATCTACACAAGATGCTTGACAAAAGATGAGCACTGAGCTACGGCTAGTTCACATCATAATAGGTTCAAACAAGCATGGCAAAAGTGCACAAAATATCAGGCTGGGCATGGAAAAAACAACATCAGGTAGCAGTGTTCAGAGCAGCAAAACTACATGCTACAGGACCTTAAAATAGCAAAACATGGCATGGCATGAATCTACTCAAAGCATAGAACAAAAGTCCCTTACCGACCATAAGCCAAAAAGGATCATAAAGTATAGTAACACCCATGTCAATATCGCAAGTTTCGTTAACAGATTCAGACTTGGTGAAATCTCAGGACATAGCAGAAACAGATTCAACATGGCATCTTTACCAGCTTGATTAACTCACTACAAGGCATGTCATGGCATGGAACAAAATCTAGCATGAAGTAGGCATGATGAAGAACATGTTCATGTGCAAAACTACCTCATAGCATAATTGCATAAATATACCCATGAAAGACAACACAAGAACATGATGTAAAATGACATGTTCATGAACTTGCTCAAATGCAGAAACTAATGCCACCATCGAGTTGGTGGGATTTTTCACCCCAAAACATATATAATATGTTAGGTTGTTGTAGAAAATCTTCACAAATGCACAAAGTCAAAACCTGCCTAAAATGGTAGGTAATGTAAATGGCATTTTCCATATTTGGAAACGCCCAGAAATGGACTTGCCTGAAAAGGATGTACTCCATATGCCAGAAATGGAATATTCGCCGAAAATAAAACAAATAGCAAAAAATAAAATAAAATAGAAAAAAAACCATACATCCTAAGAGAGTATGACAAAGGGCCACATCACATACTAATAAAGGTCGATTTCTCAAAATTCTTCCTTTAACCCCGTGCTTTTCCTTTTATTTCGTCTCAAGAGTAATTGAAAAGAGTGGCAGAGAGCTGCCTAGCCGCAGCTGCAGCCACTGGCTCCGCCTCCAAGCCGCCCAACTAACCAACCCAAGAGCCTGGTAGAGCGCCAAGGCCACCTGCTGCTCCTCCTCCTCCTCTTTCAGGCACTGCCACAGACACCCCCGCTTAGGTCCTTCCACGTGGACATCCTGCCCCGCCGCCAAGGCTCCCGCCTCTGCTCCCGCACCCACCTTTTTCCTCTCCTCTCGCTGTCGCCATGGGGATCATGAGAACGAGAGAGCACGAGCTCGATCCGTCGCCTCTAGCCCCCTACTTATCCTCTCTCTCCTTGTCCTCACGCCTCTAGGGTTTCCCTCTTCCTCCGCCGCCGCCAGTGAGAAGGACCACAGATCCACCGCAGCTGCTCCGGCCCCGAGCGCAATCGAGAGCTGCCTCGTCAGCCGGGTTTCTCCGCCACCCCCAACCCTGCAGATCGTGGTCCATCTTCTTCCCGCTGCCTTCTCCTTCCACGACGTCGATTACGGTGCGCCGGACGACAAGTCCTCGACGCCCCGGCTTCCTCCTTCCTCTCGGTTAGAAACGCGCAAGGTTCAGAGTTCCGCTTGTCGCCGCCAGCCCGCCTCCGTCGACTACTTTGTGTCTTTGGGTGAGCTGGGTAACACACCTCCTTCTCCCATCCTTTTCCATGGCATATAGGCAACCGTAGGGCGCGTCCGATCCGTGTTTTTCCCGTGCTCGGCGTGCTCCGGCGTAATCTGATGTTTTGTTCAGTGATGTTCGCCCGTGCGTGGTGGTCGTGTCCCCGCCTCGTTCACCCCTGTCAGGTTCCCGTGAGCGCGCCAAGGCCGCTTGTTCGCGCTCCCGCGTGCACCCAGCCTTTCCCGAGGGCGCCGTAGCTGCTGCTGCCGGTCGCAGCAGGGCGCCATGGCCCCGAGTCGAGCGCCCTGTTTTCCCTCGTAGAATGCACGCGTCTTTTCCCTTCCCGCACGGCCGCGGAGGCCCTGTGTTCGCTGGATTGCCGCTGCTTTCGCCGGGCGCTTGTCGCCTTCTCGTGTGACAACAGAGTTGATCGGCTGGCTTGTTCACCTAAAGTGGGCCAAGCCCTTCCCTATCAGTCACGCCCGCCTAGCCCAGTGGCTGCTGATGCAGAGCCACACCGGCGAGACCCGGGTTCGATCCCTCATGCTGCATATTTCTTCCCCTTTTTCCCTTTTCCGACATCATAATGCAAAAAGACTAAAAAGGAATATGACAATGAAAAGAATAAAACCACACAACCAAACAAGATGAGGCCAAACATGATAAAACCCACAAGAATTGGATGAGGTCAAGTTGATATATTGCCAAAATGGGAAGTTTTACATCCGGGGTGTTACAGTGCACTCAGCGTGCCCCACCGGTCTATGAATCCATTCGACTTAGTCGAGTGAAGAAAAAAATTTAAGACATAAAGACTATGGTCGACTGCCAGCAGTCCACCATAGCCTTGGGGACTACACCCAGTGGGTGCACTCAGCGTGCCTCCACTAACCCGGAACTTTAATCGACACACCCAGTGGGTGTAGGACAAACTCTACGAATTTCAGAAAGAAGAGTTTTCGGATATCATATCCTAACAGTAATGTGCAAAGGACCGACTCGACCTGAACATTACTCAAGAGCTGAATCAAGCGCCGAGGCTGCCTGGCTGGCTTCTCGGATTGCCTTCACTTGCTCCATCATGACCCCCGCTTGGCGTATTGCTTCTTTAGCAGCACTAACCTGGTCTTCTGGGACGTGGTGGGTTGAGAAAAGCGAGGGTTGAGCAGCACTCGACGATGAAGGGCAAGCACTCGTCAATGGCACCGCAAAGGATACGGTAGGCCGAGTGACATTGTCTCCCTCCACGACCAATGTCTCGGTGCCGCATCGCCCCGAGTCGCCTCGCCAAAGCAGAAAGCTTTTTGTTCCTCGTCCGCCTCAGTGGTTCCTCGTCGTCGTCGTCAGGAAGGTCAATAACAATGTTGGATGAAGCTGCAGAAAGGATCAAAATTAGAGACAATAAGTCAATCGACTGAAAACGGAATCACAAGAGTCATACCAGGTTTTGAGGTAATAGCATCCTCCATCTCGTGGTCTTCAGCCCTGGCCGAGGTATCAGAAGTAGCAGCACTGTAGTTCCAGAAGTCAGTCGATGGGCTCATGAGTCAACCAAGAACAAGTTCATGGAACGAGAAAACTCAAGACTACCATTACCCTGAGATAGTGGGGATCACCACCTTCATCTTCGGCAAGACCTTCGCCGGTTTCGACGGTGCCACTCGAGATTGCTTCGGAGCCTTCTCAGTCGGCATCGGAGAAGTAGTCCGAGGGCGCTTGGTCGACTGCGTGGCGGCTGCGACCCCCTTGCCTCGCTCGGCCGCGGGATCATGGACAAGCTTCGAGCGTCTCTCCGAGCGAGGAGGTACAACTTCCTCCTCCTCCTCCTCTTCTTCCTCCTCACCCGAGTCATCACCCTCGTCATCATCGTCAGCATCCGAATCCCACTCCTCCGGGCTTTCGCCCCCGCTTCCTTCCTCCTCCTCAGTCGGCACCTGCGCCCCATTGGGCATCGAGTACAACTCAGTGGTGGCCTGATAGACAACAGAACAAGACAAAGGTCAATCGACCAATTTGCAGTGGAGCAGAACGGATAAAATAAGATTACAATTAGAAACAAATGGTCATACCGTGTCCAGTGTGTAGGTGCAGTCGAGTGGGGGGATCCTCCTAGCCCCTCGAGGGTTGTCCTTATTCCCTGTGATTGCAGCCATCCACCTCTCCAGTGTGGCATCGTCGACTGCTTCTGGATGAACCCGACTGGTGTCTTCGGTGCCGCAATATAGCCACATCGAGTGGCCTCGGTACTGAAGTGGTTGGACACGCCGTCTAAGGAAGACCTCCAGAAGATCCATGTCCGTCACTCCATCCCGAACGAGCTGAACTACACGCTCCATCAACATTTTTACCTGAGGTTTCTCCTCAGGGAGCACCTTCAGAGAAGAGGGTTTGTCCGCTTGGTCCATGGAGAACGGAGGGAGACCAGTCGACTTCCCCGGCGTCGACTCGTCTTGGCAGTAGAACCAGGTCGACTACCACCCTCTAACCGACTCAGGAAGGGTCATGGCCGGGAAAGTACTCTTGCTCCTCATCTGAATCCCAAGACCCCCGCACATCTGGATAACCTTAGTCCTCTCATCATCCGGACTCGCCTTTTTCACCGTCTATGAGCGACAGGTGAATATGTGCTTAAAGAGACCCCAGTGTGGTCGACAACCCAGGAAGTTCTCGCACATGGACACGAAAGCAGCAAGATATGCGATGGAGTTGGGAGTGAAATGGTGGAGTTGTGCCCCAAAGAAATTCAGAAACCCTCGGAAGAAAACACTCGGCGGCAGAGAAAATCCACGGTCTATATGAGTGGCTAGGAGAACGCACTCACCCTCCTGCGGCTGCGGTTGACACTCGGTCCCCGAAAGCCTTGCTGACCCATGAGGGATCAGACCTTTGTTGGCCAGGTCATTGAGATCTGTCTCGGTAATGGTCGAGCGGATCCAATCCCTTGGACCCAACCTTTTGGCAGGCGGGACCTTGACGAAGATCCGCCCCGAGTGGACGCTCTCCCCTTCGCTTTCCCCGTCGCCGTCGCCTTCTTTGCACGCTCCAAGGCCGCCGTCTTCTCCTTCACCATTGTCGCCGGTGAAGCACGCAAGGAGCGGGTAAGCAGAGGTGAGAGCAGGCGCAGCAGGCGGAGGCAAAGAGGGCGGAGAGAAGAATGGGAAAGCACTGTTCAAAAACCCTCGCCCGGCGCTTTATATAAGGACACTTCCAAGTGGATGGCAAGTAGGCCCGGGCGCTCCTGTCACATCCCGAAACAGCCGCGCACGCGTGATACATGGCGAAAAAGGCGGCATGGAAATCAAGGCGTCCACGCCTTATCCCATCCGAGTACCGCGGTCCGCCCCGCTTTGCGCGCTTCCCAAAATTCAGATCCCACAAAATCCGCTAACGGCAAATCAATCTATCCGACGATATCTTTCCTGCGATCCGTCGCTCGGAAGTTCACTGGAGTTCAAAAGTTCACTCGACAGAAGACAAGAATGGATCAAGGCGACTGAAATAAAAGTTGATGCCAACGCCGAAAGAAAAATCGCGGATCCAGGATACGACATAATCAAAACACGGGAAATAGGTCGGAGAAAATCATCAACTCCTTCCTCACTCGAACCTCGATCCATTCGGGGGCTAATGATGATGTTATGTACCTAGGGTAGGGTCATGGACCTATCTAAGATACCATACCCAAGGACATCCTTAGACGAAGCTACCTCCCAGTCGACCAAGAGGGACTTAACTCGACTAACTCAAGGACACTCAATGATGAGGATAGCCACCGACCATGAAGCTAACCACTGACGGCCAGAGACCTAAAGTCACCAAAGACGAAACGGTCTATCATTAAGTAGCTTTAATAGTCTTCATGGCACTTTATAAGGGCGTTACCAGTAACCCCCTATCTTAATGTACTTTAAATCCCAAGATAATCGAGGGCCGAGGGGTCCATGAACTCTATATAAGCCACCCCCCTCCTCAGTGTAAAGGGTTCGCACCCCTGTAACTCATATACGCATAAACCAGTCGACCGCCTCCGGGCTCCGAGACGTAGGGCACTCGTTAAACACTCAATGTAAAGGGTTCGCACCCCTATAACTCATATACGCATAAACCAGTCGACCGCCTCCGGGCTCCGAGACGTAGGGCTATTACTTCCTCAGAGAAGGGCCTGAACTCGTTAAACACTCGTGTGTACAACTACTCCATAGCTAGGATCTTGCCTCTCCATACCTACCCCCCATTCTACTGTCACACTTAGAACCACGACAAGGGCTAGCCGACATGACATGTCCATTGAAAGATCTAGCAACATCAACATAATGGCTATTTGCATCTACATAAGGAGATTGATGATACATGTTACCGCTAGATTGCAGCCGCTGATGACGCCTCTCTCAGAAGAAGAACAGGCTGGAGACTGTTCAAACCTTCGTCCCCAGCGGAGTCGCCAAAAAGTGTGTTGACACACGAACACGTCACGTGTACCCTTGACGCCGGGGGTGATGCACCGCAGCTCACGTCGAAGGAGACCCGACCGACAGCGCGATACGCAAGATAGTCGGCAGGCGCTTTTGCAGACCCGAAACCCCACACGCCTGGGAGGGACCCCGTCATGGAGTGCGGCGTCTATGGGCTGCCATAGGTCGATTCGCTCGCCCCTAGATCCTCGTGGATCGCTGCCCTCCAACGCGAAGAACGAACGAAGAACGAGAAAGAAAGATACAAGGGTAGGGGATAAAGATAGATGAACACAAAAGTGTAATAGATTGATTGGTTCAATTGGTGTTGTTCAATCGGCCGTCACCCCCAACATATATAAGAGGCGGCTGGACTTCCCGTACAAGTAAAGGATTAATCTAGTCTTTCCTTACAAGAAGAATTACATCAATTCGCGTCCTAGAGTCCTAGTTCTATTCCAACTCGGATTCAGTCTGAATCTGGCCCAAACTCTGTCTTTCTTCTTGCGCGGGCCGCCGAGCTTGCATATCATCTCCGATCAAGATGGCCCAAATATCAAACTTGTTCGCCTCGATGATACGAACAACTCTCATGTTGATTACTTTTTCAAATAAGACCATCTTGAGTACTCTTCGGGGTCATCTTTACCTTCCAGTCGGACTCGGTCTTGCAGTAGACTGGATTATCCGAGTCTCGTAGTGAACTTGTAGGCCATATACTATCTCCGATAATGATGACTCCAAAACCAAAGTTTACCGTCTTGATGATATGCATAATTTCTGTATTGAACACTTCTTCATCTGAGGTCATCTTGATAAACTTTCGGGCACATGTTCAGTTTCACTCGGATTCGAGCTCATCCACTCGGATATTAGAATCTTTCACTCGGATCTTCCCACTTGGCTTTTCCACTCGGATGTTTAGAATCTTTCACTTGGAAGATAATATTTCACTCGGATGACTATATTTTCACTCGGAAAGGCAATCTCTTACTCGATCGACAAGTTTTAATTCCGACGGTAATATCTTTACTCAGATGATAATAAGTTCACTCGGATGTCAAACTTTCACTTGACCGGTAATTTTTCCCTTGAAAAGTAAGCTTTCACTCGACCGGTAAGGTTTTACTCGAAAGGTAAGCTTTCACTCGACCGGTAGGTTTTCACTCGACCTTTTACTCGATCGGTAGGTTTTCACTCGGATGGAAAAACTTTCCACTCGGATTTCCCGACTAAAAAGACAGCCTGATCTTGATTTGCCTCTCCAGGTTGCATATGACCTCGAATTGAGACAAATTGTATATGAAAATCGATCGGCTCGACAAGACGAAACTTTTTCATGTTGAAGCTTTTTCCATTCAAGGCCGTCCAGAAGGCCGAATTGCTCACGCATTGTATCAGACACTCATTAACATGTGTCTGGTGTCGAGCGTAATATTTTGGTCTTTGGTAGGGCTGGTCTATATTGATTGTAACTTTTGTATACAAACTCGGATTGAGATGATTTATATATCAAAATTGATTGCTTCGATGAGACGAAGACAATTCCTTTAGTGTGCTACTTCATCCGAGGTCATCTTTAAGGCGTGATTGGCCAAAAATCACTCGGAGCATTGAATTATGCCACTCGGAGTATAGTTTCGGTCCGTAAGATAAGGTCGAATGAATATAACCGAAACATCAAAGTTGTTCCTCTCGGCGACGTGAATCTTTTCATGCTGAAAGCCCGTTCACTCGAGACCATCTTCATTGCAATTTGTATCTTGCCAAAAACAGGTGTCAACACTGCCCATCTCGTACTTGCAACTATTTTAGACATGACCGTGCCTGTTCCGTCGGCACATTCATGCCTCTCACAGTTAAATGAAAAACATTCCGGAAAACAGTAACGGACGCCTATTGTCAATCCTCACGTCACGTACATTCGACGTTCATTCCTTTGTCACAGAAGTAATTGCCGTGCCTCTGCCATAGAACATATAAGTGTAAAATGATTCTTGCTACACTTGTAAAACCCGGAATGCCCTGGATAAATGTCGAATCCCACCTTGCGGTAAAACCATGGAGACCGGTGCTTCTCAGAAACACATCTGTGGCTTTTTGCACATGTAGTTGAGTGCACGGCTATTAGTTCGTGCCCGTGCCTCACGTAGCACCATAGCACGAATTGACATCCATGCAATCACGTAACTTCATCTCCGCGCCTCACGTAGCACCGTATCAGTGCCTCTAGTTGCGCATCTTGTTGTATAAGTGCTTCTTGCAGCTGCATGTCCACGCCCATTGTTGCTTCTCGTTCTTGCTGTCCATCTCGTAGCGTCAGTGTTGCAACACAGACACACAACAGTGCCTCTGATAAAGCACAACACTTATACAACTAGAGTGCAAAAATTTAAAATTTGACAGCAAACTGAATGTATCACTGAAAACAATTGCCACAACAAGTGAATGTACCACGCCCATGTGTCTGAGAGTTAAACCAGCCACTTCAAGCATGCTTCTCTTGGTCACAGACTTGCGCACGAGATAAATTGTAAAAATTAGCATTTGACAGCAAACTACACAAGACAATGATCATCTCCCCGACTTGCTGGAGATACGACGGTTGTTAAAAACATAACTGCTGATTTTATTTTAATTTTTTATAAAGAAAAACCACGATCAAAAACCTAGGATGTGCACAACCGCACCGTCAGGGAGACGAAACCACGATCCAGAACCCATGATGTGCACAACCGCATCGACAGTGAGATCGTGCACTCCTTTGCCGCTTCCCCGCCCTTAAATTTAGACTTCCGTTGCGGACTTGTCTCCCACAAACAACAGAAACCGCCATTGCGCTCCCACTCACTATTCCCCACGAAATACCAGGTTGCAGGAGGACGAACTACTCCAGGCCATGGGATTCACTAGGGAATTCGAGGTGCAGGCCCACGGCAACACCAAGTTGCAAGTGATCCACACCAACGACTTGCACAAGGCGGCCACCATCATCGAGCAGTATGAGCGATACCTCGAATTCGAGCGCCACAAGATCGTCGGTGTTGATGTGGAGTACACCAATGGCGTAGGCGAAGATCAGAAACCAGCCCTCGTCCAACTCTCCGTCGGCAAGGATCATCCGGTGCTACTCTTTCAACTGAGCGCCGCCGACAAGAACTGCACCAGGTTCGACAATTTCCTCGCCGACCCAGGTACACGTTCGTTGGCTTATCCATCGACGGAGACATAGAGATGCTCAGCCGCATCGGACTGGAGATCGCCCACTTCGTCGACATCCAGAAGGAATGGAGGGTGCCTACAGCTACCAAGCCTCTGGACTCCCTTGGCAATGTCTCAGGCATCCTTGTCCACGACTACTACGACGACATGAAGAAGAAGATCACCAACGCAGAGCACCAGCGCTGGGCGCGCATGCCCCTGTCCATGACGCACATCGAGTACGCGGCAAAAGATGCTTATGCTGTACGAGATATGGAGCCGCCTCACCACCATCTAGGAAGGGCTCCAACGGGCAAAACTTGAGAAGGAGCAGTCCAGGAAGCGCGCAAGGTGCTGGAGCGACTACGACTACTGAAGCAGGTGGTCCCGGCCAAGAAAAGTATCTAGAAGATTGCTCATGCCATTCTAGATTTCTCGTTAGATTTGCTTTCTCTCAAGACTGCCATTTGCTTGTTCTAAATTTAGATTTGCTTGTGTCGCAATTAACCTTGAAGTTTGCTTCCAGTTTACATATCTTGTGAACAAGTTTATTTCCAGTGCAATGTTGGAGTTTTCTATTATTAGAATATATTGGCGTGAACTGAAAAATATAAACACAGTACAGATGCTATACGATTAGCATAACGCACATGCACTAGTACCTTTGTGGATGCAGCGTCGAAATGCAGGGACAACATATACAAAATGCTCCTAAAAGCAGTGCACAATGTTCTAACAAACCATTGCACACACAATATTAAAAATCGTTCGTATGCAACACTTTAGAAAAAAATTTGAATACAGAGGTAGTTAGGTGTTTATTCTCCTTGGAAAACATTGCTTACACCCGTGACCCTCAGAGAAGAACACTATAGAGGCACGGTTGTCTGTCAATAACACCAACTACTTAAAACACCCACGGAGGCACTTATGTGCCTCCACTCCTATGGGGACCGTGCGTAAATGAGGCTGAATGCCTTCGGAGACACATGGAACTCATAGGCCATGGCCCCTGCAATGAAAACGTGCCAATGAAAGCTTCTTGAAAACAGAGGCACACCTTCACGTGCTTGCATCATGATCCTTCGCGTTCGTACCTCCCTTAGAATCACGTCCGTGCCTTACGGCCAGCTTCCGACGTATCGGGTCTATGAAGATTTGCTTCCTTCTTAATATGGGACATGACTATCGCACATGCATAGGCTCCATCCTACACCTCCATGCCTCGACAAGTACGACGACCGTGCTTGTAACTGTGAAGCGTATAGGACACCTAAGGGATGACCTTGTAACTATTTCAGACATAACCGTGCCTGTTCCGTCAACACATTCATGCCTCTCACATTTAATTGAAAAACATTCCGGAAAAACAGTAACAGACGCCTATTGTCAATCCTCACGTCATGTACATTCGACGTACATTCCTTCGTCACACAAGTAATAGCCATGCCTCTGCCACATAACATATAAGTGAAACACGATTCCTCCTACACTTGTAAAACCCGGAATGCCCTGGATAAATGTCGAATCCCACCTTGCGGTAAAACCACGGAGGCATGTGCTTCTCAGAACCACATCTGTGGCTTTTTGCGTATGTAGTTGAGTGCACGGCTATTTTTTCGTGCCCGTGCCTCACGTCGCACCATAGCACGAATTGACGTCTGTGCAATCACGTAGCTTCATCTCCGTGCCTCACGTAGCATCGTATCTGTGCCTCATGTTGCGCCACTCGTTGTATGAGTGCTTCTTGCAGCTGCATGTCCATGCCTCTCTTTGCTTCTCATTCTTTCTGTCCATCTGGTAGCGTCTGTTGCAACACGGACACACAACAGTGCGTTTGAACAAACACAACACTGCTCCTCCCAGCGAATGAATCAAAAAAACAATTGCCACTCCCAATGAATGTACCACGCCTGTGTGTCTGAGAGTTAAACTAGCCACTTCAAGCATGCTTCTCTTGATCAGAGACTTGTGCCTCTACATACTGCCCCTGCATGCCTCACTCGATAAATTGTAAAAGTTAACATTTGACAGCAAACTATGCAAGACAACGATCATCTCCACGACTTGTTGGAGATACAACGGTTGTTAAAAACATAACTGTTGATTTTATTTTATTTTTTATAAAGAAAAACTACGATCCAAAACCCACGATGTGCACAACCGCATCGACTGTGAGATCGTGCACTCCTTTGCCGCTTCCCCGCCCTTAAATTTAGACTTCCGCCGCGGCCTTCTCACACACAAACAATAGAAATCGCCATTGCGCTCCCACTCATCGTTCCCTACGAAATTCCAGGCTGCAGGAGGACCAACTGCTCCAGTTAATGGGATTCACCAGGGAATTCAAGGAGGTGCAGGCCCACGGCAACACCAAGTTGCACGTGATCCACACCAACGACTTGCACAAGGCGGCGACCACCATTGAGCAGTACGAGCGACACCTCCAGTTCGAGCGCCACAAGATCGTCGGAGTTGATGTGAAGTACACCAACGACCATGGCGAAGATCAGAAACCCGCCCTCGTCCAGCTCTCCATCGGCAAGGATCATCCGGTGCTGCTCTCCCAACTGAGCGCAGCCGACAAGAACTGCACCAAGTTCGACAACTTCCTCGCCGACCCCAGGTACATGTTTGTTGGCTTCTCCATCGACGGCGACATAGAGATGCTCGGCTGCGCTCGGCAGAGAAGCCACGCTGCCGGGGCGGCCCTGTCACCCGGAGAAGATTTCTTTTCTTTGCTGATTCCTCTCAATGAAATTTGCGAAGAATAGCGGAGAGAAATGGTAACCTAATAAGGGAAAGGTTTCTAGCTGCTTCCATATCACCCCCAAAAAAGAACCAAAAAGTTCCAGAGGCATCTTCCATTCATTTCGATTTAGGTCTTTCTCGCACCATATTTAGATCTTCCCTTTCTACGATCCGGAATTCCCAGCAAATCCTTGACTCCTCGAATACGATGGGATTTCACACCTGGCGAATCTTTCACTCTACCTCCTCTGACTAAGACTATAGAATGTTCCTGCGTCGGATTGGAGATTGCCCACTTCGTCGACATCCAGAAAGAATGGAGGGTGCCAACAGCTACCAAGCCTCTGGACTCCCTTGGGGACGCCTCGGGCATCCTTGTCCATGATGTAGGGCTCACCAACGCAGAGCAGCGGTGCTGGGCGCGCATGCCCCTATCCATGAGGCACATCGAGTACGCGGCAAAGGATGCTTACGTTGTGTACGAGATATGGAGCCGCCTCACCATCATCCAGGAAGGGCTTCGCCGGGCAAAACTCGACAAGGAGCAGACCAGGAAGCACGCTAGGTCCTATGGCGACTATGACTACTGAAGCAGGTGGTCCCGGCCAACAAAAGTATCTAGAACATTGCTCATGCCATTCTTGATTTCTCATTAGATTTGCTTTCTCTCAAGAATGTCGTTTTCTTGTTATAAATTTAGGTTTGCTTGTGTCGCAGTTAACCTTGTAGTTTCTTGCAGTTTACATGTCTTTTGCACAAGTTTATTTCCAGTGCACCACATAGGCACTTATGTGCCTATGTGCCTCTGATACCAAGGGGACCGTGCGTAACTTGGCTTCAAGTCGTTTTATGCAACATTCTAGACGTCAACCAAAAGATTCACCTTCTCTCTGATAAGTTCATCAACGAGGCCTAATGCCTTCGAAAACACATGGAGCTCATAGTCCATGCCCCCCGCAATGAAAACGTGTGAATGGAAGCTTCTTTAAAGCAGAGGCACACCTTCACGTCCTTGCATCATGATCCTTTTGCGTCTGTACCTCCATTACAATCACGCCCGTGCCTCCAGTTCGTTACGTGCGTGCCTCTACGTCGGGTAAAACATTACACAACATGTTAGGAAAGTTGCTGACAACAAAAACATCAGCAAACCGAGCATTACATCCACCCCACTGGCACTAAACATGACGTCATCGAAAACGCAGAGGCAGGAGTGTGCCTTACGGCCAGCTTCCGACGTATCGGGTCTGAAGATTTGCTTCCTTCTTAATATGGGACGTGACTATCACAGAGGCAAAGGCTCCATCCTTCACCTCCGTGCCTCGACAAGAACGACGATCGTGCTGGTAACAGTGAAGTGTATAGATGATACATTAAGGAGACATTAGGGACCACCTTGCACCTATTTCATACGTGACCATGACCGTTCCGTCGACACATTCATGCCTCTCACAAAAGTAATAGCCGTGCCTCTGCCACACAACATATAAGTGAAAAAAATTCTTTCTTCACTTATAAAACCCGGAATGTCCTGGATAAATGTCGAATCCCATCTTGCAGCAAAACCATGCAAGACGGTGCTTCTCAAAAGCACATATGTGGCTTTTTTGTGCATGTTGTTGAATGCATCTCTAGAATCTAACCATGTTGAAAACATATTCAAATCTAACCACACTGAAATCTCTAGAATCAAATATGTGCCCCAGTTGAGGCATTTATTTTGTACTACTTGAAACTGCAATCTATAATAAAACAATACAGTGTAATAAAACATACGCCTTCCGACCCAAATATGGTACTGGAAACTGCAATTTGTAATAAAACATACACCTTCCGTCACAAATTAATTGGCTCAACCTTGTACTAACCAGTACAATGTGAATTGTACTGCCTGGTACGAAGTTATTGCAAAGTTGACACATTTATTTTGGGATGGGGTAGTACTACTACTTAAGAACAAAACAAGATTGCTTGACATGGAAACGAAACTGTCTCCATTCTGACATCAACGATTGCTTGACATTGTTCAACCTTTACAGGCATACAAGACATGGAAAGCATAAAAACAATGGTAAAGCAAACATCTACCAACAAAACTACACTACTCCCCGTCGTCGGAGATGTCCACTATCTCCATTCTGACATCGACGTCGTTGGCCTCCGCCTCCTGCTCCGCTTCCAGCTCGTCGAAGAGAACATCGGCCTTCGCCTGTTCTTCCCGGAGGAAGCGCCGGTTGGACTCCACATATGCCTCATCTTGGATGGACTCCAGGATAGCGATCTGCTTCGCCATCAAGGCCGAGTCACCGAGATAGAACTCCACCTCGTCTTCCTCGTCCACGCCTTCCTCGTTGTCCTTGTCATCCTCGTCCACGCCTTCGTCGTCGTCCTCGTCATCCTCGTCCACACCTTCCTCGTTGTCCTCCTCATCCTCGTCCATGCCTTCCTCGTCGTCCTCGTCATCCTCGTCCATGCCTTCCTCGTCGTCCTCGTCATCCTCGTCCAAGCCTTCCTTGTCATCCTCGTCATCCTCGTCCACGCCTTCCTCGACGTCCTCGTCATCCTCGTCCACGCCTTCCTGGTCGTCCTCGTCATCCTCGTCCACGCCTTCCTTGTCGTCATCGTCATTCTCGTCCACGCCTTCCTCGTCTTCCTCGTCATCCTCGTCCACGCATTCCTCATCGTCCTCGTCATCCTTGTCAACCCCTCCTCTTCCTCCATCAGATCTTCCCCCACTGGATCACCCCCCTCATCTTCCTCCATGACATCTCCCCCCACTGGATCAACTCCCTGCATGAGCTCCAACGCACCCTCCTCCACTTCCTCCACCTCCCCAATCTCCTCCGGCCCCGGCGAGTCCGAAGACATGCCCGCTGCGACCCGAGCGGCGCGCCTCGAACGGATGTCATCCTGCAATCGAAAGCGGCGCCGAGTAAGCATCACAGAAGTAGTTATCTTGTGCCGAACCATGGCGGGGAAGTCACAAACGAAAAGAGGAAGATGGATGATTACCTAGGATTGCCGGCGAAAGAGGGAGAAGCAGGATGATGTCTAGTGGTGGCGGACGCTGCTCGGCTTAAATAACTGCTCCTTGACCTCGGGCGAGGAGCCGGAACGGTGACACGTGGCGTTCACTTCGCCGATAGAAGAGACGGTCGTCGGTCCTTTTGGATTCTGCAACGTCGACACGTGGTGTTCACTCTATTAAATACCTCCACCTCCTCCAGAGCGGTGTCATCGGAGGAAACGCCCATCGGACCCTTGGGTTTCCGAAGCGGCGTCCACCCGGCGTTCACACGACGCCCATGTAACAGTGGGGTTTCTGCAATCAACACACGAATGTGACACTGGGTAACGCATAACCGTGCCTCTCCGGGCTTCACAGTTGTCCCTTTCAGTGCGAACAATTCAACAGAATCATTTGGAACACCAAGACAAACTAACGTCACTCTACACAATGCCACGCCGTGCCTTCCTGGGACCCATGACCGTGCGAAGAAATATACCACACCAGCGTCTCTCAAAAAGGCCATTCCGTGGCTCACAGAGTAAATAGTGGGTGTTCACATCTGAACCAGTTCTGCTGGGACTCCCCAATTAAAGAAAGAACCTGACGGACTCCCCAGCGTCTCTCGAATGACGCTGCCTGGTATAGAACCGTGGTTGTATTCACTTCACCCGGTGCTTCTAATAAAGGAAGTGTGACGCAACTCAGTATAGAACCGTGGCTTTTAAAAACAAGGAACTTACACTTTAAAACAACTCGAATCTCGAATCGGCCACTCACAAAGTAAACAGCTAGCATTAACATCTAAACCCATTATGCTTTCTTTTCATGATAAACGTACGAACGTGACTATGCGAAAGACGAAACCATGCCCCCATGGGATTCACCTGCGTGCGTGCCTATTTTTCTGAACGAGTCAATAGAATCATTTCGAACACAAATACAGGCGAACGTGACTCTATATAAAACCACACCATGAATTTGTGGGATGCAAGCCCGTGTCCGTGACCCAAAACACTGCAACACACAAAAGCCACGAACGTACACGCCTATATCAGTACGCAAGTCATTATAGTACTAGGTTCACACCCGTGGATGCAGAGACTTCGCGTCCCGTGCATCATAAGTAATGACGCCTAATTACAATGATACTCGAAACCAAAATACATTTTGTTAACAAAGTAGCTGACTGAGAAATTTCACAAGACAAGGTAAGAAGCTCCACTCCACTGCTTAACAACATATGACGCACACAAGAGCCTGGGACGCTGCTGTATATCTAGTCCCCACCGACCTTCTTGTTGTTTTTCTCCCGGCGCAGTTCATCAATCTCCTCCTTCAGTGCCTTCATATTCTCCTCATGTCGCTTCATAGCTGACGTCGATTCCTCCAATGACCGGGTGTGCTCTTCAAGGAGATTACTCCTCACAGTCGTAATTTCTATGATCCTGGCATTGGCCTTCTCCAAATCTTCTCTTGTTTCCTGGTAGAACTGCTATCATTTGTAGGTGACCTCCAGCAACTCCTTGTACGTTCTGTCAACCTTTACAATTGAAACCAAGGCATTCATCCCATTGACCAGGTGAATGAGAGTATCTCCAACTGACTGTAAATCAGTGTCAGCAAGACACACCCACATCAAATTAGGAATCAGCTAACCACAATAATTCATGTTTCACAAACTAAATCAAGTAGGAGAAACAAAGAAAATACAAATGAAGGAAAACAAGAAACAGGGTGAACTTACAGAGGAGGAACCCTCGCCGGCCGGGATCTCCTCCCGTGATAGGGCATGGCAGTCCGAAGAAGTCTTCTTATGCCCAGCCATGGCGGAGACGGTCAAAGGATAGAGAGGAGCAAGAGAAATGGAAGACCTGGCGGCGGACAAAGGGAGGAGTAGGATGTGGCTAGGGTTTCGAGACTCCGTCTGTCCGCCTTAAATAGCCGGAGGATCACCTCGGACGACGAGCCAGAGCGGCACCACCGGAGGAGACGCCCGTCGGACCATTGGGTTTCCGAAACATACACTCCGTCATGAGTACGCAAGTCATGGTGCCACTTAACACAGAACCGTGATTCATTGTAATTCCACACCATGCCATTGTGGGCTTCACGCCCGTGCCTGTGACCCGAAATATTGCAACACAGAGAGCCACGAAAGTCCACGAGTTTAAGAGTACAAATCATGACCCTACTTACTACAGAACCGAGACTACATGGAGTTCAGTTCCGTGTTTTCCATATTCGTGTCTCTCGAATCTGCCATGATTTCACCTTCATGTTTTGGCACCGTGACGTGCGTTCTTTGCTTCAAAAACGTGCCTTCTACATCGACGCGACTGCGTGCCTAACGTGACTCAACCTAATGGAAAATGTGCCTCAATAGACTCGATGCCCGTGCGTATCCAAGTGAACGTGTAAGCGGAATCATTTGAACCAAAACTACGCACGGTTCGCAAAAACGTGTTCCCAGGGCGAACAAAGTGCCTCTGGTGGAAGCACAACCGTGCTCCTACTACTAACACGCGACATCCATGACCCTAGCCTACTCATCTACATGTACCAACAAACGAAATAACGCCCGTGCCTCTCCATCTGGTCGAGTCGACGGAATTATTCTGAACACAAATACAGACAAGCATGACTCTATATAATACCACACCATGCCTATGACTCTCCATCAGATTGATTCAATGCCTTTATCGATTACTACACGCAACAACAACAAAGAACCGTGACTGTGCTTTTGAAAACAAGGAAAGAAGCTTTCAAAAACAGCTTCAATAGTGAGTGTTCGCATCTGAACCCATTCCGCTGGGTTACCCCAACTAAAGAAACGAACGTGACTCTAGCTAATAAGAACACTTTCCTCCGTCGGATTCACGTCCATTCCTCTCCAACAGAATGAGTGAGTGCAATCATTTCGAAATACCAAAAGCATACAACCATGGAAATGTGACTCTGACTGTGCGTAATGCAAACCTATGCCTCTGTCGGCTTGTTAGGACCCCGACTCAATGCCACATCGACCTAGCATGTAACACCTCATATCACTTTGCGGCCTCACGCACGGTATTCCCACGGGTGTCGTCTTACCTTTGCCTGGGACCGTTTGCGCCTTTTGGCACAGATATATGATAGTGTCGCTAGCATCCATATGATAAGGAGCCCGGGCTGACATGGCTAGTCGTAACCCCAAAGTGGCACAAACTTACAGGGACAGGCATCCATGACCCAACATCGAACGTGTCGATCATCAGCGAGTGAGTCCAGGCTGTAGCACTGGGCTAGCAGGACTCCGTGAACTGGCTGTAGCGGCTAACAGACTCGTATTCATCACACACATTTCTCGAGGGATGATACAGAACGAAGAAGGACACATGCCGGCTAGCCTAAGTGTTCCGGAGCAGTAGCAAGCTACCATGGCTCAGTGGAAGCACTAGGAGACATTTTCCGGTAAGAGAGGCTACTAAGGATAAACAACTAGATAGTCAGATCCCACACATACCAAGCATTTCAATAACATACACACAATATGCTCGATATGTGCGAATACAACATGGCATTACAACATGACTCTACAACTCAAGTATTTTATTCAATAGGCTCCAAGGAGCGAGATATTACAAATATGGGTCTCACGACCCAAAATTCAGAGCATACAAGTCAAGCACAAACGGAACCTTAACATGTCTGAGTACAGACATCTACAAATGAAAAAGGCTGAGAAGCCTGACTAACTACTGATCTCCGCCGAGGGCACAAGATCATAGCTGAGGTAACAAGCTAAACGTCAAGTCCACGCTGAACTACTAGTGAGACCAAGTCTCTCTACAAAAACATAAAATAGGCAAACGTATGCATAAATGTACCCAGCAAGACTTACATCGAACTAACTACATATGCATCATTATCAACAAAGGGGATGGTGGAGTTTAATCGCAGCAAGCCAGCTTTGACTCGGTGGCTATCCCGAACTACTATCGCAAGTAACTCTTTTGAGGTGGCACACGAGTCCACATATTCACCATATCAATACACCACTATGGATCCGCCCCCTTCTCCCTACGAGAACGCCATCCATAGCACTCACGCTATCTTGCGCATTTTAAAGTATCCACTTTCACTTGTCTATGAACTGTACAGCAACCCGTAAGTCCTTTTCCGCGACACGGCTATTCAATAGATGATGTTAACCCCGCAGGGTGTACTTCTTCATACATGTTTCCACCACTTAGCGCCCCAGACACGACATGTGCTCGGCAGACTTCAGCTTAAAGCCGACGGGGTGTAGACCACGACCTACCTAAACACTCAAGTCTCTAGTCCAGGTTTATCACCTATTCAGGTTCCATCCGCAGGAGTCCGCCAAGTTTCCACATACGGCCCTGAACGATGTGTGCAGGTTCCCGAGACACCAAATGGGCGCCTGTACACCATGCCACGTGCCTACCGTGATCACAGCCCACCCTCGGGTCAGCGCCAAGCACGGCCTCCAAAGATACTACAAACACCGTAAACTACTTGCAACTCCCGGACAGAGGACAAGGGTGATTAAGAAGTCGAGCGGGGTCATATTTCAGGGCCCAATGCATGGTAGTAGCTGAATCATGGATCACAAACACAGAACTCAGTTCCTGAGGATGGCTTCAATGAGACAACCCACCATGTACTCCTACATGGCCTCTCACCGATACCTTTACCAAATCGTGTTCACACACTTAGCTCTCAACAGTAGGACATGTTCACACACCTCTGATTCATCCCCGATGAATCAGACCTGACTCAACTCTAAGCAGTAGCAGGCACAACAAACAAACATGAATGAGTAGGCACAACAGGCTCAAACAACTCCTACTCATGCTAGTGGGTTTTATCTATTTACTATGGCAATGACAGGTCATGCAGAGGATAAAGGGGTTCAACTACCGCAACAAGTAACAGATGAATCGCTATTGTCCTAATGAAGTAAAAGAGAGCATGAGCGAGAGAGTGGGATTGTATCGGAATGAACAAGGGGGTTTTGCTTGCCTGGCACTTTTGAAGATAGTATATTTCTTCATTGGTGTCATCGATCACATCGTCGGTACACGTCTTACTGGGAGGGGACAAACACCGACAAACAAAGAAGAAGCACAATCAATGCAATGCACAATATGATGCATGATCATGACATGGCATAATGAGTGTGTTGGCCTAATGCAACTACAATAGATTAAATGGAGTTGATTTGAATCCAAGATACAAATTCAAACTCCATATATGACATTTCAAATGCCATTAATTCAAATTGTTGTATACAGCAGCTTTAAGTTGTTCAAACATGCATGAAACAAGTGCAAATGGAAAGATTGGATTTTTCTGATCATTTTTCATATATAAATTATTTCATTTGGAGTTACGGTCGAATTCCTATGAATTTTACAAGTTTTAAACATTTTCTGGAATTTCCTAAAAATAATAAATCCAGAAAAGAATTTACTGCGTCAGCCTGGCGTCAGTGTGACGTCAGCAGGTCAAAGGAGCCGGGTCCAGGTCAAACCTGACGTGTGGGGTCCACACATCAGTGACTAACTAACTAATCTAAATTAGTTAGTGTTAAATTACTACTAACTAAAATTGTCAGTGGAGTAATTAAACTTAATTAAAAACTAATCTAGGATTAGCTGGGGCCTGGGCCCACTCGCCGCTGACTCGGGGAAGTCAAACTGGGTCAAACCGGTCAAACTCGCGGAGTTGACCCGGGCTCTGCTGCCGCAGGGCCAGGGACGGCGGAGAGGTGCGGGTTTCCTCCTCCGGCGACCAAATCGACGGCGGAGGGCGGCTACGTGGAGCTGGAGCTCGCGCGCGTCGAGTGGTGGCGGTGGGAGAAGCTGGGGTGGCCTGAGTTGTTGCCGGCGACGACCTTGGCGGTCGCCGGAGTTCGGGCGAGGTCGAAACCGTCGCTATGAGGCACAGCAAGGCACTTGGGGAGGTGCTACGGGCTTCTGTGAGTATGGTGAAGACGATGGCGTGCTCGGAATCAAGCCAACCTGGTTGTGGCCACGAAGGCGACATGCGGTGGCGGCGGCGGGTGCGGCCGAGCTCGGTGTGGTGCACAAGAAGGCAAATGGAGAGGGGGAGAAGGGGCAGGAGCTCATAGCGGATCCGTAGGGATGGTTAGCGGGCTCGGGTACGCTCGGGAGACGGCGAATCGATGGCGACGATCTTCGGTGGCCGACGAGGGAAACGGCAGCGGTGGCGGTGTTGCGGCGCGTCCGGTGCCTCGTGGCTCGTCGAGGGGGTCGAGGACGTCGAGACGGAGCTTCTAGGCGCGTCGGTGAGGCGTGCGGTGGCCGATGGCCGTGGCAGTAGCGAGCGGGGACGATGAGTGCGCTCGGGCGTGAGTGGGAGAGAGAGAAGAGAGGGGAGAGGCACAGGAGAGAGTGAGAGGGGGCCAGGGGGTGCGTGGCGTCTCCGTGGCGCAGGTCAGGACGAGGGAGGGCAAGAAGGAGGTGGCGGGAAGATGTGGCCGCGGTCGCTCGCGTGCGGGCACGCAGCTGCTTCAGGGCGAGGGGAGGAAGACGACGGAGGGGCTGCGGTGGTGGGCTGGGCCAGTTGGCCAGGCCGCCAGCTGGGCCGGCCAGGTGGGCTGCACGGTTGGGGCCAGGTAAGATTCTCTCTCTCTCTTTTATTTATTGTTTCTGTTTTCTATTATTCTGAAGTCTTTAGGGCTTTATTTAAAATACTTAAACAGATCCAAAAATCATGAAACTAATCATGCCTATTGTTTCGAATATATCCAACAGTAAACATTTTAGTTTATGATTATTTGAGCATTTAAAATATTTTATAGTATTTAAATTCCCAAATGAAAATACCATATGATTTAATTCAGAGCCCAAATATGTCTTGAAAAAATGTGCAACACCTCTGGTTACTGTTTCCAGCATTTCCAGAAATGATGAACATTTTTGAAAGCCATTTGGATCCATTGAGAATATTTTAGTTGAACCTAGTGGATTCCTTTGATGCTAGGGTTTAAGCAATCCCTATTTCAAGTTTTCAAAAGAATTTAAACATGATGCATGGAAGCTAAAGCAAAGATAAGCAAGGCCTAAACTGGGGATGTGACACGGCTAACCGACCGTGCCTCTCCATCTGAACAAGTTGACAGAAGCATTCGAAACAGAAACACGGGCGAGTGTGCATCTTTATAAAACAACACCATGCCTTTGTGGGACGCACGCCAGTGCCTGTGACCCGAAATATTGCCAGGAGGCATGAAAGTCCACGCGTTTATGAGTACAAGTCATGACGCTACTTAGTACAGAACCGTGGCTATACGGACTTTAGGTCTGTGTTTTGCTTGAAAAACGTGGCATCGTGATGTGCGTTCTTTGCTTGAAAAACGTGCCTTCTACATCCACGCGTCTGTGGGCCTAACAAGCAAGGAACGAACCCTGACTGTGCCTTTGTGGGCTGAACGCCCGTACCTCTCCGTCTGATCGACTCAACGGAATCATTCAGAACACAAACGCTGCTGTATACTTATTCCCCACCAAACTTCTTGCTGGTTTACTCCCCGCGTGTAACACCCGAAAAATTTAACCATGATTTGTTTATTAAAATTTTGCCAGGAAATTTATTTTTTATTTTTTTCTGGATTTATTTTTTTATCTCACAACCTCTCTTTTCTTCTAAGTTGTGGAGTTTTCACCCCAAGTGAAAACTTTCCAATTATTATTGGACTTGTTTACCCTCTCAAATAAAACAATTCTTTTATCAGTGGGATTATTTATATAATTATTTTTTCCTGAGCTTTATCTTTCCTTTTATAAATTCATTTAAAAATCCCACCAAAATTTGGGGATGACATATGGAGTCCCTAAATCACTTTTATGCAAAAATATCCTTTGGTCATTTGGAGATTTTTAGCTTTACCCCTAGTTTTCAAATCTGGTCCAATTGCACTTTTGCACTACAACCTATTTAAATATTTCTTTAAAACTTCCACCAAAATTAGGGGATGTTATTAGGAGTATATTATTCATCTTTGTGCAAAAACCCACCAATGTTCTGTGAAAAATTTGAGCAAAACATCCTCTTTTGATCTCTGGTTCAGTTTGGCTTTTTCTACAGAAACTCTAATTTTTGTTGCTCTGGTGCCCATGATCTTTCTCCTGCTTATGAACAGCCCTGCAAAACCCTTAAGTCCAGAAGAATGGACCTATTGGAGTATTTTTAGTCCATGAAACTGTGCCTTTTAGTTTCTGTCCAGAAATGGTTTTCTTAAAAACTTCCACTAGCAAGTTTCTGTTTTTGCCAAACTAACCTTACCACCCTCTTTTGCATCTGAAGAGACACTAGTCTGGAGAGTTTGGCCACCCCAAGAAATGCCTAGGTGCCCTTGGCATTTTGTCGAACACTTTATGTGCATGGTCAGATTTGACATAGCTTTTAGTTTGCACACTGGACCTGCTTGCTTTGCCTAACCACCATGTGTACTAAACTTCTGTCTACCACTAACCTAGGCATGTTTACTACCAGCAGCATTCGAGCTCCCTATCATGCCCTAGCATTTGGCCAAACACCTTGCGTGCGTGCTCTAGGCGTGCCCAGAGCGCATGTTTTGCACGCGCGCGCGCAACCAAGCCGTCGCATTCACTCGCCCCGCGCTGCTGGCCGTTGCTTGCCTGCAGAGCCACGCCCGTCCTCATCCGCTCGCCAGAACCATCCAAGCCCCCCCTGGCGCCCTACAGCGCCGCCGTTAGGTCGGTCGTGGCAGCGAGCGGGCGGCCGCAGCAGTCTCTGCCATGGACAGCGCCGCCCGAGCCCCTCCAGCGCGCCAGCTCGCCCCTAGAGCAGCTCGAGCTCATCCGCTCACCCTGCCAGACCCCGCCAGCCATCGCCACGCGCCCACTTGCTACAAAACAGCGGTTCGCCGTTCTTATCCACGGCCGCTGTCGGAACCGACCTCAACCGCCTATATGAGGAGCCCTCGAGTCCGTCCAGTCCCTCAGGTGACCTCAAGCCACCCACCTAGCACTCCCATAGCCGGCCAACAGCCAGGGAAGGTCTTCTTCCTCGTCTCCGGCCAGTCCAGCCGCCGCCGCCCTCCGGTCCATTCAGTCGCAACCAGACCCCCCCCCCCGTCCATCTAGCACCACCATCCTCCTCCCCTCGACCGTGCGGAGCCGCCTGAACCCTCAACTGCGTCGATGAACCACCGTAGCCCAAAGCCCCAAACCTCTCGAAGCCACCGGTCGCCGCGAAGCTCGCCGCCAGCGACTCCCTCAATCCCTGCCATCCCCTCGACCACCGGGACGATCGCCCTAGACTGGCGGATCCATCCCCGCCCTCAGAACCCCACGGGGAGCCACCATTTGCCGGTGATGATCGCCGGAGCCCCGCCTCTGTTCGGCCAGAGGAGGAAGGAGGCGGGGGCGACCGGTCAAACCTGACTAGTGGCCCCCCTGGACCCACTGTCAGTGACCACGGGCCGGTCCATACTGGCGTAAGTGGAGGCATAAACGCGAAGTACGTCTTCGACATGTACTCATTTCGAAACGTTTTTTTTTCTGTTTTATTTTAAAAACAGAAAGTTGACTAAACTTTGACTGGCTATAACTTTTTAAATATAAATCCAAATGAGTTGATTCTTTTTCCTACCTCTCTCAAATTTTGTCTAGTTTATTTTAATATTTATTTGAAAAAAATTCAGACAACTTTTTTGTACTGTTTTGAAACTATGTATTAATTCAAAATTTTAAAATAGGATTTTTTTTGGAGAGGGAAGAAAACTTTCAAAAAGTTTTAGAATGCACCCTACCTCCCCACAACTTGAAGGCAAGCATTCTGAACTCTGAGAGCAACCCACCTCGAAGCATTTGAGAGAGAAAAATCCTTGCGAGGACTAATCCCAAACACCCAGAGCCAAAGAGTGTTAGGCATCACTGAAGTCTTTCTGTCTGTGTGACCTGAAGACTTATTACACTTGAGGACTGTGAATCCTCAAGCCGGTTAGGCGTCGCATTCTGAGCATCCAAGAGTCATTGTGGATTGCCGGGTGAACGAAGTCTGTGAAGGTTCGGAAGTCTAACTTGAAGACTTACCAGAGTGATTGAGCGAGGACTGGGTATCCTTAGCTCAAGGGGAATAAGGTGAAGACACGATCTTCTGAGTTAAATCTCAGCCTCCCTAGCCATAATGCATAGCTTGTCACAAGAATCGAACTAGTCCAACAAACTCGTGTCTTCAACAAGCTTAATTTCTATCCCTTTCCATCCTTTACTTAAGTTTGTCTTCGTGAAGTCACCGCCTATCTGTGTATCTGCTTGACTTCATTGCTTGACTACTACTGTTGATTGGCTTCATACTATCTTCCATCCTGATCCTTACTACTTAGCTGCTATTAGTCCTGTACTTTCACATCATTGCATACTTGACTATGGCTTGCTTATGGTAGTTTATCTTCCGCTGCATATCAACTAGGTTATTTCTGTTGTTTGTCTTCGAAACTTCCAACTTTTGAAGACTTCCACAAAAATCGCCTATTCACCCCCCCTCTAGTCGATACTAGCACTTTCACTACCTCTCTCAAATTTTGTCTAGTTTATTTTCATGTTTATTTGAAAAAAATGTAACGCCCCGGATTCGATGCGCCTGTGTCCGCTGCTTATTCGCCGTTGCTATGTCACTGCTTGCGTGTTGCACTTTGCCATGTCATCATCTGCATTTCATATCATGTCATCAGTGCATCGATTTGCATACGTGTTCGCCTCATGCATCCGAGCATTTTCCCGTTGTCCGCTTTTGCAATCCGCACTCCTATGTCTCCGGCGCCCCTTTTACCTCTTTTTCGTAAAGGGTGTTAAACGGTCTCGAATGGACCGAGGTTTGTCAAGCGGCCTTGGTATAGCACCGCAGACCGCCTCTCAAGTTTCGTGCCATTTGAGGTCGTTTGGTACTCCAACGGTTAACCGGTAACCGCAAAAGCCCCTTTGTATTGCAGCCCAACACCCTTTCAAAGTGGCCCAAAACCCAGCAAACTCCCTCCATGCTCTCGGTCGCTCGATCACGATCGTGGGCGAAACCGCACCTCATTTGGACTCTCCTAGCTCCTCTATCTATAAATACACCTTCCTCCAAAAATCGCAGTCCAATCCTCCGAAACCCTAAAATCTCCCCACGCCTCCGGACATGTCCGCGCCTCGGACGTCCCGCGCCACCGCCCGCCCCTACCAGGAAGTGCCACGTGGCCTCCGGCCCCTCCCTGCCGCCGCCGCCCTCCCGGCGCCGCCTCTCGCCGCCCGCCGGGCCAGATCGCCGCCTGCCCGAGGCGCCGCTCCGGCCGCCGCCCCTCGCCGGCCCTCCTCCTCCACCGCGTCCGTCGCTGCAGCGGATCGGGAGGAGCCCGATCTGGCCTCGGTTCGCGCGCCCGGATCCCGCCGGTTGACTTTTCCCCCTCCAAATTTCGTCTAAGTCCTATTTCTGATAATATTTTCATGCATTTGCATCATGCCATAACTCTGCATCCGTAGGTCCGTTTCGTGCGTGTAATATGTCAAAATGTTCGTCTCGAAGAGTAGATCATTTCATCTCATTGCATCATTTTCATTTGAGCTGATTTTGATGCCCGAAATGCTGTTAGAAGAGGGCTATGTGATGTTAGTTTCTGATTCTTATCAGAACATGCACTTTTGTCATTTTTGCCATGATTGATGTGTGCATCCTATGAACTTGAGTCCTACATGTGTTTTGTAATATGCCATGCTATCTTTACAGTTGTGCTTGCTATGTATTTTTGTGATCTATGTGGTGACTAGCACAAGCATGCAAACTAGGCATCTTGATGTTGCTGTTTTAGTCCCTGTTCTGCTGATATTTTTATGCCATGTAAACTTGATGCTACAGAGAGATCCATGCATATTTTGAGATACTTCAGTAAGGATGTTTTGTTGTACATGTCTTACTCTATTCATCCATGCCCTTTTTTGCAATTATGGAGTGCCATAGCTTGAGTCAATCGAGCTCTACTTTTGCTATAAAATGTTTCCAGGCAGATTGTTTACATGTTATTCAATTTTGCCAAGGTTGTTGTTAGTGATCCATGTATGCTATGTTGTTGTTCTTGCCATGTATAGCTTCTATGCCATGTCTTCTTACTGTTGGTTTCCTTGCCATGCCATGTATTGCTCTGTGGTGAGTGGTTCAAGCTCACCAACATGCCTACTTATTGTTGTTCCTGCCATGTTTGAATTTGTAATATAACTTGTCATGTTTACATGGGTGCCATCATATTTTCTGATCCTTTTTGGCTCATGGTCAGTAAGGGACTTTTGTTCTATGCTTTGAGTAGATTCATGCCATGACTTTGTTTGCCATGATAAGTTCCTGTAAAATGTTGTTTGATAGCTCTAAAAATTGCAACCTGATGTTATTTCTGCCAAGTCTGAAACTGTTATTATTTGCAATCTTGCCATGTGTTTTTGAGCATGTTCTAGTGATTTCTGGAGATAGCTCAGTGTTCACGTTTTGTAATGCTTTACCTGTACATCATGCCCATGCCTTTTGTTTTCTTGTTGAGGTCCTGTAGCATGTTGTTTTGATGCTTGCAATATGCCTACTTGCTGTTTTGGACAGATTGTTGCTATAACTTGTATAGGGTGTATGTGTTGATCCGTTGCTCCATTTTGAGTGTGCTCTATATGAAACTTGCTTGATTTTGCATGTAGTTTCATATTATCATGTTGCATCCTTGTTTTGAGGTGTTTGCTTGATGTTTGTATGCATTTTGCATCAATGCCATGCTTATCTTGTTTTGCTCATATCTTCTAGGCCGTAGCTCCGAATCTAATGAACTTTATATGTAACTTGACTAGATTTTCGTGTAGATCATCGTGGTGCATCTTAACTTGCTGTTTAACAACTTGAACATAAGGTTTATTCAGATCTGGACCAATTTCGAAATTTGCATATGAGGATTTACCGGAAGTGTTATATATTGTTCCCGGCCTCATTTAAACTTGCTTTGATGTGTTGCTTTTGTTTGCATCATCTCTTGCCATGAGTAGCTTCATGTAGACTTTGTCATGCATTACGCTTGGTTGAGCATCATGTCTTGCCTATATGTGGTGTGTTTACTATGTTGTGTGCTTCTTCTTGTTAGTTCCTGTTTCGTTGCGATCGTGAGGATTCGTTCGTATACGCTTGGTTCGGCTTCATCCGTTCATCTTCTTCATGGTCTCGTTCTTCTTCCTTGCGGGATTTCAGGCAAGATGACCGCTACCCTGGATCTCACTACTATCATTGCTATGCTAGTTGCTTCGTTCTATCGCTATGCTGCGCTACCTATCACTTGCTGCTCAAGCCTACCTAATTGCCATGTCAGCCTCTAACCATTGACACCTTTCCTATGCAAACCATTGTTTGGCTATGTTACCGCTTTGCTCAGCCCCTCTTATAGCATTGTTAGTTGCAGGTGAAGATGAAGTTTGTTCCTTGTTGGAACATGGAGATGTTGTTCCTTGTTGGAACATGTTTACTTGTTGGGATATCACAATATCTATTGTTTAATTAATGCATCTATATACTTGGTAAAGGGTGGAAGGCTCGGCCTTATGCCTGGTGTTTTGTTCCACCTTGCCGCCTAGTTTCCGCATATCGGTATTATGTTCCCGGATTTTGCGTCCCTAACGCTGTCGGGTGATTTATGGGACCCCTTGACAGTTCGCTTTGAATAAGAATTTTCCAGAAGGCCCAACATTGGTTTTACCATTTGCCTCACCACCACCTACTTTTCCCTTGGGAGTCGCTCTCTCGAGGGTCAGCTTTATTCAGCCCCCGGCCAATGCTTGTCTAAGTGTTGGTCCAAACTAGAGTGCTTTGCAGCGCCACCGGGAAACTTGAGGGCTGGTTTTAGTTGTACGGACTGCTCATTCGGTCGTGGCCTCGATTTAGAGATACCCGCTACTACTGTGGTGTCGGCACGCCGAGGTCTTGCTGGTCTTGTTTTATTGCTGTCAAAATGTCTTGTAGCTGGGATTCCGAGACTGATCGGTCTTCCGGGAGAAGGAATATCCTTCGTTGATCGCGAGAGCTTATCATGGGTTGTTGGGACACCCCGCAGGGTTTGAACTTTCGAAAGCCGTGCCCATGTTATGTGGCAGATGGGAATTTGTTGATGTCCGTTGTAGAAAACCCGTTGATCTTAATTAAAATACACCAACCGTAAAGCGAATCGTGAGTGTCTCTTTTCGGGTTGATCGAGAGGAGAACACGGTTTCTTGGGTTATGTCTGACGTAAGTAGGAGTTCAGGATCACTTCTTGATCATTACTAGTTGACGACCGTTCCTTTGATTCTCTTCTCGCTCTCATTTGCGTAAGTTAGCCACCATATCATGCTTAGTCGCTGCCGCAACCTCACCACTTTACCCCTTCCTTTCCCATTAAGCTTTGCTAGTCTTGATACCCATGGTAATGGGATTGCTGAGTCCTCGTGGCTCACAGATTACTACACCACCAGTTGCAGGTACAGGTTTTGTGCTGATCATGACGCGAGAGCGATGTTTGCCTGTGTTGGAGTTCTTCTGCTTCTTCTTCGATCAGGGGATAGGTTCCAGGTCGGCAACCTGGGCTAGCAGGGTGGATGTCGTTTGAGTTTCTGTTTATGTTTCATCCGTAGTCGGATGTTGGTCTTGTATAGAATGTTGATGTATTCTTGTGGCATTTGTGCCTTATGTATGTATCCCCATCTATTATGTAATGTTGATGTAATGATATCCACCTTGCAAAAGCGTTTCAATATGCGGGTCTATCCTTGGTGGGACCTTCGAGTTCCTTTTGGATAGGGTCGCATATTGGGCGTGACAAAAAATCAGACAACTTTTTTGTACTGTTTTGAAACTATGTATTAATTCAAATTTTTAAAATAGGATTTTTTTGGAGAGGGAAGAAAACTTTCAAAAAGTTTTGGAATGCACCCTACCTCCCCACAACTTGAAGGTACGATTCTGAACTCCGCATAATATTTTGTGTGTCGCTTTGAATACGGTTACAACACTCCTTGTCTCGGAGTTTTCGTTAATTTATGTGACGATATGAACATACTCATAAGTGCATATTGATGATTCTGTGCTACTGAAATTTGATACGTTGTGATAGTAATCACCCTCGTATGCTTTTCATGCATACCGGAAGGAAGCCGGGAAAGTCTCTGTCTTGGTTAGACACGAGCTTGTCCCTAGTTCCTCGTCGAGACGAGTGTGTCCGGTATGGCATGATGAGGTATGATGAGTGGTGATTCTGTCTGTTGATTGAAACATATTTGTTATGCTAATCGTGCTAGAAAAACACTTAAACCTCCTGAGTCGACCGTAGATCAAGTCTTGTTCCAGTAACCCCCATACTTGTTTCGTACTACCACTTCTCCCTGCCATAAGTAGGGTACGGTTCAGTAAGTTGTAAACCCCTTTCTTGGCACACACACCATACAGAGAGGCCACGGTGGAAGATACCGGATGCATCCGGTAGGCAGGCCACCTGGTCCGGGGGCATGGGTGTTTCCGGTTGGGACCGAGAGGGGGGCACCCCTTTGTAGCGCGCGGTATAAATTTGATCCCATGCTAATCGAGGTTGTAGCCTTCCCACTTAGAGTTTTGCTTGACAAGTGTCGTGGGTGATTCCAGACACCGGTAAGCTAAGCTGGTGTGTGCGGGTCAGGTGTGTTTTCAATTAAAAGACCGTAGACGGAATTAGACCCGATGGACTAAAGGAATCCGTTACTCGTGGGTAAAGAGTACACCCTCTGCAGAGATTATATCTATTCGAATAGCCGTGTCCATGGTGAAGGACTATAGTCTGGGTTGGGTCAAGTGTCGGTCTTAGTGTCGGTCTTCGGAGGAGAAACTGCTAAACCAGAACATGGATCATGATGTGTGACTTATGATGATTATGATTATTATTATTATGGACTAACCCTTTATATTACTTGAAGTATTGAGTATCCCTAGGACGGTTCTACCTCCTGGATATTCACTGTGATTGTTTTATTATAAGCCCTTTATGTGGTGTCGCTGAGACGCCCGACTGTGGCATGCTTGTTATTTCTATTATTTATAAGCCCTTTATGTGGTGTCGCTCAGACGCCCGACTGTGGCATGCTGTTATTTATTTAGCTTATAAGCCCTTTATGTGGTGTCGCTCAGACGCCCGACTGAGGCATGCTCGTTATTTACTATCCTTTCGAGGCGTCGCTTCAGACACCGGATCGGGCATTTTATTACTACTCTGTTAGTGCATATTCATGTTGTATATAAATAACCTGCTTGCCTGCATCAGGGATTTTATTTTATGACTGATGTTGTGATCATAGAATATTTTAGAGCATGATTATTGTTTGTTATATTATACTCATGTTCATAATGTTTGCGAGTACATTCAAAGTACTCACTGGCTTGTCCCTGGCTATTGTCTTGGCCAGATTTCTTGCTTGGAGAGGAGCATTATGATGTCAGCCCCGGAACCCACGCAATGGTGACAACAGCCTCGCGAAGATAGGAGTTAACCTGGTCAGTTGTTCCTGTGGGAAATGGAGTCCCATGGCCACTGATGAAACACAAACCGCTTCCGCCATCAACCACTAGAAACCATTTGTTGTACTCATAGGCCAGAATGGTCTTGTACTACATATTATGTATTTTGCTTGGAGTATCTGTATCAAGTTGGTGCCTCGTCAGCTAACAGTAATCCTGGGGATGGTGAGCACCAGGGCCATTTTCTGGGAAATTGATATCCCAAAAATTCGGTCCTGACAAACTTGGTATCAGAGCCAGGCTGACCATTGGCTAATCCTATCTTAGCCAGGTCGAAAAACCTAGGTTAACCAACCCACCAAACCATAATCTAACCCCGACCAAGCTTCTCGCGTAAGATAGCCACACAGTGACCCCGACACCTTTTGGCAGTCGGTGCCCAACCTATCAGCCTAGCCTGTCGATCACGCGCCACTGACCGACGCCTAAATTGTCTCATTCGCAAGCGTGCGAAGGAAGACTCCGTCCCCTTTTTCTATAAATTGGGCACGCTAACCTCATCACAGCACAACACACCCTCTTTCCCAAACCGAGCTATAATGTCTGGCCCCTTCGTGCACAATGAAACCATGGCGAACAACCTTGGAGATTTTGTGACGTGAAAGCAAACCTCACCTGCCGTGCCTTTGCATTAGAAGAGCCCCCAGAATATGTTGTGTACCAAGGACCCATGAGCGGTGAGAGCCGTCAATTCTGGGCCACGGTACACATCTATGGTAGGGGTCTATCGCCAGAACGCCCCTACAGGTTCACCGGAAGGACAACTTCCTTTGAACCACAAGCCATCCAACTAGCTGCTCGAGAGGCTGTAGTTCAACTCCGGCACTTGTCGCCCAGAGTTCACTGCCGCTCGTTCTACTACTACCCCAGCCGTGACGGGTATGGTAGGCCACCCCAGGTTTCCAACGGAGATCACGAGATGGATCCTGCATTGTTGCATCTGGTGCACTATGTAAGTGCACTAGAGGATCTGTTTGATCAAATCACTCTTGATCTGATCGCAGCTCGTGGAGAACTGATACGCCGAGCCCTGGCGAGAGGAGAAGATGAGCCCAACGCCAACAATCCAGTCGTGCTGTTCGGATAACCGATCGATTCTTTGAGGTCTGCCCCAGTCATCGACCAAAACACCTTGATGTCCCCAGAAGTGCTTCGTCACCTTTTGGGAACACGCTCCAACGGGATTGTGGCCAACAATCCCCGGGATTGTCATCATCGCTACCCCGACCCTGCAGCCCCTCAACCCCCTCCACCTAATCCCGACGGTGAAAACCGTGGAGAAGCCTCGACGTCCACAAGGCACGCCCGCTTAGATATTAACGAGGTAGACTAAGTCACTCGAGTAGTACCGAGTCTTAGTATGACCACGCCCAGTAATTGTGTGACCCTGTATCTCCCCAATTAAATACTATTTGCTTGTGCACCCCTATTTTAATAGTAGCCATGCATAAGTATGTTGGTGTGCAATTGCATTTTTAACCCGGGCGTAGCTGCCAACCCCGACGACACAAAGTTAGTGCTATGAGTAAACTTTTTAGTTTCAACTAACAGGAATGATATTTTCTAAAACAACTCTTAGCAAATCTCGAGGACGAGATTTTTCCTAAGGGGAGTAATATTGTAACACCCCAAAAATTTCACCATGATTTGTTTATTAAAATTTTGCCAGGAAATTTATTTTTTATTTTTTTCTGGATTTATTTTTTATCTCAGAACCTCTCTTTTCTTCTAAGTTGTGGAGTTTTCACCCCAAGTGAAAACTTTCCAATTATTATTGGACTTGTTTACCCTCTCAAATAAAACAATTCTTTTATCAGTGGGATTATTTATATAATTATTTTTCCCTAAGCATTATCTTTCCAAAATGGTTTTCATAAGTTTTAGGGTCCCATTTGCACTGCAACCCTTTTATAAATTCATTTAAAAATCCCACCAAAATTTGGGGATGACATATGGAGTCCCTAAATCACTTTTATGCAAAAATATCCTTTGGTCATTTGGAGATTTTTAGCTTTACCCTTAGTTTTCAAATCTGGTCCAATTGCACTTTTGCACTACAACCTATTTAAATATTTCTTTAAAACTTCCACCAAAATTAGGGGATGTTATTAGGAGTATATTATTCATCTTTGTGCAAAAACCCACCAATGTTCTTTCAAAAATTTGAGCAAAACATCCTCTTTTGCTCTCTGGTCCAGTTTGGCTTTTTGTACAGCAACTCTAATTTTTGTCGCTCTAGTGCCCATGATCTTTCTCCTGCTTATCAACCACGCTGCAAAACCGTTAAGTCCAGAAGAATGGACCTATTGGAGTAATTTTAGTCCATGAAACTATGCCTTTTAGTTTCTGTCCAGAAATAGTTTTCTTAAAAACTTCCAATAGCAAGTTTCTGTTTTTGCCAAACTAACCTTACCACCCTCTTTTGCATCTAAAGAGACACTAGTCTAGAGAGTTTGGCCACCCCAAGAAATGCCTAGGTGCCCTTGGCATTTTGTCGAACACTTTATGTGCATGGTCAGATTTGACATAGCTTTTAGTTTGCACACTGGACCTGCTTGCTTTGCCTAACCACCATGTCTACGAAATTTCTGTCTACCACTAACCTAGGCCTGTTTACTACCAGCAGCATTCGAGCTCTCTATCGTGCCCTAGAATTTGGTCAACACTACGGCGTGTTTCGGCATGCCCAGAGCGACGTTTTGCATCGCCACAAGAACCGAAGCCGCCGCTGCTCACTCGCCCCGCGCCCCTGGCCGTTGCTCGCCCGCAGAGCCATGCCCGTCCTCATCCGCTCGCTAGAACCATCCAAGCCCCCCTGGCGCCCTACAGCGCCGCCGTTAGGTCGGTCGTGGTAGCGAGCGGGCGGCCGCAGCAATCTCTGCCATGGACGGCGCCGCCCGAGCCACTCCAGCGCGCCAGCTTGCCCCTGGAGCAGCTCGAGCTCATACGCTCACCCTGCCGGACCCCGCCAGCCGTCACCACGCGCACCCTGGCTACAGAACGGCGGTTTGCTGTTCTTATCCACGGCCGCCGTTGGTACCGACCTCAACTGCCTATATGAGGAGCCCCCGAGTCCGTCCAGTCCCTCAGGTGACCTCAAGCCACCCACCTAGCACTCCCATAGTCGGCCAACGACCAGGGAAGGTCTTCTTCCTCGTCTCCGGCCAGTCCAGCCGCCGCCGCCCCCGGTCCATTCAGTCGCAACCAGAGCCCCCCGTCCCATCTAGCACCACCATCTTCCTCCTCGATCAGGCGGAGCCGCCCAAACCCTCAGCCCGCGCAAGGAACCACCGTAGCCCAAAGCCCCAAACCTCTCGGCCATCGTCGTCATGGCTTCGCCGCCGGCGACTCCTCCATCCCCGCCATCCTCGACCACCGGAGGACCGCCTAGATCGGCGGATCCATCCTCGCCTCGAACCCCACGGAAGCCACCGCTTGCCGGGCGATTTATCGCTGTTGGAGAAAATGACCACGGGTAGCCGAGCCGGCTCCCCCTCGGGCTTCTGAAAAACTTACAAGCCAATCAAGCTGATCAGGCCATCCGACATCCAAGACGCTGGGCCGCGTTCCCCCGGCTGGCTGTCATCCAAGCCAGCTGTCAGGAGGCGACCCGGCCCCAAGACCCATAGAAGAAAGCCTCGAGAGGGCCGGCTTAGAAGGGACCGACTGCCTGAGGGCCGGCTCCACGTAGCCAGCCACGAGAATGCCGACTCCAAGGAGCCGACCACCCCACAGGCGGCCAAGGCCGCACCTTCAAAATCTGCACCCACACAACGGCGATGAGACGGGGCGTGGCAGTAAAGCCAGCCACCCCCGCATCCCAGAGCACGCATGGCTACAGCGCGCCATACGGGGCGGCCATCACCCGTCCGGCGTGGCATTGTTGCCATGTTGACCATGACGTCACCCATGACGGGCTGTCTGTACCACCCGCAGGCGGCGGGTCCACCCAGTCAGGTAGATGCCCCAAGGTGGCTCGGTCTCTCCGAGTCGGCCTAAGGCATAGCCGGCTCCCCACAGTCGGCTGATTCCCTCCCTCGGAGGAAGCGCCCCATTAAGGAGACAAGACGAGGTGAGGCCATCATCAAGATTGAGGCAACAGTAACCAGCCCCCGACAAGGCCCTCGACGGTGGGGCCAGCTTGTCGACCAGGGAGCCGGCAATCGGCGGGACCCATCAAGTCGGCGGGCCCCAGCGACCCACCAAGACACTGACGGCTAGGGCCCGCACCTAGCCAGATTACCATTGTACCCCTGGGGGGTAGGCCTATATAAACCCCCGGGGCACCCATGCAAAGGGTTGGACTCTAATAGTTTTAGCCACCACACAGAGGGAAGAGAGGAGCGAGCCGTGCCCTTCTTCTTCCTCCCACTGAACAGCTCTAGGAGCAGTTTGTAGTCACTTATTCATCTAGTGATCATGCGGTCACCCCGCAGAGCAGTAGTAGGGGTGTTATCTCCACGGAGAGCCCCGAAGCTGGGTAAGATTCGTCGGCGTGCATGTCTTCGCCTCAACCCGTTTCCAGGCACCGGCGACGTCTTAATGGCTCCCACTATGATTAGCCACCCGTTGGCATATGTCGCACCTACCACCTGACATTTGGCGCCCACCATGGGGCCAGGTGCACCGTCATCCGGAGACCTGTTCTGGACGGGAACCCTCTTCCTCCCCCGCGAGCGTAGCCATCCCAGCACGCCCGATGGCGCTTGCCCCAACGCGCTGCAAGGTATCGACGACGCCTGCGCGGCGAGCTGCCTCGCCGACCTCCTCAGCGAGGCCCGCATCTCCAACGAGACTCGCGTCTTCGATGAGCCCGCGTCTGACGCGGGCACCGGCTGCCCCGAGAGCCGCCTCGTCAGCCTCCTCGACCAACTCCACGTCTCCAGCGAGCCTGCTGTGGATTTGGAGTCGGTCGGTTCCACCGACCCGATGCTTGTCGACTCCGACACTGCATCACTTGACGCTTTCCCCACCAACGTGGTGGTCTTCAATGATCCTCTCCCGCGAGCCGACAGTGGCGGCAGCACCGTTACCGAGGTGCTGGTCATCAACCACGGAGTCGCCTCCGGCGAGAACACCCACGACGCCCTGCAAACGGTGTTGCAGGACTTGTCCGGCCCCATCCCGGCCGACGCCGACGCTGAGGCACTGGAGGCTCACCTCATTGCCCTCGTCGCGGAGGCCCGGAAGCTAGCCATCATGAGACGCCTCACAGAGGCTCACCAGCGCGAAGTCGACCACGCCGCCTTCGGAACGCCGCCTCCCGACGGGCCGAGCCGGGCCGGCGTTGTCCAGAAAAGCGGCGTGTCCGTCGCCGATATGCTGGGGGCAGAACGCCCAGTCTACGCCACGCCTCTCGAGAACCTGCTCGCCTCCCAGTCGGTCGTAGACGAGCTGAACGGAGTAGGGGCCGATGATCTCCCCTACATGACCAGGCGGATCCAGCAGCTGCTCGACGCGGCCGCAAAGCGGCACGAAGCCGGCGTCTGTGCCGAGAGCCCACCCCCGCGCCGAGAGCACGACGCGATGTCACGTACGCCAGCCGCGGGCGGAGCCCGCGCAAGGCAAGAAAAGAGCTGGCTGCCAGCCGAAGCCGAACCTGGATCTCCATCGAGCGCGACGCAGAAGGCCGCCCTCGAGCCGTGGAGCGACGAGGCGATCTGCCCCCTCCTCCACCTCGCGGGGAAAGATATCCCACCCCGCCGCCTGTCATGCATCCGACTCTCAGTGGCCGACTTGGTCGCCGCGAAGGAGTCGGCGAGAACGATGCCCGCCATCGGATCGACCGCCTTGCGCGATCCCTGGCATTGGAAGAAGAAGACGATGTCGGGCCGCCTTGCTTCAGCCCCCGCATCAGCGACGAGCTCTTTCCCAAAGGGTTCTCGCTCCCGAGAGACACGCCCAAGTATAACGGCTCCATGAAGCCGGAAGATTGGTTGATCGACTACTCCACAGCGGTTCGCATAGCCAACGGCAACCGGCGAGTTGCCATAAAATACGTCCCCCTGATGCTCCAAGGCACGGCGCGCACCTGGCTTAATAGCCTCAAGCCCTACAGCATCAACAGCTGGCTCGATTTCACGGAAGCCTTCATCCGCAACTTCACCAGCACCTACAAGCGGGCTCCCATGCCCAGGCAGCTCTCCTTGTGCGTACAAGGACCCAACTAGTCGACGCGCGACTACCTTATGCATTGGGCCGAGCTCCGCAACTCCTGCGAAGGGGTGCACGAGGTTCAGGCCATAGAGTACTTCACAGCCGGGTGCCGAGAGGGCACCCTCCTCAAGCACCGACTCCTCTGCGATGAGCCGGCTACCCTCGACGAGCTGCTGATCATCGTGGATAAATACGCCACGGCCGACTCCTCCATGAAGACCGAGCTTCGAGTCGACGCCTCCGGGAAGGTGCTCGCGCCGACTCCCAAGACGCCGGCTGGAGAGTCCACTTGGCGCCCATACCAGAACGACAACAAGCGCAAGGCTCCGATGCCGGCTTCCGCCAACCAGCAAGTAGCCACAGTCGAAGACGAACAACCTGAGGGGCGGCCCGCTCCCAAGAAGCAGAAAGGCGGCAGGCCGGCTTGGCAGCCGGCTTTCTCCAACGAGCAAGCCCTTGACACCCCCTGCAAGTTCCACAGCGGCGTGAAGCCGTCCAACCATACAACCCGAAAGTGCCACTGGCTTACCCGAATAACCAAGGGCGAAGGGCTGGTACCGCCTCTGCCTGCTGGACAGCCGCCTCTGGCTCCCCCGCAGTCGGCCGCTCTACCGGCAGTCGGAGCCGTCCAAGAAGAATTCCCCAATGAGCACGCCGCGTACGTCGTATTCACAAGCCAGCCCGAAGATCGGCGCAGCCGGCACCAACAGCACCAAGAAGTCAATGCAGTTGCTTCCAATAACCCCGAATACATGCACTGGTCAGAGAGGCTTATCAGCTGGAGCCGGGCCGACCACCAAGAGGTGATGCCGTCCCTGGGCTCCTATGCATTGGTTTTGGAGGCAACCCTAGCAACGGACAGGCTTGCTGCCTGATTCTCCGGCATATTGATAGACGGCGGGAGCAGCATCAATATCCTATACAGAGATACCATGTAGAAGTTGAACATCAAGGCCAAACACCTTATGCCAAGCCGAACCGTGTTCCATGGCATTGTACCCGACCTGTCCTGTTCACCCATCGGCAAGATCAAGATAGATGTTCTCTTCGGAGACAAGGATCACTTCCACCGAGAAGCAATCTGGTTTGAAGTGGTGGACCTCGAGAGCCCTTACCATGCGCTACTTGGCCGACCTGCACTGGCCAAGTTCATGGCTGTACCTCACTATGCCTACCTCAAGATGAAGATGCCGAGTACCAAGGGCATCATCGCCATAGCCGGCGATTACAAGAAATCCTCCGAGTGCGCTGCAGCCAGCAGTCGGCTGGCCAAGTCCCTCGTAATCACCGAAGAGAAGAAGATGTTGGACCGGGTCGTGGCCATGGCCGGCAAGCAGCCTGCCTTGTCCCCCGACCCCAAAGAGTGTGATGCCCAAGGTTCCTTCCAGCCGGCTAAGGAAACAAAGAAGATAACCCTGGACCTGGAGCACCCGGAAAGGTTTGTCATTATCGGGGCAAACCTGGACAGTAAATAGGAAGGCGAGCTCGTCGATTTCCTCCGTGAGAATCGGGATGTCTTCGCATGGTCCCCCAAGGGCATGCCGGGTGTTCCGAAGGATTTCGCCGAGCACAAGCTACACGTCAGATTAGACGCCAAGCCGGTCAAGCAGCCCCTCCGCCGACTGTCAGAAGAGAAGAGAAGGATCATGGGAGAAGAGATAGCCCGGCTCTTGGCGGCCGGCTTCATCATGGAGGTTTTCTTCCCGGAGTGGCTCGCCAACCCGGTCCTCGTGCTGAAGAAGAACAACAAATGGCGCATGTGCATAGACTACACAAGCCTCAACAAAGCCTTCCCCAAAGATCCCTTTGCTTTACCCAGGATTGATCAAGTAATAGACTCCACAGCCGGATACGAGTTGTTGAGTTTCTTGGATGCCTACTCAGGCTACCACCAGATAAAGCTGGACCCGGCCGACCGCCTGAAGACCGCCTTCATCACGCCATTCAGAGCTTTCTGTTACCTGACGATGACATTCGGCTTGAGAAATGCCGGTGCCACCTTTCACCATTGCATGCAGAAATGCCTCCTCAAGCAACTCGGCAGAAATGCCCACGTCTATGTTGACGATATCGTGGTGAAGACGGAGAGGCGCAACACTTTGTTGGAGGACCTCAAGGAGACATTTGAGAATCTGCGCCGGTTTCAAATCAAGCTCAACCTCGAAAAATGCGTGTTCGGAGTGCCAGCCGACCAGCTCCTAGGCTTCCTGGTCTCTGAACGCGGCATTGAATGCAACCCAGTGAAGATCAAGGCCATCGAGAGAATCGAGACTCCCACCAAGCTGCGTGACGTCCAGAAGTTTACCGGGTGCCTGGCCTCCCTGAACCGTTTCATCAGCCGGCTGGGAGAAAAGGCTCTCCACCTCTACCGACTCACGAAGAAGAGCACTCATTTTGAGTGGAACGACCAAACCGACCAAGCCTTTCACGAGCTAAAGAAGATGCTAGCCACGCCGCCTGTCTTAGCGGCGCCGACTGAGAAAGAGCCCATGCTCCTTTGTATCGCCGCCACCAGCCGGGTGGTCAGCGCGGTCATCGTAGTCCAACGCCCAGAAGAGGGCCGAGCTCAGCCGGTCCAGAGGCCGGTCTACTACTTAAGCGAAGTACTATCCGCCTCGAAGCAGAACTACCCACACTACCAGAAGATGTGCTATGGCGTGTACTTCGCTGCCAAGAAGCTGAAGCCCTACTTTCAAGAGCACTCCATCACGGTCGTATGCACCGCCCCGCTCGCCGAGATCATAGGCAGCCGGGACGCATCCGGCCGGGTGGTGAAATGGGCCATTGAGCTGGCCCCCTACACGATCTTCTACCAGCCTCGCACCGCCATCAAGTCGCAAGCATTGGCCGACTTCCTCATCGACTGGGCCGAGACCCAATACCTGCCGCCGGCTCCCGATTCCACTCATTGGCGGATGCACTTCGACGGATCCAAGATGCACACCGGCTTGGGAGCCGGCATCGTCCTCACCTCTCCCAAAGGCGACAAACTCAGATACACATTGCAGATCCACTTCGCCGCCTCCAACAATGTGGCCGAGTACGAGGCGCTCATACACGGACTCCGGCTAGCCAAAGAGCTCGGCATCCGCCGGATCCTGTGCTATGGCGACTCAGATTTGGTGGTCCAGCAGTCATCTGGCGACTGGGACGCCAAGGACGCAAACATGGCGAGCTATCATTTCCTTGCCTAGCAAATCAGCGGCTACTTTCAAGGATGCGAGTTCCTCCACGTGCCACGGGCCGACAACGAGCAAGCAGATGCCCTGGCACGGATAGGCTCAACCCGACAAGCTATACCAACCGGCGTCTCTCTCCAACGCCTCCTCAAGCTGTCTATCAAGCCGTCCCCAGAATCCGACTCCATCTTCGTGCCGCCTAACCCCGACGCAGCCGGATCCGGCTTGGGGAGCCAAACAGGCGGCCCGGGGACTTTGATAGGCGGCCCAGGGACTACCAAAGTCACACCCGGCCCGGGGACTTCAAAACTCGGCCCGGGGACTACGGTAGTCCGCCCGGGGACTGCTCCAACACCCCAGGCAGCGGCCAGCTCCAGCTCTTCAACACCCAGCCCACCCGCCCTGGTTGCAGTAGCCGTGTTGACTATAGAAGAAGTCATAGCTCCATCATGGGCCCAGCCCATCCTCAACTTCCTGATAAACAGAGAACTGCCGGCTGACAAGATAGCGGCAAGACAAATCCAACGCCGAGCCGGTGCATATACAATTGCCAACAGAGAGCTCGTCAAGCGCAGTGTCACTGGAGTCTTCCAGCACTGCGTCGAGCCAGAGAAGGGCATAGCAATCCTCAAAGACATTCACCAAGGCGAATGCGTCCACCACGCAGCCTCAAGATCCCTCGTTGCCAAAGCTTTCCGCCATGGTTTCTTTTGGCCGACTTCCTTGGATGATGCCAAGGAGTTGGCCAAACACTGCAAAGGCTGCCAAGTATTCAGCTCCAAGCAACACCTGCCGGCTTCAGAACTCAAGACCATTCCCCTCACCCTGGCCCTTTGCCATCTGGGGATTGGACATGGTGGTCCCATTCAAGATGGCGCGCGGCGGCATGACACACTTGTCGCCGTGGATAAATTCACCAAATGGATCGAAGCGAAGCCGATCAAGAAGCTGAATGGGCTGACTGCCGTGACGTTCATCGCAGACATCACAACTCGGTACGGCGTGCCGCACAGCATCATCACCGACAATGGCACGAATTTTGCCAAAGGAGCATTGGCACGATTCTGCGCAACGCAGGGCATCTGACTGGACCTAGCGTCTGTTGCCCACCCGCAGTCAAACGGCCAAGTTGAGCGGGCCAACGGCCTCATCCTCTCCGGCATCAAGCCCCGACTGGTCGTGCCACTGCAGCGTTCGGCCAGCTGTTGGCTTGATGAGCTGCCGGCCGTCCTATGGAGTCTGCGCACTACCCCGAATAAGTCAACCGGCTTCACACCGTTCTTCCTTTTATATGGTGCCGAGGCTGTCATCCCAACTGACATCGAGTTCGACTCGCCTCGGGTGACCATGTACACTGAGGCGGAGGCCAAGGAAGCACGAGAAGACGGCGTCGACTTGCTGGAAGAAAGCCGGCTGTTAGCCCTCAGCCGGTCCACCATCTACCAGCAAGGCCTGCACCGCTACCATAGCCGGAAGGTCAAGCCAAGATCCTTCCAAGAGGGCGACCTTGTGCTCCGGCTGATCCAGCAAACAGCCGGCCAGCACAAGCTCTCGGCCCCTTGGGAAGGCTCCTTTGTCATCACCAGAGCGTTGGGAAACGACTCCTACTACCTGATCGACGCACACAAGCCGAAGGCACGAAAGAGAGATGATTCCGGCAAGGAGTCGGAACGACCGTGGAATGCCAACCTCCTCCGAAGATTTTATAGTTAAAATGCAGTATGTATCACGTTACCTTTTGTATTAAGTACGAGACAACGGGCCCCCCAAGAAGCACTCGGGGACTGCCACCTTTTATCTATGAATGACGAGCATCATGCCTATGATTTTGTCATTTTACCTTTTTTTCGTCCGGCACCGGGCTCGACTAGTCGGCCCGGGGACCGGCCGCCTTGAGTTATATTTAAGTTCCACCTGCAGTCAGACAAGTAGTGTGCCGGCACCCAAGCCCTCTCTTGCCAAAAGCCGCAGCTCGAAGAACCGAGTGTCCGGCTGGCAAGAGTCAAAGGCAGGAAAGGATGCCCACACGAAAAACGGCTAAGGATTAATGAACTTATATAACAAAAGCCGGCTTCCTCCCTGTGACGCCCCAAGACCGGAGCTTCAGTTGCCTTCCAGGGTTTCCGAGTTTTGTCGTGCGATTTGTTTTGTTTGTGCATTCATCGTGTCATCTCTTGCATTGCATCATCTCATCATGCCATCATATCATTATTTTAAAAAAAAACTCAACTAAATAAAATCGTATGGATCTTCGGTCCATTTAAATCGAGGGAAGGGTGACTTCTCTTTATAACATATCGTCCCAATATTAGGGAGCTATATAAAATATTCCATTGTTTTGGAATCACCATAACCCACTTGCAAAATAAATCCCATGCCTTTTCTGCTCCGAGTTGACCTCAAAACCTTGCCAATATTATTTCATCATTTTCCGGAGTTCCACCAAAAATCCTTGGGCCATTTTTGTTAAATTCTTCATATTTTTGTGAGCCCGGGAAAATTGTCCTCGTTCCCAAATTCTTTCCCTAACCCTCTCTTTCTTTTTGTCTCTCTTTAGTGGTTTTTCTGCTAAGTAATATAAGTGAGGGAGAGAGAGTGCCTAGCCGGCCTCTTAGGCCCAGCCGGCCCCTGGCCATTCTCCTCCACCAGGCCGGCCTAGCCTCCCGAGGCCCAAGGCCCACCAACCCTCTAACCCTAGCCCGCAGCCCTCCTCCCTCGACTCCCTCCAGCGCCGCCAGCGCTCGACCCCGCTCATCTCCCTCTCGATCCCTTTCTCTCCCTCATCGCCCGATCCCCATCCCCTCGATCCTTCTCCTCCTCTCCTCGATCCCGCGTCGCGCCCGATCTCCCCATCTCTCCCGATCCCCCCTCATCTCCCCTCGATCCCCTGTGCGCCACCGCCACGCTCAGCCATCGCCAGGGAGAGCCCGCTCCTCCCGATCCCCTCGGCCTCCTTCCTCTCCTCCATGGCGCCTCCTCGCCGCCCGAGCGCCTTCTCCCCTCGGCCTCCTCCTCGAGCGCCTCCTCCACTCTGCCTCCCATGCCCCCTCGCCCTTCCACCTCCTCGCCGGCGGCCCTGGTGCGCCGCGCCCTCAACTCTCCTCCTCGCCGCCGGCAGCAGCAGCAGCTGCTGCACCTCTCGCCGCCGCCTCCTCGCTTCTCCTCTCCTCCGCGACGCTCCCCGCCGAGCCCCAGAGTCAGCGTCTGCCGCCTCCCCATGGCGCCCGCGCCCGCCTCCTGCGTCGCCCTCCTCTCCTCTGCCTTGGTCCCGCCTGCTTTCCGGCCGCCGCCAGCGAGCAGCTCCGTCGAGCCACGTCCGATCGCGCTTAAGTCCTGCGGCCGTCGCCCCGTGATCCTGCGCCCGGCGCCAGCTGCTCGGCGGTCCCCGGTGACCTCCTGAGGTGGAGCCTTGCAAGCTCCTCGATGCCCTTTCAGATTTGTCCAGACCGGCAAGTTCGACCTCGGTGCCAAGTTCGTTTTCAGATCAGTTCGACTACCTCCGATGTGGTTTTCGGCAAGTACCTGGAGGCCACAGTAACGCCAAGTACCACGACATCCATGTTCGTCTACGGAACGTGTACATCTACACCGCCAAGACCGGACACCCGTGGATTTCAACAAGTACCCCGATGACACGTGTACCACTACCGTTGACCCTCGAAGGCCCCGTGGACCCCGAACATCCACGGGACATGAACGTCTACTTCCCCTATGCCGTGTACGACTACTTCCCTCTACGAAACGCGAACCGTCCCGTTTGAACGATCCGAAGGTATAACCCGAGACGACCGCGATGAGATGCCCTTGCATGTATGAGATGCACGATATGTTTGCACCGTGTCCGAATTGTCCTTGCGATGCCCCTCTTTTGCCATGCCACCGTTCCGTGGGAACCCGGTAATCGGGAGCACCCCACCATCCTCGCATGACTCGCTCACGTCCACACTTCCTTTTGCACCGGTATCTCCGTGAGCTACCGGAACCGATATGTTGCCGTGGCATCATTTTCGGATTCGTTGCCGTGGCACCCCTTTCTTCCACCACGGTGACACAATGCTTCATAATGCTCATGCCAACTTTTAATAAAAATTGCATAAAACTTGCACATGTCATCCGCATCATGATTACAACAATTAAAATGCTTATAATTGTTGTTTGCATTAATTTTGCTTAAATGCCATGCTAAAATGATTTATTTCATAACTAAATAACCGTAGCTCGGATTTAAATAAATTATATATGTAAATGGGGTAGAAAAATGCATAGATTAACATGGTAGCATTACTTTGCATGTTTAACAACTCTAAAATATGCTTTAGGTCAGATCAGTACCGAATCCATAATTTGCATATGGGGATTTTCCGGAATTGTTGATTCGTTGTTTCCGGCCTCATTTAAACTTGCCTAGATAGGTAGTTTCATTACGCTTCATCTCTTGCCATGTTTAATAACATTTAATATTGTTGAGTACCTAATCGGGAGAGAACTAAATAAGTGTTGTGGTGTTCCGTCAATATGCAACTCGTTGCATATTGGGCTCCATTTAACTTGTAGTTTTGTTTGTGCTTATTGCCATGCCATGCTATTTAAACCGGTCATGCATCATACTTGATTGTGCATCATGCCATGTTTATGATTGTGTGTTTACTATGTTGTTTGTTTGTTTCTGGTTTGCTTTTCTCGTTAGCTTCGGTTTCGTTCCGGAGTTGTGAGGATTCGTTCGACTACATCCGTTTGTCTTCTTCATGGATTCATTCTTCTTCCTTGCGGGATTTCAGGCAAGATGACCATACCCTCGAAATCACTACTATCTTTGCTTGCTAGTTGCTCGCTCTTTTGCTATGCCTATGCTACGATGCCTATCACTTGCTTATCATGCCTTCCCATATTGCCATGTCAAGCCCCTAACCATCCTTTCCTAGCAAACCGTTGTTTGGCTATGTTACCGCTTTGCTCAGCCCCTCTTATAGCGTTGTTAGTTGCAGGTGAAGATGAAGTTTATTCCTTGTTGGAACATGGAGTTGTTGTTCCTTGTTGGAACATGTTTACTTGTTGGGATATCACAATATATCTTATTTAATTAATGCATCTATATACTTGGTAAAGGGTGGAAGGCTCGGCCTTATGCCTGGTGTTTTGTTCCACTCTTGCCGCCCTAGTTTCCGTCATATCGGTATTATGTTCCCGGATTTTGCGTCCCTAACGCTGTCGGGTGATTTATGGGACCCCTTGACAGTTCGCTTTGAATAAGACTTTTCCAAAGCAAGGCCCAACATTGGTTTTGCCATTTGCCTCACCTATGCCCTTTTTCCCTTGGGTTTAGGAGCCCAAGGGTCATCTTTATTTTAGCCCCCGGGCGGTGCTTCTCTAAGTGCTGGCCTGAACCGAGTAGATCATGGGGCCCCTCGTGGCAACTCGAGGTTTGGTTTTACTCGTGGATGTCTCATCCGTGTTGCCCGAGAATGAGATATGTGCAGCTCCTATCGGGATTGTCGGTATCGGGCGGCTTTGCTGGTCTTGTTTTATTGCTGTCGAAATGTCTTGTAGCCGGATTCGAGACTGATCGGGTCTTTCCGGGAGAAGGAATATCCTTCGTTGATCGCGAGAGCTTATCATGGGCTAAGTTGGGACACCCTGCAGGGTATTATCTTTCAAAGCCGTGCCATGTTATGTGGCAGATGGGAATTTGTTAATGTCGGTTGTAGAAAACCCGAAGTTGATCTTAATTAAAATACACCAACGCGTGTGTAACCGTGATGGTCTCTTCTCGTGAGTCCGGGAAGTGAACACGATGTTGGAGTTATGCTTGACGTAGGTTGTTCTAGGATCACTTCTTGATCATAGTTGTTCGACCGTGCTTTTGCCTTCTCGTCTCGCTCTTATTTGCGTATGTTAGCCACCTTATATGCTAGTCGCTGCTGCAGCTCCACCTCCCTACCCTGTCTTACCTTTAAGCTTAAATAGTCTTGATCTCGCGGGTGTGAGATTGCTGAGTCCCGTGACTCACGGATACTTCAAACCAGTTTGCGGTGCCAATGAAACCGTGCAGGTGATGCACCTGAGCTCAAGGAGGAGCTCGATGAAGATCTTGTTCTTTGTGTTGTTTCGTTTGATCGATCGAGAGTGGAGCCAGTTGGGACGATCGGGGATCTGTGTAGCATTTGGGGTAGTCTTCTTTTATTTTGGTTCCGTAGTCGGACCTTGATTGTACCTGTATGATGTAATGTTTTACTCATGTATTGTGTGAAGTGGCGATTGTAAGCCAACTATGTATCTCTTTCCCTTATGTATTACATGGGTTATGTGAAGATTACCTCACTTGCGACATTGCTTTCAATGTGGTTATGCCTCTAAGTCGTGCTTCGACACGTGGGAGATATAGCCGCATCGAGGGCGTTACACTCCCATTGCTGACCGGCTACAAGAGTAGCCGGCCGGCCGGCTTCCATTCAACCCTGCCAAAATCCAACAAAGCTCAAGTACTTGCCTTCCCACAAATAGCCAAGTTCCTCCCTAGCCGCAGACTGCAGAGCAGCTGTTCGGCTTGGAAGGCGGCAATCAGGAGAAGGCGGCAAAGGAAACGGCCTAAGGATAAAAAGCAAACTCGAATGGAAGCCAAACATACGCATAATTATATTTACACAAAAGCCCTTTGAGAGGCCGCCATTCAACATAGTCTGAATACACCCCCAGTGGCTGGAACTACGCAAAGTTAATAAAGTTTGTTCAAAGAGCAAAAGCAGAAAAGCAAGAGCGGCAGATCAGGCCAGCGGAGCAACAGGCGACTCGGGCAGGTCGGCAGAGGCGGCAGTGTGGGCCGGAGGAGTGGCCGGCTGGCGAGTCTCGGTTGATCTTCACCCCTGGTAGGCGGCGCGCCCGCGCGTGCCTCATTGCTAGAGGCACGATCAGGCTGAAGCTGGCTGGTCGCTTCGCCGTCTGGCACGGCGTCTCCACCGCCTTCCTCCTCGTCATCTTCGGCCTCGTCGCTGGAGGCAATCTCCTCCGCCGAATCCTCGCCTTCCACCGGGTTGAGCCCGAACCATTCCTCCGGCTGGGCGACTCCGCTATCGTTCACTTCAGGAGCGAAGACGCTGGTATCAGTGTACTCGGCAATGGCCGAGGCGCGCTGGACGATAGCCGGCCGCACCGCCACCAGCTCCTCGTCAGCCTCCTGCCTCCGAGTGCTCAGCTGGCCCAGGTTTAGCCCAGGATACTAGGCCCGGACGAACTCCAGCGCCCGCCCGGCGCCGGACCGAGCAGCGGAGGCTTTCCAGGCCTCGAAGCGGCCAACCGCAACCTCCAGCTAGTCGGCAGTCCGACTGGGGATGTGGGGGATCACCTCGCCAGGCCAGAGAGCGGCCAACACTTGCGCACCGGCATGCTGAAGCCGGCGGAGCACGCGGTGCGCCGGCTGCAGCCGAGCCTGGACCGCTATGAGCTGCTCCTCGAGCGTCCGGCTAGCATCTAGCGCGATTGTGACCCCTTCCTACCGACGCGCCTCGCGGTGGGCCTTAATGGCTTGGTTGGCGGCGACGGAGTAGCCGGGGAAGTAATCTGTGTGAAGAACAAGAAAACGGCATGAAAATCAAAAGATGAACGAGATGGCGAGGAGCAAGCAAAGGAGTGAGAAGAGGAAGGCGGCCTACCATAGATCAGATCCTCCACCCGCCCATAACCCTCGCTCACCGCTTGCCTTGCTTCAGCCCAGCCGGCCGCCTCGGTCTCGAACTCGGCCTTAAGGGCGGCCTCGCTGTCCTGCGCCTTCCCCAGAGCCGCCTTATGGCTCTCCTCCTGGTCGGCTAGCTTCTTCGCCAAGCGGTCGCGTTCCTGAGCCAAGGCGTCGCACTTGGCCTCCTTGGCGCGAAGGGTGGTCTAGGCCCCGGCTAGCTGATCCCTCAAGTCAGCGTTAGCTCCTGCGAGCATGGAGAGAAAGGAAAAAAGCAGTAAGGGAAAGGTCGTCAGGGAAGATCCGACCCGGCTGCTCAGCATCCGGCCCGAATCTCGGGGACTACACCCAGTGGGTGCGCTAACGCGCCGCCACTTGAGATAGAAGAAACCAAGTTCTTACTCCGGCTATTCGTCAGATCGGCGGCCTTCTGGTTCAGCTCCTGGCCTTGGGAGTTGAAGGCGGCCGCGCGAAGATTATGGTACTCCTGGAAATCAGATGGAGTGCGCATAAGAACAAGATCGCTATCAAAGCCCGCTAAGAAGTTTCAAGCCGCCTGCTCAACAGCCGACTCGAAACTCGGGGACTACACCCAGTGGGTGCGCTGACGCGCCCCCACGGAAGAAATCAAAAAGGAAATCGATCAAAGCCAGAAGACTTACCCGGACAACCACGCACGTAGTAAGGAACTCCTGGGTGAACCGTTGCAGCGAGACGGCCTGGGCCTGAAGCCAGCGTCGTACCTCCTGCGCCGCCCCGTTCAGCTCCGTCGTCCCGCCGCTCGGCGTCCACTCAGACGAGTTGGTGCTGGCCGCCTCCAGCTCCTGCGCTGTGGAGCCGGCGCCCGTGGCTCTCTGCGGCTCCGGCGAGAAGGACGCTTCCCCCGCGCGCCCGTGAGACGGCGACGGCACCACGAGACCCCCTCCCACCGCCGACTTGTCCCCGGCCGGCTGCCCAAGCGCCGCAGCAGGTCGGCCGCCTTGGCCCGCTCCGGTCGGCGCCGGCTGTGGCGTCTCCCCCAGGATCGTCACGTCACCCTCCATCCTCTCCATCACCGGATGGTCGCGGTCGGGTTCCTCCAACGGAGGTACGAGGACAACGGGGGCCATGGTGCGAAGGGAAATGACAAGATACGAAGGCTAATTACGTAAATCCTCCGCCTCCCTCTCCGCGGCCGCGGCATCCGCCTGGGCCTTGGCCGCCGCGTCGGCCGACTTCTCTGCCGCCCTCCGCTCCGCCGCTTCCGGCTCCTCCCGAGCCTCCCGCACGTTCCGCTCCGTTGCCTCCATGAGGTCGGCGCAGGGGTCCACTCGGCGGGAACTCAAAGACCCCCCAGTCGGCGCGACTATGGAGGCGGCGTCAACCCGCTCAAGGGAAACCGGCGCCCTTTTCAACAAACCAAGAAGACGGCTCAGACGAGCCTCAACTGAAGAAGACAATAAAAAAGAAGGAATAAAGAGCACTCGACACTTACGCAGAGACCGCCCGCAGCTGCTTCACCACCTTGCGGAGCGGGCCGCCTCGCGCGCCGCCTCGTCCCGCAGTCGCCGCTCTTTGAGCCCTGGTTTTTGGCCGATCGCCGAAGAGACCAGCCCGCCCGGCGCTTAGGCGCGCGCGCCCGAGCCGGCGGCGCAGAAGGTCCCGCGCCTTGGCCCGGCTCGCGGCGAGGGACGGCCTCGGACTCATCATTGTCCGGCCAGTCCCCGAAGCCGGCCGTGAGCTCGGGGCCGACTGCCTCCCTGCCGGCTCCGCCTACGGTGTCGTCCATGGCGGCCGCCCCCAGATCCGGGTCGTCAGGGTCGTCCACGGCGCGGTCGGCCGCAAACTGGCGCTCCGGCCCTGAGGCCCCGGGAGCCGGTCGAAGAAGAGGGTTCTGCCCAAAAACAAAGCCGGCTAGTCAAGAGTCGGCTATCGAACACGGCAACGAAAGAAGAAAAGAATGAAGAAAAACTCACCACAGGCGGTGGGTTGGCCTGAGAGTATGGCGCCTTGTGGTACTGCCAATCCACGGTGAGCTTGCAGTTGGAGATGTAATTCACCAGGAAAGATACCTCGTCATGAGGCATCTCTCTGGTGCTTAGCCGACACGGGTCGAAGCGGCCGCTCATTTGGCAGATCATGTGCGGCCGGCTCTGGAGCCGGAGCACCCGGAGCTCCACGAAGGCGGCCACCAAGTCGGCCCCCACCAAGCCCTCCGATTGGACCATCACCCGGAGCCGAGCGATGGCGGCGTTCCCGGCCAAAGTGAGCGACCGGGCTCGATGGGACCAAGACGCCGGCCTCCCAGGCGGCGGGCCGGCTACGTAAGCCGGCAGGTTGAGGTAGTCACCTTGCGCAGCGGCATTCTTCACATAGAAGTACGACTGCTGCCAAAGCTTCACCGACTGGATCAGCGGGATAGGCGGAAAGGGGTTGTTGTCGGCCGTCCTCCGCATGGCGATGAAGGCGCCACAGGGGGCGGGCACACCCGCGGAAACGGTGCCCAGCTTGCACTGGAAGAACTCTCCGAAGAGCTCAAGGGTGGGGAGGACACCGAGAAAACCCTCGCACAAAGTAACGAAGGCCGACACCAGCATCACCGAGTTGGGGGTGAGGTGATGCGGCTGGAGATGGTAGAAGTCGAGGAAGGAACAGAAGAACCCGCTCGCCGGCAGGCCGAGGCCGCACAGGCAGTGCGAGTGGAAGATGACCCACTCGCCCTCCTCCGGTGCCGGCGAAATCTCCGTCTCCGGCGCGAGGCGGGTCTTCACAAGGTCCTCGCTCGGCAACCGCCGCGTCCAGGGGAGCCAATCGATGTGATCTTCATGGACGTTGGAGCCGTCCCACGAGCTCGACAGCGCCATGGAGACGAGCGGAGAAAGAGAGCAGCAGTGGCGGAGAACACGACCGCGTGACAAAGGAACTGCGGCGCACCAAAGCAACTCGCGGCGGAACGGCGCGGTGGCAAGTGCGCTGCGACGACGGAGGAGTGAGGAAGAAAGCAAAGAAGGAGAGGAGCAAGGACGAGCGTGCGAGCCCCTGCCGCTCCCCCTCCTCCCCCTACTTATAGGCTCGGGCGGCGGAGCCGAGGCGGCGTGCGGGGGAACGTGGGATTAATCTGCGCCCTCCCCCGTCCCATGCGATTATAAGCGCCCTAAAGGCGTACTTTAACCGCTGCGAGAAGACGTGTGGCCCATTTGGGCCGCAGAGGATATGCGCGCGGTCCGAGGCATAGGCTTGGTATGCCCTGGCCTGCGGTGATGTCCCGTCGCGCGCGTGGGCTGGCAGGCTTTTCTGCCCACGTGGCACGTGAGGCGACGCGCAGTCAATGCGCAAGCCAGCTCGTGTTTCCCCCCTTTTCAACTACGGAGCTCCCCGAAGACGGTGCGCCAGTTCAAGGCCGGCTCCTAGCTACCGGCTTCATAGGATAGGAAGCTGATCGAGCTCCTCGTCCTCCCTTCAACCTCGGAGCCCAATCAGCTTCGGGGAAAACTGTCGGAGTAAATGACCACGGGTAGCCTAGCCGGCTCCCCCTGGGGCTTCTGAAAAAATTACAAGCCAATCAAGCCGATCAGGCCATCCGACATCCAAGACGCTGGGCCGCCTTCCCCCGGCCGGCTGTCATCCAAGCCGGCTGTCAGGAGGCGGCCCGGCCCCAAGACCCATAGAAGAAAGCCTCGAGAGGGCCGGCTTCCAAGGGACTGGCTGCCTGAGGGCCGGCTCCATGTAGCCGGCCACGAGAATGCCGACTCCAAGGAGCCGGCCACCCCACAGGCGGCCAAGGCCGCACCCTCAGAATCTGCACCCACATAACAGCGATGAGACGGGGCGTGGCTACAGAAAAGCCTGCCACCCCCGCATCCCGGAGCACGCATGGCTACAGCGCGCCGTACGGGGCAGCCATCACCCGTCCGGCGCAGCACTGTTGCCATGTTGACCATGACGTCACCCACGACGGGCTGTCTGTACCACCCGCAGGCGGCGGGTCCACCCAGTCAGAGAGATGCCCCAAGGCGGCTCGGCCTCTCCGAGTCGGCCTAAGGCATAGCCGGCTCCCCACAGCCGGCTGATTCCCTCCCTCGGAGGAGGCGCCCCATTAAGGAGACTAGACGAGGTGAGGCCACAGTGATCGCCGCCAAGGCGGCGGCACTGTTGCCACGCCCACCCCGACAAAGCCCTCGTCATCAAGATTGAGGCAACAATAACCAGCCCCCGACAAGGCCCTCGACGGTGGGGCCAGCTTGTCGACCAGGGAGCCGGCAGCCGGCGGGACCCACCAAGTCGATGGGCCCCAGCGGCCGGCGGAGAAGCCGGGGGGCGAAGACACTGACGGCTAGGGCCCGCACCTAGCCGGATTACCATTGTACCACCGGTGGGTAGGCCTATATAAACCCCCCGGGGCACGCATGCAAAGGGTTGGACTCTAATAGTTTTAGCCACCACACAGAGGAAAGAGAGGAGCGAGCCGTGCCCTTGTTCTTCCTCCCACTGAACAGCTCTAGGAGCAGCTTGTAGTCACTTATTCATCTAGTGATCATGCGGTCACCCCGCAGAGCAGCAGTAGGGGTGTTATCTCCACGGAGAGCCCCGAAGCTGGGTAAGATTCGCCGGCGTGCATGTCTTCGCCTCATCCCGTTTCCAGGCACCGGCGACGTCTTATTGGCTCCCACTATGATTAGCCACCCGTTGGCATATGTCGCACCTACCACCCGACAAGCGCCGGAGCCCCGCCTCTGTTCGGCCAGAGGAGGAAGGAGGCGGGGGCGACCGGTCAAACCTGACTAGTGGGCCCCCTGGACCCACTGTCAGTGACCACGGGCTGGTCCACGCTGGCGTAAGTGGAGGCGTAAACACAAAGTACGTCTTTGACGTGTAATCATTTCGAAACGTTTTTCTTTTTTCTGTTTTATTTTAAAAACAGAAAGTTGACTAAACTTTGACTAGCTATAACTTTTTAAATATAACTCCAAATGAGTTGATTCTTTTTCCTACCTGTAAGTGCATCTAGTGCCACCCCTAGTTGGTTTTGGAGTATTGACGACAAAGTTGGTTGAGAGACAAATGCGTTTGTGAGAATTGCAGGATAACGCAGGTAGTGTCCCTCTTTGATTCGGTTTACCTACCGGAGATGACCCCTAAAAATGTATGAAGACATTGAAGACAATGGTGGTATGAGAAGATATTCATATTGAAGACTATGACATGAGAAGACATTGCGTGAAGACTATGGAGCGCGAAGACTGTGTGGATTCGTTGCTTCCTTTTCTTCTTTGTTGAGTCATAGGAACCACCGTACTGTTAAGTGGGGTCCAAGTGAACTAAGTCAGAGTGACTGAAGTGATGCTCAACTAAAATCCTATGTCTTCGAGCGAAGACAATGAGAGCAAACCTTATCCAGAGCTGGATGAGTCAGCTTTGCTTGTAGCCCAAGTAAAGTTGCCCCATGTGCTTGAAATCTGACAGTTGGAACACATGTCAGTTCCTTAGTGACCCAGGGTCATTTTGGACAAATCAGGTCGGGTTGCCTAGTGGCTATAAATAGCCCACCCCCTACACCATAAATTGGTGGCTGCTCAGAGTTAGTTTATGGCTTTTGTCGTTTTGAGAGCAACCCACCTCGAAGCATTTGAGAGAGAAAAATCCTTGCGAGGACTAAGCCCAAACACCCAGAGCCAAAGAGTGTTAGGCATCACTGAAGTCTTTACATGCATGTGACTCAAGACTTATTACACTTGAGGACTGTGAATCCTCCAGCCGGTTAGGCGTCGCGTTCTGAGCATCCAAGAGTCATTGTGGATTGCCGGGTGAACGAAGTTTGTGAAGGTTCGGAAGTCTACCTTGAAGACTTACCAGAGTGATTGAGCGAGGACTGGGTGTCCTTAGCTCAAGGGGAATAAGGTGAACACACGGTCTTCTGAGTTAAATCTCAGCTTCCCTAACCAGACGTACAGTTGTCACAGCAACTGGAACTGGTCCAACAAATCATGTGTCTTCAACAAGCGACTGGTTCTATCCCTTTCCATCCTTTACTTAAGTTTGTCTTCGTGAAGTCACTACCTATCTGTGTATCTGTTTGACTTCATTGCTTGACTACTACTGTTGATTGGCTTCATACTATCTTCCATCCTGATCCTTACTACTTAGCTGCTATTAGTCCTGTACTTTCACATCATTGCATACTTGACTATGGCTTGCTTATGGTAGTTTATCTTCCGTTGCATATCAACTAGGTTATTTCTGTTGTTTGTCTTTGAAACTTCCAAGTTTTGAAGACTTTCACAAAAATCGCCTATTAACCCCCCCTCTAGTCGATACTAGCACTTTCAATTGGTATCAGAGCAAGGTACTCCCTTGTTCTGTGTGATTCGGTTTAACCACCTGGAGTTTCAGCTATGTTGACTGCAGGATTGAGGAACATATCTTGTCCCACCTTTGACGGTCATGAGTATCCCCGATGGAAGGCCATGATGAAGAAGCGACTCATGTCCATTGATAGCGAACTATGGACCGTCACTGAGATTGGCCTCACTGATCTATGCAAGATGGCAGAGGCCGATGACATTCGCAAGTACACTCTAATGAACCTTACGGCGAAGGATGTCATCTGCTCTCATCTGTCCCGAAATCAGTTCAGGAATGTTATGCACCTCAATCACGCGAAGCTAATCTGGGACCGGTTTTCTGAGGTCTATGAAGGTCATCGCACTCGTCATGATCCATGGTTTGAGGACTACAAGGAGTCTCTTAAGGAGATGACCTTTGCAGTTGAATCATCACCATCCTCATCGTGCCACATGGCAAGGGGTGATAAGGTAACTGAATGCTATCTCTCTGAATCTAGCGATGATGAATCAGGTGATGAATTTGGCCCCAGTTATGACAAGCTTGTTTCCCTTGCCACTAAACAACAAAGAATCTTGGAAAAGGTTCAAGACATGCTTAGTAAGAGCGATGATATGTTGGGTGAAGAAATGGATCAGTCAAAAGCTTTGGCTGATAGTCTTCAGAGACTTCATGCTAAGTTTGACGCCCTTCAAGATCAACATAATGCTGTCTTGTCTGATCATGAAAAGCTTTCTTCTGAATGTCTTCAAAGAAAGCTAGACCTTGAAAAGATAAGAGTGGATTATGAAGATCTTCAGAAGGAGCGAGATTCATTACTTGCTCAACAAATCAGCGTTACACATGATGGATTTGAACCACCATGTCTAAAATGCATTGAGCGTGATAACGCTACATCTGTTGCTGAATGTTCCACTGCTGCTGCTGTTTCATTGTCTTCAACTACTGATGTGGTTACTAACCCCTCTGCGGAGGATACCACTAGTATTGCTGATGAAAATGCTAGGTTGAAGACATTGCTTGAAACAGGGTTGTACAAAAGTTTGAAGGGTCATCAGACAATCTGCGATGTCCTCAAAAAGCATATTCTGAACCGAAACCCTAGGAAAGAGGGTGTTGGGTTCGAGAGGAAAATGAATGCTGATGGTTCCTCTTTGGAAGCTTTGAAGCGGTATCCCAAAACCACATGGGTTGCTGCAAAGGAACCTTCAGTGGATCCATCCACTTTATCTGGATTTACCTGTGCTAATCCTATTATCATTGATGAATCCTTTGATGCAAACTATAAACTGTTCACAAATCAGAATGGTGAAGTGTTTGCCAGGTATATTGGTACTAACTGCAGGAATGGACCTCCTATGAAGAAGATCTGGGTTCCCAAAAGCTGCCTTGAGAATCTTCCAGTGAATGTCATCATGACACCACCAGTGAAGAAGACAAACCCCAGACCAAAGGCATCATATGGTCCAACGGCTACTTACGAACACAGGACTCACTTGAGTCACCCTAACGCCAATGTTTTGCAGGGAAATCATACTCAGACTCATGAATATGAGCATGTGTCTTCAAACCGCTATGTTCATAGAACTAACAACTTTTCTGCTTATTCACATGAGTATCATTCATCTCCTGCAAGGCTATTTGCTAGGGCTTCAAAGCCGAAATTCTCAGATGCTGCACTTAGACTCATTGCTTCTAAGCCACCCCTGAAAATGTGGGTGGTGAAGAAGAATTAACTCTCTTTTGCAGAATGTGGTCTCCAGCCAGCAATCAATGGCGTCCGATATTATTGCTGGGGACCTAAAACATAAAGGGACGCATGATAAAATGACTTACTATGTATTCCACATATGAATCTCTTGTCTGTCATACTGTGTGCTCTAATCTTGATCTAAGCTGTGATAATCCTAGTGTGTGTAAAATGCTTATGCTTCACAACATACCTTGTGAATCCTATCCTCCTAACTACACTGTAGGGCATGTCACCAAAAGCTTCAGAATGGATTATTGACAGTGGATGCACCAATCATATGACTGGTGATCGAAGTCTTCTCATGGACTCAACCCTACGTCCATCCGACAAGAGTCAAATCACATTTGCTGACACTGGTAAAAGCAAAGTATTGGGTCTAGGTAGAGTTGCAATCTCTAGGGATCAACACATGGATAAAGTGATGCTTGTTGAATCCCTTGGGTTCAACTTAATGTCTGTCTCAATGATTTGTGACTTAAACATGATTGTGCTATTTGGAAAACATCGTTGCCTTGCACTAATGGAATCTGACAAATCTCTATTCTTTGAAGGGTATCGAAAGGATGATCTATACGTGGTAGATTTCTCAGCAGGTCCAAAGCTTGCCGTATGTCTTCTCACAAAAGCTTCAGAATGCTGGCTCTGGCATTGAAGGCTAGGACATGCTGGCATGAGGAACTTACACTCACTTGTCAAGAAGAAGCATGTCATTGGCATCGAAGATGTCAAGTTCAAGAAGGATCATCTGTGTGGTGCCTGTGAAGGTGGAAAGATGACAAGGGCAAAGCACCCCTCAAAGACAATCATGACAACATCTCAACCCTTCGAGCTGTTACACATGGACTTATTTGAACCTACTCACTACTCCACCCTCACAACAACTACCTGTCTCTATGGCTTCGTCATTGTTGATGACTACTCAAGATACACATGGGTTCATATAATTCTTTACAAGACTGAAGTACAAGATGTCTTCAGGCGCTTCACAAATCGAGCAATGAACAATTATGGCATGAAGATCAAGCATATCAGAAGTGACAATGGCACTGAATTCAAGAACACATGACTTGATCTGTATCTGGATACGATGGGAATCACTCATGAGTTCTCTGCTCCGTACACACCTCAGCAAAATGGCATCGTTGAGCGCAAAAATGAACCCTCATTGAGATGGCTCGAACAATGCTAGATGAATACAAGACACCAAGAAAGTTCGGCACAAGCTATTGATACAGCTGTCACATCATCAACCGTGTCTACATCCGAAGCTTCGAACAAAACATCCTATGAGCTCCTTCTTGGCAAGAAGCCAAATGTCGGTTACTTCAGAGTATTTGGAGCCAGATCTTTGGATCAAGGATCCCCATCACAAGTCAAAATTTGCACCTAAGGCTCACGAAGGCTTCATGCTTGGCTATGGAAAGGACTCACACTCCTACAGAGTCTTCAACCTCTTTTTCTATAAGATCGTTGAAACTGTGGATGTGAAATTTGTTGAAACCAATGGTTCACAAAGAGAAATTCTGCCAAGTACATTAGCTGAAGCTCCTCCAAGCGAATCTATCAAGCTGATGGGAACTGGTGAAATCATGCCTTCTGAAGCACAGCCTGAAGAGGAACTCATCATCTCAGCACCAAATCAACCTGAAGACACTGCTCAGACCGAAGACAATCCTCCCAATGATGACAATGATCAGGAAGAGCAAAGTCTTCATCCTGTTCATCCTCGTGTTGCAAATGAAGTTCAAATAGAGAAGATAATTGACAGCATCAATGCACCTGGTCCGCTCACTCGATCAAGAGCAACACAGCTAGCAAACTTCTGTGGGCACTTTTCATTTGTGTCAATATCAGAACCCAAGAAAGTTGTTGAAGCCTTTATGGAACCTGAATGGATTCAAGCCATGCAAGAAGAACTTCAACAGTTCAAGTTGAATAATGTTTGGGAACTTGTCAAGCGACCTGACCCTCGCAAGCATAACATTATTGGAACAAAATGGATATATCGAAACAAGCAAGATGAGCATGGTCAAGTCGTCAGAAACAAAGCACGTCTTGTGGCTCAAGGATATACTCAAGCTGAAGGAATTGACTTTGATGAAACATTTGCTCCTGTTGCTAGACTTGAAGCTATTCGCATACTGCTAGCCTACGCTAATCATCACAACATCTTGCTATATCAAATGGATGTGAAAAGTGCATTTCTCAATGGCAAGATTGAAGAAGAAGTATATGTCGCACAACCACCTGGCTTTGAAGATCCAAAACATCCTGATATGGTGTACAAGCTAAACAAAGCACTGTATGGCCTCAAACAAGCTCCTCACGCATGGTATGATACGATCAAAGACTTCCTGAAGAGCAAAGGCTTCAAACTAGGATCCCTCGATCCCTCACTCTTCACGAAGACATATGATGGCGAACTGTTTGTGTGCCAAATATATGTGGATGACATTATCTTCGGCTGCACCAACCAGAAATACAGTGATGAGTTTGGGTACATGATGCAAGAGCAATATCAAATGTCCATGATGGGTGAGCTGAAGTTCTTCCTTGGTCTTCAAATTCGTCAGCAACGAAATGGCATCTTCATATCTCAAGAAAAATACCTCAAAGATTGTCTGAAGAAGTTTGGAATGGAAGACTGCAAAGGCTACACGACGCCAATGCCAGCCAAACACCATCTTGGCCCCGACGACAATGGTAAAGAGTTCGATCAAAAGGTATACCGCTCCATGATTGGTTCTTTGCTTTATTTATGTGCATCTAGGCCAGATATTTTGCTTAGTGTTTGCATGTGTGCTCGATTCCAAGCGGCACCAAAGGAATCACATCACTTAGCTGTGAAGCGAATTCTTCGATATTTGGCTTACACCCCAACACTCGAATTATGGTATCCCAAGGGCTCAAAATTTGATTTGGTTGGATTCTCGGATGCTGATTATGCTGGTGACAAGGTGGATCGCAAGTCTACATCAGGCACATGTCATTTTCTTGGACGATCACTTGTTTGTTGGTCTTCAAAGAAGCAGAACTGTGTATCACTCTCAACTGCTAAATCTGAATACATTGCTGCTGGATCCTGTTATGCTCAGCTTCTATGGATGAAGCAAACTCTCAAGGATTATGGCATCAACCTGAAACAAGTACCTCTCTTCTGCGACAACGAAAGTGCCATCAAGATAGCCAACAATCCAGTCCAGCACTCAAAGACAAAGCACATTGAAATACGTCATCACTTTCTCAGAGATCATGTTATGAAGAAAGATATAGATATCATGCACGTCAACACTGAAGAGCAACTGGCAGATATCTTCACAAAGCCCTTGGATGAGAAAAGGTTTTGCAAGTTACGGTGTGAGCTAAATATCTTGGAATCCTTGAATGTCCTGTGATCAGGCACACATCCTAACACTTATGCATGTTGATGACTTAGATGTGCAACACACAAAGTAATGTATATCTTCAATCAATGAAGATTTACACTCTGAGTGTGAATACATTAACATGGAATTTGACTTCCGAGCGCCACGATAATTGTGCGCCGTGTCTGGGTCTAATACTTCCTATACGGTGGGTAACGCCACCACCAAATTTCTCCGTTGGAAGTGTTTCTCTCATGGCGTTACTTTTGCAAAGACTTCACATTTGGTTTGTCTTCAGTTTCAATTTATCTTCATGATTTTCTGCGCTATGATGATTTGATTGCATATATATATACTAGTGTTCTGTCCTCTACAGCATTCACTTATAGCTATGTCTTCAAGTTGAATCTTTTGAACTAAGTGAATGTGATCGGACCCTAACCTCTCTATGCTTTCTATCTCAAACACTATCTGTCCAAATCATATGCATTCTATTGAAACTGTCGAATGTCTTCTCTGCGTCCTAGTCAGCAGAAGGCAAAGAGACAAACATTAAATCTGTTTTAAATGACTTATCTTTATTGTTGAAATCCGGGGAAGCCGGAACAACTCTACGACATGCCTGGCGGGCGTGGAAACGTGGGACAATTCTAAGTATGTTGCATGCTTGCCACGTACCCCACAGATGTGAACTGCCAGGGGCACCAGCGTAATTGCGCTGTGTCTCTCACCTACTTATAAATACTTGTCCCCTGCGGTAAAGAAATCCTTCTTCCACCTCTCCACCTCCGTCAAAACCCTAGCGCCACCGCTATCTCGCGACGACGCCGGCGACGAAGCGCTTAGCTGCCGCGACTTCTCTGATGCCGTCCTCACGCCGACCGCGGACATCGTCCTCCCCGCCGTCACCGTAGGTGTCCTCCGTCGCCAAGTTAGGGCACGGTGGGCTGAACTGCTCGGTCTCCTATTCATCCCATCTAGCAGTTCTTCGTGCGGTAATTATAACTCTATTTTTACCACCTTTTTGATCTTCAAGATTCATCCTGCTTACCAAAAGTGGTTTCTGCTTATTCAATATTAGATCTATTTTGTCCGCATCTCATACTGCCTAGTCAATTCACTTAGATTTCCTGTCTAGTTTGATTCCTCACTTGTACTTATTCATGGATTGGTACAAATATGGAACCAACCTACCTATATAAGTGAATGTCTTCGCATCATGAGGTCAATATCTTCAAACTGATTTATCTTCAAAATCTTCTGAGAATGCATATGACCTCTTCCCCTTCCCTCACATCTCTAATGCTGTCACAGGTACATGTCCGTGGGAGAATCCCTTGGTTCTCATAGTCTGCATTCGTTTGCAGAATACTTACAGCATCATATCAATTCTCCTGAAGCCAGTTCCTGCTTGACCAGCAAACGAAAGTCTCTGAAGCCTTTGAACGTATTGAAGCCATTCAGTTTGAAGTTCATGGCTGTAGAAAAATCAGCAAGGAAGGGTGGCAGACAGCGCAGAGAAGGAACATCCAAAGATTTGCCAGATGACCTAGCAGAACTGTACAAGACAGATCCTGAAGAGTCTTATCATCAGCGCAAAACACAAATCCAATGGATTCGACGCTATTGGGCTAAAGAATGGTTCAAGTACAAATTCGTGACCAAGGAATATGCAGAGGAGAATGCTATCAATAGTCCTTGGGGCGATATTCTCTATCGAGGCCTTCAACCCAAGAACAGAGCTGAAGCTATTGATCAAAGCTTCTATCCTTGCATGGTCCGTGGACCTCACCCTGAGAATGCCGATCCCACATCACTACTCTGGTGTCGTAATGATGCTCTCTTCAAGCGCAACTTCCAGCATGCAAAGGCTTCGGCCAAGGAAAACAAGAAGTCATTGGGACTAGACTTCAACCCTGGTCCCTCTGCTCCTCGTGCTGACGGCTCACGTGATGCAGAACCAAATGTTATTGGCCCCTTCTCCAACCTAGATGGCCTCATCACTTACATCTTGGTCCAAGGTGCCAAGGTAGATCATTCTGATAAGGATGCTGACACTGATGAAGCCCCTGCTCCTCCTTCGAAGCCACAGAAGCAAAAGAATCTAAAGGCTTCTAAATCTGCACCTCCAAAAGCTTTACGCGCGAAGCCTCTGGCCACTGCACCTCCTGAAGCCAGTGTGCAGTCTGAAGATCAATCTCGTATCTCCAAGAAGACGGAGAAGAAAAAGCAACTTGTTAGGCATACTGATCAAGCCTTGACTCCTGCCGCTATACTGCGTGAAGATCCCATTGATCTGTCCAGTGATGAAGATCTTGCAGATGATGCCCTTGAGCAATTGATCAAAAGCAAGGAAGAAGCATAAATCTTCAACAACCTGCCTCTCCTTGATGTGGCAATCATTCACAACTTCATTGATGAGTGGTTCGACACCCCCAACCTCAGCTTTGACGATCTGCAGCTTCCCGTTGGCCTCAGCGTCGCCTTTAATGGCGCCATTGCTTCTGAGCTAGCTCTTGCTCAGCGCATTGTTGAGCTAAAGAACAAAATTGATTATGAAAAGGCTCAGTTCAAGAAGTACGTTGCGAAGCTCAGTGTGCAAGATGTCAAAAACTTCAAGGTCATGCTGCATGAGCTCAAAGAAGCCTTTCTCAAGAAGCGCCAAGAAGCTCAAGGCTCTCGCGAGCGTATGATGAATTTGGCTGATAAGTGTGTGCTTGCCTACAATGAGGCTGAGAAGCAAAAGTCACTTGGTCGTCCTGGCATTGATCCCAGGATGGCTGTAAAGAAAAAGAAGAAGCTTCCTGCTGACCAGCCTGCACCCTCAAGCCAAGAAGCCCTCGCATTATCTTCCCAAGTAGCATGACTGGCTTGAAGCCAAAGGTCACCACAACCGCTTCAGAACAGAAGAAAACGAGGGCTGCCGAGGCTGAAGCCAGAAAGAGAAAGAACACTGAAGCCTCTGATGCTGCTCCCTCCAAGAGGAAGCGCAAGACCAAGAAAAATCGGGCTGCTCCCACAGAGCCTCTGGTTGTTGATCCCATCTCAGTGGTTCGACCTGCGTCTGAAAATCAAGAAAGACAGATGATAGTTCATGAGCCTGCTCCCTCAGAGGCTCATGAAGCTGAAGATATTCCAGCAGCTGAACCCACCGCTGCTGAAGACATTGGTCATCATGACAATGTTGAAGATGATGAAGTTCTTCCTCAGATCGAACATGACGTGGTATCATCGCCTGTTCTTACGAACAGCGAACTCATCAGCATTGGTCGTCCTCTGACGCCAACTGCTCAGGATGCATCGTGGGCTGATCACCCACAACTACAAGACTCCCCCAGTACTCCCCAACAACAACAACAAGCTACACCCCCCGTGCAAGAAGAGGATGAAGACTTTGAGGCCCAGCCAACTCCATCTCCAAAGGCGTTGCCAGCATTTCGCAGGCTTCGCAAAGGACAAAGGCCTCAAGTCCCTCTGTCGAGCGTTCCAGAAGGAGAAGTGCAACGTTCACCTGTTGCACGTCAAGTATTTTATGAACCTGCTCCAACTGTGAATGTCGCCGAGTCTGAAGCACAAGCTGCTGAAGACATTCCGGCTGCATCAGCCGAAGAGAATCTAGAAGAAGTATGTGTACCTACTCCCCCAGCAATTGAAGAAGAAGCAGTTGAGGCTGTGAACGTGCCTGTGCCTGTGCCCGACCCTCCTGTTCGTCAAGAGGAGGTTGAAAATGTTGAGGCTGCCACCGCCAACGCCAATGAAGCCAATGACATAGTCATGGCTGACGCTAATGTGGAGCCTGCACCAACTAGTGTGCCTGAAGAAAGTGTGGCCACTGAACCTGAAACAACTGAGGCTGCTGCACCTGAAGCCAATGAGACAATCGCTCCCGAAGCACCTGGTGTGCAGCCTGACGCCTCAACTGTTGCCCCTGCTCCGGTTCCGCCACCAAGGCCTCACACAATTGAGCAAGCATACAGTCATGGTCAGCTTACCACTGTCCGATGGCCCATTCTGGAGCCTCCGCCTATTGCCTCAGGACCTCAATTTGACTATCATATTGAGCATAGGCCTCAGGTCCAGAAGCCAAAGCCTAGGTTGTCAAGGTTTCCAGGTACTGCAAACTCACCAGGGTCCTTCAATGCTAATGGCTTCAAAAGCCACAATACCTTCTTTGACAGCACCAAGAACCCCTACTCTAAACCAAGAATATCATCAGATTGGTTCTGGAGCTATCAACAACGAAGCTATTACTCCTACGTTTTATATGATCAAGGCCGCATTTTCCCACATATGCGCCTCGAAACTGAAGCCATTGCTGGACTGCCGTGCTTAGAACAAGCACTTGATTGCTTTCATGATGCTGGTCTGCTCAACTTTGTGACAGACAAAGAACACTGGAATGAAGAGCTATTGCTTCAATTCTATGCTACTCTACACATTCGCGGGTACAACAAAGATATCAAGACATGGGTTCTCGAGTGGACGACTGGAAATGTTCATCATGAAGCCAAAGCTATGGATATCATCGAGCTTACAGGGCTAGCCACTCCTGGAGAACTATATGAACCTGACTGTCAGCTACACCGCAATGCAGTAGAGAGTATCTTCCATAAGCCAGAACCCAATATGAGCCAGATGTTGAGCATGATGAAGCCCTTGCCATATGACGCTGAATATCCAACAGAGTTCTTTGTTGAAGACCTTGAGTATCTGCCACGCACAATATATCATATTATCAGGCGAACTCTATGGCCTATCAAAGGACATTCATCAGCGGCCAAGCTTGAAGGAGCTATGAAGACTTTGGTCTTCTGTATTCTCAATGGCATCAGCTTCAACACTCAAGAGTTCTTCATCAGGCAACTTGCTGCTTCCGGCTCTGACCTATTTGGTCTGAAGTTTTATGCTCCATGGGTCATGCGCCTCATCAAGAGACACTCATCTGTCAACTATCAGCCCTCTACTCGCAATCATATGATCTTTCTGCCAGAGGTTGATATGTCAGTTGAAGCTATATACTCTGACCCTGCCAAGAGGCCTCTTTGTCTTCAGAATGTCGAGCACCAAAGCTTCACTCAGCCTATTGAAGGTGCTCAAGCAGCGACACGAATCTATCCTTTGGCTGGAAACACTCGTCTGCCTCATCGAGCACCTACTGAAGCCACTGAAAGCACCATTGCCCAAAGGCCTCGGAAGCATTCTCGTGTTCTCAATGACCAAGAACTTCTTGTGGACCTTCATCAGAAACAGGATAAACATTCGCAACCTTGCCACCAAGAATGCCTTTGTTGCTCATGAAACTTGCCGGCGATCATGGAAGAGTTTGACCCTGCTCAGTGCTGAAGCTGATCTTCAAGACGATGGCTTCAATGAAAGATTCCAGTTTGACACCACTCCTCCACGGACTGCTGTCCTACGTCGTACTCCATCTCTTGAAGACTCTGAATATTCTTCCTCCGCGCCAACGGTAAATGCCAGAGTGATCGATGATGAAGATGATGCTACTTCACCACCTCCTACTACTGCGCGCATCGACACTGCACCAAGTTCATCTGCACCGCCACCCAACGACGACAACCCTGTTGCTTCACCTACTCATGTTGACGAGTAGATGCTCTATGTCTTCAAACCTTTTTGGTCCTTACTGACAAAAGGGGGAGAAGCGTATGAGTTGATAGTATTCAAGCGGGTTCATATGGGCGGTTGCATTATATTTTGCTGCGTGCTTACAACTCTTGCCTTTTGAAACATTTGGTTCTCTGAGTTGTAACACCTAAACTTGATGGTCGTCTGCTACTTATTTGCTTCACTGTGATGCGATGATAAATTCCGCATGTGCGATGATAACTTCCGCACTTAGATCATTCTGTAGACGTCCATTTTTCATTATGCACGTCATTCTACTTGCTATATCAGTTCATGCATGATGAATTATCTTCATAAGATGAAGTGGATCTCCACAAGTACAACCTGCCATGTGCATTTGCATTCCAAAAGCAAATTACTTACATGCACATCTTCAGGGGGAGCCCTTGCAACTTATGAAGACTATTTCCTATCCTTACAATTTCACGTATTTATCCCCGATGAAAACTTCAACCAGTTTGTCATCAATCACCAAAAAGGGGGAGATTGTAAGTGCATCTAGTGCCACCCCTAGTTGGTTTTGGAGTATTGACGACAAAGTTGGTTGAGGGACTAATGCGTTTGTGAGAATTGTAGGATAATGCAGGTAGTGTCTCTCTTTGATTCGGTTTACCTACCGGAGATGACCCCTAAAAATGTATGAAGATGTTGAAGACAATGGTGGTATGAGAAGATATTCATATTGAAGACTATGACATGAGAAGACATTGCGTGAAGACTATGGAGCGTGAAGACTGTGTGGATTCGTTGCTTCCTTTTCTTCTTTGTTGAGTCATAGGAACCACCGTACTGTTAAGTGGGGTCCAAGTGAACTAAGTCAGAGTGACTGAAGTGATGCTCAACTCAAGTCCTATGTTTTCGAGTGAAGACAATGAGAGCAAACCTTATCCAGAGCTGGATGAGTCAGCTTTGCTTGTATCCCAAGTAAAGTTGCCGCGTGTGTTTGAAATCTGACCATTGGAACACGTGTCAGTTCCTTAGTGACCCAGGGTCATTTTGGACAAATCAGGTCGGGTTGCCTAGTGGCTATAAATAGCCCACCCCCTACACCATCAATTGGTGGCTGCTCAGAGTTAGTTTACGGCTTTTGTCGTTTTGAGAGCAACCCACCTCGAAGCATTTGAGAGAGAAAAATCCTTGCGAGGACTAAGCCCAAACACCCAGAACCAAAGAGTGTTAGGCATCACTGAAGTCTTTCTGTCTGTGTGACCTGAAGACTTATTACACTTGAGGACTGTGAATTCTCAAGCCGGTTAGGCGTCGCGTTCTGAGCATCCAAGAGTCATTGTGGATTGCCTGGTGAACGAAGTCTGTGAAGGTTCGGAAGTCTAACTTGAAGACTTACGAGAGTGATTGAGCGAGGACTGGGTATCCTTAGCTCAAGGGGAATAAGGTGAAGACACGATCTTCTGAGTTAAATCTCAGCCTCCCTAACCAGACGTACAGTTGTCACAGCAACTGGAACTGGTCCAACAAATCCTGTGTCTTCAACAAGCAACTGGTTCTATCCCTTTCCATCCTTTACTTAAGTTTGTCTTCGTGAAGTCACTGCCTATCTGTGTATCGGTTTGACTTCATTGCTTGACTACTACTGTTGATTGGCTTCATACTATCTTCCATCCTGATCCTTACTACTTAGCTGCTATTAGTCCTGTACTTTCACATCATTGCATACTTGACTATGGCTTTCTTATGGTAGTTTATCTTCCGCTGCATATCAACTAGGTTATTTCTGTTGTTTGTCTTCGAAACTTCCAAGTTTTGAAGACTTTCACAAAAATCGCCTATTCACCCCCCCCCCCCCCTCTAGTCGATACTAGCACTTTCACTACCTCTCTCAAATTTTGTCTAGTTTATTTTCATGTTTATTTGAAAAAAAATCAGACATCTTTTTTGTACTGTTTTGAAACTATGTATTAATTCAAATTTTTAAAATAGGATTTATTTGGAGAGGGAAGAAAACTTTCAAAAAGTTTTGGAATGCACCCTACCTCCCCACAACTTGAAGGTAAGCATTCTGAACTCTGGCATAATATATTTGTGTGTCGTTTGAATACGGTTACAACACTCCTTGTCTCGGAGTTTTCGTTAATTTATGTGACGATATGAACATACTCATAAGTGCATATTGATGATTCTGTGCTACTGAAATTTGATACGTTGTGATAGTAATCACCCTCGTATGCTTTTCATGCATACCGGAAGGAAGCCGGGAAAGTCTCTGTCTTGGGTAGACACGAGCTTGTCCCTAGTTCCTCGTTGAGATGAGTGTGTCCGGTATGGCATGATGAGGTATGATGAGTGGTGATTCTGTCTGTTGATTGAAACATATTTGTTATGCTAATCGTGCTAGGAAAACACTTAAACCTCCTGAGTCGACCATAGATCAAGTCTTGTTCCAGTAACCCCCATACTTGTTTCGTACTACCACTTGTCCCTGCCATAAGTAGGGTACGGTTCAGTAAGTTGTCAACCCCTTTCTTGGCACACACACCATACAGAGAGGCCACGGTGGAAGATACCGGATGCATCCGGTAGGAAGGCCACCTGGTCCGGGGGCATGGGTGTTTCCGGTTGGGACCGAGAGGGGGGCACCCCTTAGTAGCGCGCGGTATAAATTTGATCCCATGCTAATCGAGGTTGTAGCCTCCCCACTTAGAGTTTTGCTTGACAGGTGTCGTGGATGATTCCAGACACCGATAAGCTAAGCTGGTGTGTGCAAGTCAGGTGTGTTTTCAATTAAAAGACCGTAGACGGAATTAGTCCCGATGGACTAAAGGAATCAGTTACTCGTGGGTAAAGAATACACCCTCTACAGAGATTATATCTATTCGAATAGTCGTGTCCATGGTTAAGGACTACAGTCTGGGTAGGGTCAAGTGTCGGTCTTCGGAGGAGAAACTGCTAAACCAGAACATGGATCATGACGTGTGACTTATGATGATTATGATGATTATTATTATTATTATGGACTAACCCTTTATATTATTTGAAGTATTGAGTATCCCTGGGACAGTTCTACCTCCTAGATATTCACTGTGATTGTTTTCTTATAAGCCCTTTATGTGGTGTCGCTGAGACGCCCGACTATGGCATGCTTGTTATTACTATTATTTATAAGCCCTTTATGTGGTGTCGCTCAGACGCCCCACTGTGGCATGCTGTTATTTATTTACCTTATAAGCCCTTTATGTGGTGTCGCTCAGACGCCCGACTGAAGCATGCTCGTTATTTACTACCCTTTCGAGGCGTCGCTTCAGACACCCGATCGGGCATTTTATTACTACTATGTTAGTGCATATTCATGTTGTATATAAATAATCTTCTTGCCTGCATCAGGAATTTTATTTTATGACTGACGTTGTGATCATAGAATATTTCAGAGCATGATTATCGTTTGTTATATTATACTCATGTTCATAATGTTTGCGAGTACATTCAAAGTACTCACTAGCTTGTCCCTGCCTATTGTCTTGGCCAGATTTCTTGCTTGGAGAGGAGCGTTGCGATGTCAGCCCCGGAACCCACGCAATGGTTACAACAGCCTTGCGAAGATAGGAGTTAACATGGTCAGCTGTTCCCGTGGGAAATGGAGTCCCATGGCCACTGATGAACCACAAACCGCTTCCGCCATCAACCACTAGAAACCATTTGTAGTACTCATAGGCTAGAATGGTCTTGTACTACATATTATGTATTTTGCTTGGAGTATCTGTATCAAGTTGGTGCCTCATCAGCTAACAGTAATCATGGGGCTAGTGAGCACCAGGGCCATTTTCTGGGAAATTGATATCCCGAAAATCCGGTCCTGACACCGCGTAGTTCATCAATCAGCTCCTTCATATACTCGCAACGTTGCTTAACTGCTGCCCCCGATTCTTCCAACAACCGTATGTGTTCCTTAAGGAGATTTTCCTTCTCAGCCATAATTTCTACGATAGTGGCATTCGCCTTCTCCAAATCTGATCTTGTTTTCTCGAAGAGCTTCTACCACCCGTAGATGATCTCAATCAGCTGCTCGTAAGTGTTTTCAACCTTCGGAATTGAAACAAAGGCATTCATCTGATGGAGCAGGTTATTGAGAGTAGTTAACAGGGAGCTAACAGTTTGTTCACCTCCAAGACGAGTTAGCTTGCTTGAAGTGAAGCCAGCCCGCAAGGCCTCCCAATCGCCACGGGACCTCTTAGCACTTGCCGTCGCTGCCCCGCTCACAATTCCTTTCTTCTTTCTTGAGCCACAACTGCTCCCCAATTCTACAGCAGGGGACTTCTGTTGAAGACCATGATGCAGCCTAACCCTAGCTCCTATTGACTGTAAATCAGTGTCAGCAAGACATACCCGCATCAAATTAGGAATCAGCTAACCACAATAATTCATGTTTTACAAACTAAATAAAGTAGGAGAAACAAAGAAAAAACAAATGAAGGAAAACCAGAAACAGGGTGAACTTACAGACGAGGAACCCTCGCCGGCCGGGATCTCGTCCCTTGACAGGGCATGGCGGTCCGGAGAAGTCTTCTTCTGCCCAGCCATGGCGGAGATGCTCAAAGGATAGAGAGGAGCAAGAGAAATGGAAGACCTGGCGGCGGACAAAGGGAGGAGTAGGATGTGGCTAGGGTTTCAAGACTCCGTCTGTCCGCCTTAAATAGCCGGAGGATCACCCCGAACGATGAGCCAGAGCGGCGCCACCGGAGGAGACGCCCGTCGGACCATTGGGTTTCCATAGCGGCGGCACGTGGCGTTCACACCCGAATACGAGGAGACGCCAGTCGATCCGTTGGGTTTCCGCAATAAACGAAAGAATGTGACTCTGCACCATGGCCTCTGGGCTGCACGGTTCTGCCTGCCCTTGCAAATAATAATGTGACTCTTCACAATACAATGCCGTGGCTTCCTGGAACCGACGACCGTGCAAAGATTATACCACAGCAGCGTCTCTCGATCAAGCCATTCCATGCCTCACCGAGTAAACAGTAAGTATTCATATCTGACCCCTTTCCGCTGGGTTTTCGCAATTAAAGAAACGAACATGACTATGGGTAATGCCAAACTGTGCCTTTGTGGGATTGACGCTCGTGCCTCTCCATCTGATCGAGTTGATAGAATTATTCGGAACACAAACACAGGCGAGCGTGACTCTATATAATACCACACCACGCCCGTGCCTCTCCATCTGATCGAGTCCACGCCTTTATCGAGTAATATACGTAACATCAAGAAAGAAGCGTGGTTGTGCTTTTAAAAACAAGGAAATAACCTTTTAAAAATAGTGTTTCTCAAATAGGCTATTGATGACCCACAAGTATAGGGGATCTATCGTAGTCCTTTCGATAAGTAAGAGTGTCGAACCCAATGAGGAGCAGAAGGAAATGATAAGCGGTTTTTTGCAAGGTATTCTCTGACAGTACTGAAATAAGTGGTAATAGATAGTTTTGTGATAAGATAAATTGTAACGAGTAACAAGTAACAAAAGTGAATAAAGTGCAGCAAGGTGGCCCAATCCTTTTTGTAGCAAAGGACAAGCCTGGACAAACTCTTATAATAGGAAAAACGCTCCCGAGGACACATGGGAATATCGTCAAGCTAGTTTTCATCACGCTCATATGATTCGCGTTCGGTACTTTGATAATTTGATATGTGGGTGGACCGGTGCTTGGGTGTTGTTCTTACTTGAACAAGCATCACACTTATGATTAACCTCTATTGCAAGCATCCGCAACTACAACAAAAGTATTAAGGTAAACCTAACCATAGCATGAAACATATGGATCCGAATCAGCCCCTTACGAAGCAACGCATAAACTAAGGTTTAAGCTTTTGTCACTCTAGCAACCCATCATCTACTTATTACTTCCCAATTCCTTCCTCTAGGCCCAAATAATGGTGAAGTGTTATGTAGTCGACGTTCACATAACACCACTAGAGGCTAGACAACATACATCTCATCAAAATATCGAACGAATACCAAATTCACATGACTACTAATAGCAAGACTTCTTACTTGTTCTCAGGAACAAACGTAACTACTCACAAAGTATATTCATGTTCATAATCAGAGGGGTAATAATATGCATAAAGGATCTGAACATATGATCTTCCACCAAATAAACCAACTAGCATCAACTACAAGGAGTAATCAACACTACTAGAAACCTACCAGCACCAATCCCGGACTTGGAGACAAGAATTGGATACAAGAGATGAACTAGGGTTTGGAGATGGGATGGTGCTGGTGAAGATGTTGATGGAGATTGCCCTCTCCCGATGAGAGGAGCGTTGGTGATGACGATGGTGATGATTTCCCCCTCCCGGAGGGAAGTGTCCCCGGCAGAACAGCTTTGCCGGAGCCCTAGATTGGTTCCGCCAAGGTTCCGCCTCATGGTGGCGGAGTCTCGTCCCGAAAGGTTGCCTCCTATTTTTTTCTCATCGAAAGACTTCATATAGGAGAAGATGGGCGTCGGAGAGCCACCAGGGGTCCCACGAGGTAGGGGGGCGTGCCCCCCACCCTCGTGAGCAGGGTGTGGGCCCCCTGGCCTTCATCTTTGGTGACGATTTTTCTTTATTTATTTTAAGATATTTCGTGGAGTTTCAGGACTTTTGGAGTTGCGCAGAATAGGCCTCCAATATTTGCTCCTTTTCCAGCCCAGAATTCCAGCTCCCGGCATTCTCCCTATTCATGTAAACCTTGTAAAATAAGAGAGAATAGCCATAAGTATTGTGACATAACGTGAAATAACAGCCCATAATGCAATAAATATTGATATAAAAACATGATGCAAAATGGATGTATCAACTCCCCCAAGCTTAGACCTCGCTTGTCCTCAAGCGAAAAGCCGATAACAATAAATATGTCCTCATGTTTAGAGCTAGAGGCGTCGATAAAAATAAAATACGGGCATGAAGGCATCATGATTATTTCCATAACAACAACATATATAGATTTTGTCATATGATTACTTATGTTCAAGTGATGATCTTTTCACAAAGCAGAAAGTATGAATCAGAAACCTTATTGAGCACCAACAAATTATAACCTCAGTCATTGAAGCAATTGCAATTTATCATAACATAGGAAAGATTCTATGTCAGAGCTTAAAAGCAAGTCCACATACTCAACTATCCCTTAGTCCTTCATAATTGCTAACACTCACGCAATACTTTGTTTACGGAGTTTTAATCGGACACAGAGAAAGATAGGGGCTTATAGTTTTTCCCCACAACCTTTTACCTCAAGGGTAATGTCAACAATAATAATTCATGCTCCCCTACATCCAATAGATATATATATATATATATATATATATATATATATATATATATATATATATATATATATATATATATATATATATCATGTTCTTTCCAACATGCTAAGCTTGCCAAAGGATAAAATGAAAAAGGAAAGGTGAAGATCACCGTGACTCTTGCATAAGGTAGAGGATAATAATAAAAGATAGGCCCTTCGCAGAGGGAAGAAGAGGTTGTCATGCGCATTTAGGGTTGATGCACAAAATCTTAATGCAAAAGAAAGTCACTTTATATTGCCCCTTGTATGTGGACCTTTAATATACAGTCCGTCGCTTTTATTACGTCCACAACAAGTTCGTACAAAGCTTATTTTCTCCGCACTAATAAGTCATGCATATTTAGAGAGCAATTTTTATTGCTTGCACCGATGACAACTTACTTGAAGGATATTTGAAAGCACAAGTAGTATTTCTACTTGGTGCTGAGAATTTGGCTCGCATGAGGGGGAAAGTCAAGCTCAACACGTTAGAGGATCCATGACAACATACTTTATCTCAGATATAGGAAAATGTAACTCATTATGTTGTCTTCCTTGTCCAACCTCAACTCTTTAGCATGTCATATTTTAATGAGTGCTCCCAATCATAAGAGATGTCAATGATAATATATCTATATGTGAAACCTCTCATTCCTTATTACTTCCTATTAATTGCAAAGATGACCAAAACTATATTTGCCAACTCTCAACAACTTTTAATCATCACACTCTTTCTATGTGAAGTCATTATTCTTTTTCTTCTATTCACCCAAGATCATGGCAAAATAATCAAGCCCTTGACTCAACACTAATTTTTATTATATAGCTCACGGACTCGATTACAAAGAAGGATCGTAAAGCAAAACTCAAAACTAGATCATGCCATGACTTTATTCTACTAAATCAAGATACTAGTAAATAGATCGAACTAAGAAAAACGGTAAATATAGGAGTTGTGATGGTGATACAATACCAGGGCACCTCCCCCAAGCTTGGCAGTTGCCAAGGGGACTGCCCATACCCATGTGATTATGTCTCCTTCTTTGTTGTTGGTGTAATATTCTTGGTGATGATTCCCCTCAAGATACGGTTCTCCTCCGCGAGCTTATTGACTTGCTGCTTGAGGTCCATTATTTCCTTGCAAAGCTTTCCTGTAACGGCTAAAGCTCCTTGTACCCAAGGGTGTTGCATAGCTGCGGGAGAACAAGAGACACTCCTCCTCATATTTTCATAAGAAAGAAATCTAACATTGGAAGGGATAACCGAGTTTGGAATAGCTGAGCTCTGTAGTTCCCCCATCGTAAACCCATCTCAGAACCGAGAAGTGACTTCTTGATCTTCCATGGCATCTACCCTCATCAGGTCAGCCTCCATCTCTTCCTCCGTTGCTGGCCCAAAGTGGTCAGCGTCGCTGTTTGCCCTTGCTTCCGATGCTGGGTTAGATACCCGGCTCTCCCTGACTGACTCTTGAGAAGACATCTTGCTCTAATCTGCAGCAGCAACAACTCGAAACAAAAACAGAGGATACTTGCGTGATACGAGAGTCAAAACCTTCGGGAGTATATATGATGAATTTTTACTGACCAAAATACATATCGTACAAGAAAACGGAGTCTGGAGGGCACACGAAGTGCTCATGAGGTAGGGGGCGCGCCCAGGGGGGTAGGGTGCACCCTCCACCCTCGTGAAGGCCTCGTGTCCTTCCCGGACTGCCACTTATTTTTCTATTTTTCTAAATATTCCAAAACGGAGAAATATTACCTTAAAAATTGTTTTGGAGTCGGTTTACTTACCGTACCACATACCTATTCCTTTTCGGAGTCTGGGACGGTCTGGAAGGTGTCCCTTATGTATTCCTCTGGGGTTACGGTTTCAATAATATTGGTTTCAACATTTATAGGATTACCTGAGATATAGTGTTTGATCCTTTGACCGTTTACCACCTTCGGATTTGTGCCTTCGAAGTTGTTGATTTTTATGGCACCGGAACGATAGACCTCCTCTATAACGTAGGGACCTTCCCATTTGGAGAGAAGTTTTCCTGCAAAAAATCTTAAACGAGAGTTGTATAGCAATACATAATCACCTACATTAAACACACGCTTTTGTATCTTTTTGTCATGCCATATTTTAACTTTTTCTTTAAACAACTTGGCATTTTCATAGGCTTGGGTTCTCCATTCATCAAGTGAGCTAATATCAAATAACCTTTTCTCACCGGCAAGTTTGAAATCATAGTTGAGCTCTTTAATAGCCCAATATGCCTTATGTTCTAGTTTGAGAGGTAAATGACATGCTTTTCCATAAACCATTTTATACGGAGACATACACATAGGATTCTTATATGCAGTTCTATAGGCCCATAATGCGTCATCCAGTTTCTTGGACCAATTCTTTCTAGACCTATTAACAGTCTTTTGCAAAATTAATTTGAGCTCTCTATTGATCAATTCTACCTGACCACTAGACTGCGGGTGATATGGAGATGCGATTCTATGATTGACATCATATTTAGCAAGCATTTTACGGAAAGCACCGTGAATAAAATGTGAACCACCATCAGTCATAAGATATCTAGGGACTCCAAACCTCAGAAAAATAACTTCCTTAAGCATTTTAATAGAGGTGTTATGATCAGCACTACTAGTTGGGATAGCTTCTACCCACTTAGTAACGTAATCAACAGCAACTAAAATATGTGTATATCCGTTAGAGGCAGGAAAAGGTCCCATATAATCAAAGCCCCAAACATCAAATGGTTCAATAACAAGTGAATAATTCATAGGCATTTCTTGACGTCTACTAATATTACCAATTCTTTGACATTCATCGCAAGACAAAACAAACTTACGGGCATCCTTGAAGAGAGTAGGCCAATAAAAACCAAATTGCAATACCTTATGTGTAGTTCTATCTCCAGCGTGGTGTCCTCCATAAGCTTCGGAGTGACACTTGCGTAGGATCTGTTCCTGTTCATGCTCAGGTACACGACATCTAATGACACCATCTACTCCTTCTTTATAAAGATGTGGGTCGTCCCAAAAGTAATGTCGCAGATCATAGAAAAACTTTTTCTTTTGTTGGTATGTGAAGCCAGGTGGTATAAATTTAGCAACAATATAATTAGCATAATTAGCATACCAAGGAGTGCTACAAGATGTGCTTATGACATTTAATTGTTCATCAGGAAAGCTATCATCAATAGGTAGTGGGTCATCAAGAACATTCTCTAACCTAGATAAGTTGTCTGCAACGGGGTTCTCAGCTCCTTTTCTATCAACAATATGCAAATCAAATTCTTGCAGCAAGAGAACCCATCTAATAAGTCTAGGTTTTGCATCTTTCTTTTCCATAAGATATTTAATAGCAGGATGATCAGTGTGAATAGTTACTTTAGAATCAACAATATAGGATCTGAATTTATCATAAGCGAATACAACTGCTAAAAGTTCCTTTTCGGTAGTAGCATAATTTCTTTGAGCATTGTCTAGAGTCTTACTAGCATAATGGATAACATTTAATTTCTTATCAACTCTTTGCCCTAGAACAGCACCTACAGCATAATCACTAGCATCACACATAATTTCAAAGGGTAAATTCCAATCAGGTGGCTGAACAACATGTGCAGAGACTAATGCTTTCTTAAGTATTTCAAATGCTTCTACACAATCATCATCAAAGACAAATGGTACATCTTTCTGTAATAAATTAGTCAGAGACCGAGAAATTTTTGAGAATTCCTTAATGAACCTCCTATAAAATCCGGCGTGACCAAGGAAACTTCTTATACCTTTGATGTGCTTGGGACATGGCATCTTTTCAATAGCATCAACCTTGGCTTTATCAACTTCAATACCTCTGTTAGAAACTTTGTGCCCCAAGACAATACCTTCATTAACCATAAAGTGGCACTTTCCCAATTCAAGACAAGATTAGTTTCTTCACATCTCTGCAAAACTCGAGCAAGATTGCTCAAGCAATCATCAAAAGAGGAACCATAGACGGAAAAATCGTCCATGAAAACCTCACAAATTTTTTCGCAAAAGTCAGAGAATATAGCCATCATGCATCTTTGAAAGGTAGCAGGTGCATTACATAAACCGAAAGGCATACGTCTATAAGCAAAAGTACCAAAAGGGCATGTAAAAGTAGTCTTTGATTGATTTTTAGCCGACACAGGTATTTGAGAGAAACCAGAATAACCATCTAGAAAGCAATAATGTGTATGTTTGCATAATCTTTCTAGCATTTGATCAATAAAAGGTAAGGGGTAATGATCTTTCTTAGTAGCCTTATTTAATTTGCGGAAATCTATTACCATCCTATAACCTGTGATAATTCTTTGCGGAATCAATTTATCTTTATATTAGGGACAACAGTAATACCTCACCTAGCTCCTCCCACCTAGCTCCTCCCACCTTTTACCGGTGGCCACTCCGGCACCGGCGTCCACCCCCTCCCTACCAGTGGCCACTCCGGCCCTAGTAGCCACTTCACTCCTCAAGATGATGCCCTTTGCCCTGAATTTTTGATCGTGGGAAGAAGTTTCAAGCGGAGATGAAGGCCAAGTTTGGGCACCCGGTGGTTTTCTCCCCAGGCTTTCGTCAAAAGGAGTTCACTATGGTGGTTTCTTTTGTCCGTGCTTATTTCAGGCTTAATGTGCACACGGTTAGTGTTTCTCTTCTTGCCATGTTCGGGGGCTATGCGCAAGGATTTCGTGTTCGTTTCTTGAAGGATAGGTCATTCAAGTTTTCAGTTGCTTCTAAAGTAGTGGGTTTTGAGATCTATAATGCGGGTAAAATCGTTGAGAAAGATTTTGAGTTGGTTTTTAATATTTGGAACTTTGGTGGCCCAAATTGGCAACGTGAAGAGGCTCTGTTCTATGCTGAGCTTGAAAAAGAATGGACTTTAGTGGGTAGGTCCGGCAAGGCCATTGTTCCTCACTCCGGCGATCACCGGAGCTATTCCGCGGTGGTGAGGGATGGCAGATCAGTTTTCGAGCGATTATCAGGGCGCATTCAAGAGGGCACTAATCAAGGTAGTAATACTAATGATTCATTGCTCCTTAACCCTGGTCAAGCCAGGCCACTGATGGAGCGCCAAGGCATGCAACATTCACGTAATCACGTGATCTGCAATGCATGCGGGGCCAACGGTCACATGGCCCGTTCTTGCACTGTACCAAATTTACCTGCGCTCTGGCCTTTTATTCCTTTTGACACTTTCGAGAGCCCACCAGAAGGGGCCTGGGCCGAGGGTGCTATGGAGTCTTGGTTTCGGTGTATTGGGCCGGCGGCACAGACTCGGCAGGTGCCTTCATTTAAGGAGCTGGTCAAGGATTTTTTCCCAAACTTCCAGCAGAGAACGACGCTTGCCTCCTTGCCTTCCACTTCACCTTCCTTCCCTGCTGCCACCTTTGCTTCAGCCTCGACAAGCTCGCCGCTGCTGCCATTGTTGTTGGACGGGGCTCTGGTTACATCCTTGCCAGAGTCGTCGTCGATGGCCAATATCCCAATAGACCCGCAACCTTTCGTCCCGCAAGGTTTCCAGATTCAGGCCATTGAGGGTCGCAATGGCATTTCTCGCACGATTGTCCCGCATCACCAGAGAAGGCACGAGGACTGGGCGATTGCAAGCATCTTCCCGCATCCAAACGAGGTATTCTTTCCAAATGTGCGTGATGTTCTAGAGGAGTTTCTTCAGGAAGTTGCACAAGTTGGATTTACAGAAATTCAGCCCTGCCCTTTTGGGGAAGCCTACGTCAGGTTCACGCATGTCAGAGATCGAGACAGACTCATTCAGCAGGGTCCGCATGCTTTTGGTGATGTTTTTATCTCTTTTACGAAGCACAATCAGGGTAGAAACTGGCGCGTGTCCATTTGAACAGAACTTGTTGGTTGCTGTTTGTGGGGGTCCCGTTTGATTTCAGCAACTCTGAAGATATAGCCTCTGCGATATCCACTTGGGGTAAGATCATTAGTTGGGAAAGAGAGGATGTTTTGAAGGGTAAGATTTTGGTTAAGGCTAGAGTCACAGAGCTTGGAGACATCCCAAAGAGTATTAGATGATCTGAAGGAGAAAAATTTGAGGAGGAATCTTGGACCTGCTCTGTTGAGGTTCTTCTTGAGGAAATGTTGGGTGGTGGACCTGCTGATGAAGATCCACTTCCACCTGATGGTGTGGACCCACACCCTGTACCTCAGCATGCCAATGATTTCCCTGGTTTTCAACCTCTGCCTGATCACAACATGCATGCTCCTAATGAAGACTGGGATGATTGGGAAGAGCAAGCAAAGCAAGGGGATCACTGGGCTTTCCCACAGCCAGCTCCTATTCTACCTCAGCAGCCTCCAATTGAGATTCCAGCTCTGCCAGAGGATGGAGCACCCAACAGCAGCATTACCACTACTGTTTCTCTTTCTGATGGCTTACTGTCATTGACTCACTCAGCCAGTGAAGAGGTCAACCAAGATGTGCAAGTTCCTCCACTTGCTCAAGGGATTCTTAACATTGCTATGACCTATAATGTTGTGGGAGAGGATGAGGATTTACAGGTGGTACAAAACAATGATCATCCATAGCAGAATGTGGACTTACAGCAAGCAGTTGTTTCTCTGAATATGGTTGCTGCAGAACAGCTACACCTGCAGCCAGCTCCCACTGCTAATATGCTCGCCGCTATCAGAGTCACTGAAGTTACTGGCAACTCTGTGCCAAACTTAGCCATAGACAAGCAGCTTGAAGTTAGGATGGAAATTCCTTCTTCTGAAAAGAGTGCAGTACCTTGTGGTGTTTCTGACAGTGTTGCAGCTGTGGCTGCTTTCCATACACAGCAAAATTCTATCCCAGATATCAAGGGCAAGGCAGATGTTCCAGTCCCACACATTGGTTCCTCTTCTGAAGCAAACCCTAAAGGTAACTATGGGTCCTTCTCTTTGCCAGGCTCCCCTTCTATGTTTGACATGCATACATTGGCACAAGATCATGCTTTACAAGTTATTGTTGGCTCTCATTTAATCTCTGAAGAAGGGCTAGGATTATGGATTCAGCACTTTGCCCCAGCAACCCAAGGAGATACTCCAACTTTTAAAATTGAAATTCCAGTAAGTTGGTTTAATTTCATAATCCATTTGCTCTTGACACCTGATAAGTTTGGATGGACTATGCATTTGCTCAAATCTGATATATGGAAACTATTGATTGCTAATTCTGAGCAAGAAGAAACTCTGCTTTTTCATATACCTGATAGATGTACCACTTCTCAGGCACCCACCAGCAGAGATTTTATCCTGGGGCTGGGCAAGGAAAATGAAGGTATTAGTCATGCTGCTCATTCTTCCACGGGGGCAAGTAGTCCTCTACAACAACTGTCTCCAAATAAAGTCCTGCCACTTGGAGAGGCCATTTCAAGAAAGAGAAGAGATAAAGAACCTATGGTGGAAACAGAGGTAAGAAGGAGTGACGGGATTAAAAAAGATAATAAGGGATTTAGAAGGAAATCATGTGATGCTAAATCTTGTTTGCCATGTAATGCTATACCTCCACTTATTCAGAATTCAGTGGTTAAAAATCTGTCTAAATCTTTCTGTAAGGTTGCTGAGGATGAGCTTCAAGAAAAACTGTCCAAGAAACCTAAGAAGAAGGGACAGGAAGATGTGGCCAAGGTGTCCAAGGCCACATGAGATGCTGCTCAATCAAGGCATGTCTGATGATGAGTCTACAACAACAGCATATGTTAGTTAGCAGAATGGTCTGTTGTTCTATTTTGAGAAATTGTTGTCATTTGTATGCAGTGAACTGTAGCCCTAGGTGGCATCTTTTGTCTGGTTTCTGTATTATGCTGAAATGTCAGCTATGGTATCCTGATATGAGAGAGACTACTATTCTTTCTGATCCTGTGAATTCTGTTGGATATCAGTACTATTTGCTAGGGTTTTGCTGGTCTTATGTTGTTGTCCAGTATTGGTATATGCCACCTTGCTCTAGGTGTATTGTTACTTCTGTGGATCACAATAACTTTGCTGTGTGGGATATTCATCAGGGGGTGGGCCCTAATGAGAAAAGAAACATAAAGTTGGTTTTTAATGAATAACAATAGGACTTGGAACATCCTAAACTAGAATGTGAGGGGTATCAATTCATCTGATAAGTGGTTGGCCATCAGGCAAAAAGTGGAAGAAAGTGTAGCTGGGATTGTGTGTTTGTAGGAAACTAAAAGAGAACATTTTGATCTAGCCTATGTTCATAAAGTTTGTCCCCAGAGGTTTAGTAAATTTGAATACTTGCCTTCCATTGGGGCATCTGGTGGTATCCTCACTGCTTGGAATGGAGCTTTATTTACTGGGGATCTTATGTCTCAAAACAGGTTTTCTTTATCCATTCAGTTCACTTGCAGAACATCCTTCAAAAGTTGGATCCTCACAAACATCTATGGTCCTTGCAACCATGAGGATAAAATTGAGTTCATTGACTGGTTTGGTAATATTCAAATGCCTAATGATTTGGATTGGATTATTATGGGAGATTTTAACTTTATTAGAACACCTGAAGACAGAAACAGACCTGGAGGGGATGTTAATGAAATGCTTATGTTTAATGAGGCTATAAGTGAACTTGGTTTGATTGAACTTCCTCTAAAAGGCAGGCAGTTTAGCTAGAGTAACATGCAAGATAACCCCCTTTTGGAAAAGTTAGAATGGTTTTATACCTCTGCTGCCTGGATGACCAGCTATCCAGATACTTTGGCTCTTCCTATGGCTAAACCAATTTCTGATCATCTACCTTGCATGATTAAAATTGGCACAAATATCCCAAAATCCCAAGTGTTCAGATTTTAAAACTATTGGCTTAAACATAGCTCTTTCAAACAGGTGGTTGAGAATGCTTGGAATATTCCAGTGGGTCATGCAGATTGTGCAAAGAAGATCAATGCTAAATTCAAGAATGTCAGAAGAGCACTTAAGTTGTGGGCTAAAACTCCAGCTTCTCATATTGCTGATCTAAATGACTGTATCTTTCTTTGGGATATGATTGAGGAGTACAGGGATCTTTCAGTGTTTGAGAATAATTGCAGGACAATGCTCAAGGACTTTTTATTAACTGTGCTAAATGATCAGAAGATCTACTGGAAGCAGAGAGGTAAAATCAAAGGAATTAAATTTGGAGATGAGAATACTAAATTCTTCCACACTAAAGCCTCTATTAATCATAGACACAATAGATTGCCATGCTGTTGAATAAGGATCAACTGGAAGTAACAGATCATGATGGAAAGGCTGCAATACTATGGGAGGCTTTTAAAGAAAGATTGGGACAATCTAATGGTCATTCCATGCACTTTGACCTATATGATCTCTATGAAAACACAGTGGACCCCCAAATCTTCCTTGATTTGGAAAAACCTTTTTCTCTGGAAGAAGTTGAAGAAGTGGTTAAAAATCTGCCTGCAGATAAATCACCAGGGCCAGATGGATTCAGTAATGAGTTTATCAAAAGTTGTTGGGATATTATTAAAACTGGTGTCGTTGAGCTTATACTGGTATTCCATGCTGGGAATGTAAATCTTGAAAGCATTAACTCCTCTTTGATAACTTTAGTGCCAAAAAAGAGGTGCCTCTTTCCCCAAATGACTTCAGACCTATCTCCTTGCTGAATGGAGTGCTCAAGATAATTACAAAATTGTTGGCTAATAGATTGCAAAGAGTTATTCTGCAAATGGTGCATATTAATCAATATGGCTTTCTCAAAGATAGAGTGATTCAGGATTGCTTAGGATGGGCATATGAATACATTCATCAGTGTCATAAGTCTAAGGAGGAAACCTTATTTATTAAATTGGATTTTGAGAAGGCTTTTGATACAATTGAGCATGCTGCTATCATTGATATTTTTAGAGCTAAAGGTTTTGGAGAGAAAAGGATTTCCTAGATGGAAGATCTGTTCACAACTGCATCCTCTTCTGTATTATTGAACGGTGTGCCTGGGAAAAGAATTTACATCAAAAGAGGAGTAAGACAAGGAGATCCTTATTCTCCTTTAATTTTTGAGCTGGCTGCTGACCTGTTGCAATCCATTCTTAACAAAGCAATGAGATTACACCTGATCACTGCTCTACTCCAAATAAACTCTTGCCCACACTTCCCAATTGTGCAATATGCAGATGACACTCTGGTGATTATGCAAGCTGATTCTAGATAGTTGTTCTGTTTAAAGGCTCTTCTGAATACTTTTGCTACAGCAACAGGGCTCAAAGTGAATTATGGGAAGTCCATCATGGTTCCTCTGAATATTGCTGAAGACAGGGTTGAGATTTTTACAAACACCTTGCAGTGTGCTAGAGGTCAATTCTCATTTACTTACCTTGGTCTGCCCTTGGGAATATACAAACCAACTGTTGAGCAATGCCTCCCCCTAGTTAATAGGATTGCAAAAAGACTGGCAGGTATCTCTATCTTCATGACTCAAGCTGGTAAATTACTTTTGGTCAAGTCAGTGATGACATCATTATCAGTTTTCTTCATGTGCTGTCTGGACATTCCCATTACAATAAAAAAACAAATCATCAAATATTTGAGGCACTGTCTTTGGAGAGGCCCTGATATGGAGGACAAAAGACCTGCTTTGGTTGCATGGCACACAGTATGTAGACCCAAAGACCAGGGGGATTAGGAGTTTTGGATATCTTCACACACAACAAAACTTTGCTCATAAAAAACCTTCACAAATTCTTCAACAGGCATGATATACCTTGGGTAAACCTGATTTGGGAGACATACTATAGTGATGGCAAATTACCAGGGGACAACATGATTGGATCATTCTGGTGGAAATCCAACCTAGCTCTCATTGATCAGTACAAAGCTATTGCTAGATGTAATGTGGGAGATGGTGTCTCTGCATTCTTTTGGGAAGATCTAAGGGACCAAGCAATTTTGAAACACAAATTTCCACACCTATTCTCTTTTGTCAGAAATCCTCATTTGAATATCCAACAAGTGTTGCATACTGAGTACCTGCAGGATCTATTCTTTCTCCCCTTAACAACTGAGGCATATGAGGAATTCTTACAAATGGAGGATATTTGTATTTCCATGAGACAATCAGATTATTTGGACACACTGGACACATGGAGTTACATTTGGGGGAATGAGCACTATTCATCTATCAAAGCATATAAAGTCTTGATTGGGCATAAGCAAAGCCCTCCACATTTCAATTGGATCTGGCAGAGTTGCTGTCAGCCTAAGCATAAAGTTTTCTTTTGGCAACTTCTACATGATCGAGTTAACACAAGGAATTTGCTTAGAAGGAAAAATTTTGTGTTGGAAGCTTATAACTGTGTTGTTGGAGGTTGTCAGCAAGAAGAAACACTGCATCACCTATTCTGGGGTTGTCCATTTGCTCAACAATGCTGGGATTACATATGTCCAACGAGAACCCCAAACTTGTCTGTACTGGAAGCATTCCAAGATCTTAAAGACAAGCTAAGGTTTCCATTTTACGTGGAGATCATCATACTTGGAGCATGGGACATTTGGATAACTAGAAATAATAAGATTTTTTAAAGCATTGCTCCTTCATTTCAAGGATGGAAGTTCATTTTTTCAGGAGGAGCTAAAACTTCTAAAGTTTAGAATGAGGAAAAAGCATGAGAGGCAATTTTTTGTTTGGCTTGAAGGCATTCTGTAATCTCTTTTGTTTTTAGGCTAGTAGGTTTTTTATTTTCTTTTTCTTCTTTCAGTAGGTTTAGTTCTTTTTTCTCTTTTAGGGCTTATCTCAAGCCCCTCAAGACTACCTGCTACTTTGCTCCTTAATTTATAAAAATTGCAGTGGGGTCTTACCCTACTGTTTATAGTCAAAAAGAAAGTAATACCTCCCTTCTTAGGGACACAGTGGACAGGACTTACCCACTGACTATCAGCAACATGATAAATTCTACCTGCCTCCAGGAGCTTGAGTATTTCTTTTCTTACCACTTCTTTCATTTTAGGATTCAGACGTCGTTGAGGGTCACGAACTTGTTTGGCATCCGCTTCCAAATTTATTTTATGTTGACATAGAGTGGGAATAATTCCCTTAAGATCATCAAGAGTATATCCGATAGCGGCGCGGTGCTTCTTCAGAGTTTTCAATAATCTTTCTTCTTCATGCTCTGAAAGGTTAGGACTAATAATAACATGATATATTTTATTTTCATCAAGATAAGCATATTTAAGATTATCAGGCAACGGTTTAAGCTCAAACACGGGATCACCCTTGGGTGGAGGAGGATCCCCTAGGATTTCAACAGGCAAATTGTGTTGCAGAATAGGTTCCTGTTTAAAGAATACTTCATCAATTTCCCTTCTTTCATTCATGAACATATCATTTTCATGGTCTAGCAAATAGTGTTCTAAAGGATCACTAGGAGGTACGGCAATAGAAGCAAGACCAATAATTTCATATTTACTAGGCAATTCTTCCTCATGACGCCGTTTACTAAATTTAGAGAAATTAAACTCATGAACCATATCATCCAAGCCAATAGTAACAACATTCTTTTCGTAGTCTATCTTAGCATTAACAGTATTCAAGAAGGGTCTACCAAATATAATGGGACAAAAACTATCTTGTGGAGAACCAAGAACAAGAAAATCAGCGGGATATTTGGTTTTTCCACACAAGACTTCAACATCTCTAACTATTCACATTGCAGATATAGTATCTCTATTGGCAAGTTTAATTGTAACATCAATATCTTCTAACCCAGCAGGTGCAATATCATGCATAATTTCTTCATACAAGGTAATAGGTATAACACTAGCACTAGCACCCATATCACATAAGCCATGATAACAATGATCTCCTATTTTAACAGAAATAACAGGCACGCCAACCACAGGTCTATGTTTATCTCTAGCACAAGGTTTAGCAATTCTAGCAGTTTCACCACGGAATTGAATAACATGCCCATCAATATTATTAGGCAAGAGATCTTTAACAATAGCAATATTGGGTTCTACTTTGACTTGCTCAGGAGGTGTATAAGTTCTAACATTGCTTTTACCAACAACAGTTGCAGCTTTAGCATGATCCTTCATTCTAACAGGGAAAGGTGGTTTCTCAACATAAGAAGTGGGAACAATAGGATCATTATAAGTGACAGTCTTTTCTTCAACTTTAATAGGTGCAGCTGCTTTTACTTCTATGGGAGGATGATATTTAAACCACTTCTCATTGGGGAGATCAACATAAGTAGCAAAAGATTCACAGAAAGAAGCTACTATCTCAGAGTCAAGTCCATATTTAGTGCTAAACTTACGGAAAATATCGGTATATCCATAAAAGATTTAACACAATCAAACTTAGGTGTCATACCTGACTCCTTACCTTCGTCGAGGTCCCAATCTTCAGAGTTGCGTTTAATTCTATCCAATAAATTCCATTTAAATTCAATAGTCTTCATCATAAAAGAGCCAGCACAAGAAGTATCGAGCATGGTGCGATTGTTATCAGAAAGCCGAGCATAAAAACTTTGCATAATTACTTCTCTTCAGAGCTCATGATTGGGGCATGAATATAACATTGATTTAAGCCTCCCCCAAGCTTGAGCGATGCTCTCTCCTTCGCGAGGCCAAAAATTATATATATAATTGCGATCACGATGAACAAGATGCATAGGGTAATACTTCTGATGAAATTCCAACTTCAATCTTTTATAGTTCCATGATCTCATATCATCACATAGCATGTACCATACCAATGCGTCTCCCTTCAAAGATAAAGGGAAGGCCTTCTTCTTAACAACATCATCGGGTATACCTGCAAGCTTAAATAGTCCACAAACTTCATCCACATAGCGTAGATGTTCATCAGGATGCTTTGTTCCATCTCCTGTAAAAGTGTTAGCTAGCAGTTTTTCCATCATACCCGAAGGAATTTCAAAAGGAGTTTCATTTTCAATAGGTTCAGTAGGTTGAGTAGGTTGAGGAGAAACTCTTTGCTCTACTGGACGGGGTGAAGATACCCTGAACAAGCCCCTCAGAGAATTACTTTCCATAGTAAAAAGTGATAGAAAATTTCAGCACACTAAATAAATTTTTCCTTACCAAATTCCACCTACCAAAGGCACTTCACTCCCCGGCAACGGCGCCAGAAAAGAGTCTTGATGACCCACAAGTATAGGGGATCTATCGTAGTCCTTTTGATAAGTAAGAGTGTCGAACCCAACGAGGAGCAGAAGGAAATGATAAGCGGTTTTCAGCAAGGTATTCTCTGCAAGTATTGAAATAAGTGGTAACAGATAGTTTTGTGATAAGATAAATTGTAACAAGTAACAAGTAACAAAAGTAAATAAAGTGCAGCAAGGTGGCCCAATCCTTTTTGTAGCAAAGGACAAGCCTGGACAAACTCTTATAATAGGAAAAACGCTCCCGAGGACACATGGGAATATCGTCAAGCTAGTTTTCATCACGCTCATATGATTCGCGTTCGGTACTTTGATAATTTGATATGTGGGTGGATCGGTGCTTGGGTGTTGTTCTTACTTGAACAAACATCCCACTTATGATTAACCTCTATTGCAAGCATCCGCAACTACAACAAAAATATTAAGGTAAACCTAACCATAACATGAAACATATGGATCCAGATCAGCCCCTTACGAAGCAACCCATAAACTAGGGTTTAAGCTTCTGTCACTCTAGCAACCCATCATCTACTTATTACTTCCCAATGCCTTCCTCTAGGCCCAAATAATGGTGAAGTGTTATGTAGTCGACGTTCACATAACACCACTAGAGGCTAGACAACATACATCGCATCAAAATATTGAACGAATACCAAATTCACATGACTACTAATAGCAAGACTTCTCCCTTGTCCTCAGGAACAAACGTAACTACTCACAAAGCATATTCATGTTCATAATCAGAGGGGTAATAATATGCATAAAGGATCTGAACATATGACCTTCCACCAATTAAACCAACTAGCATCAACTACAAGGAGTAATCAACACTACTAGCAACCTACTAGCACCAATCCTGGACTTGGAGACAAGAATTGGATACAAGAGATGAACTAGGGTTTGGAGATGAGATGGTGCTGGTGAAGATGTTGATGGAGATTGCCCTCTCCCGATGAGAGGAGCATTGGTGATGATGATGGTGATGATTTCCCCCTCCCGGAGGGAAGTGTCCCCGGCAGAACAGCTCTGCCGGAGCCCTAGATTGGTTCCGCCAAGGTTCCGCCTCGTGGTGGCGGAGTCTCGTCCCGAAAGTTTGCCTCCTATTTTTTTTCTCGTCGAAAGACTTCATATAGGAGAAGATGGGCGCCGGAGAGCCACCAGAGGGCCCATGAGGTAGGGGGGCGCGCCCCCCACCCTCGTGAGCAGGGTGTGGGCCCCTGGCCTTCATCTTTGGCGACGATTTTTCTTTATTTATTTTAAGATATTCCGTGGAGTTTTAGGACTTTTGGAGTTGCACAGAATAGGCCTCCAATATTTGCTCCTCTTCCAGCCCAGAATTCTAGCTGACGGCATTCTCCCTCTTCATGTAAACCTTGTAAAATAAGAGAGAATAGCCATAAGTATTATGACATAACGTGAAATAGTAGCCCATAATGCAATAAATATTGATATAAAAACATGATGCAAAATGGACGTATCGGCCATTCGGTGCGTCACAGAGTCAACAGTGAGTGTTCGCATCTCAACCCATTCCGCTGGGTTACCAATTAAATATAGGCCATTCGGCAGTGCCTCTCCTTCTGTTTGAGTCGACGGAAGCATTCAGAACAGAAACCAGGCGACCGTGACTATATATAAAACCGGACCATGCCTTTGTGAGTTTCACAACCGTGCCTGTCGCCCGAAACATACACTCCGTCATGAGTACGCAAGTCATGGCGCCACTTAACAAAGAACCATGATTCTTTCTAATTCCACACCATGCCTTTGTGGGCTTCATGCCCGTGCCTCTGACCCTAAATATTGCAACACAGAGAGCCATGAAAGTCGACGAGTTTAAGAGTACAAATCATGACTACATGGACTTCAGGTCCGTGTTTCTCATATTCGTGTCTCTCGAATCGGCCATGCGACCTTCATGTTTTGGCACCGTGACATGCGTTCTTTGCTTGAAAAACGTGACTTCTACATCGACGCGACTGCGTGCCTAACGTGACTCAGCCTAATGGAAAAATGTGCCTCATTAGACTCGACGCCCGTGCGTATCCTAGCACTACAAAAAAATACACTTCCGTGATGATACGTGTTTGTCACAGTAGGTCGCGTTTTTTGTCATGCATGTACATCCATGACAAGATTATGACAGAATCAAGATAGTCATACCTGTGCTGTCGTACAAGTGTTCCATGACATTACCAAAATTATCATCATGGAAGTGTCCACTTCCATGATGATAAATTGCGCGTCACATAAGTGCTTTCGTCAAGGATGACCGACACGTGGCATCCACCGTAACGGAATGCCGTTAAGCTATCGGGTCGGGTTTTGGATCCGGTAACCCATTAACAGCCCCGACCAATGGGAAATTTCCACGTGTAAAATTCTTATTGGCCGGACGAAACACGTGTCAGCTCGTTAGTGGGTCAGATAGGCGCCTATGATATGTCGACACGTGCCACGGCCCACCACTGGCCCATTTAGCTTACAAAGCCGACCCGTTTTACTTGGTCAAAAGTTAACGGGCTGGCCCATGAAAAGCCTGTTAACGGTCTCTTCGCAAATAGCCCATTTTACGACCTGTTAGGCACTAAAGGAAATCAGCCCAACAACGTCATGTGGCCCATCGAATATGACACCAGCCCATTTCACTTTCGGCCCATGTATGGCCCACGACGTCTTTCGGCCCATATGAGGCCTTCGTATCTTTCGGCCCTTTACAGGCCCACGGTGAACCTAGCCCATAATGAACAGTAATTTTCTTTGTACCTGTTAACGGCCCGTGATTTACATGGGCCGTTTCCAGCCCGTGTTAGCTTTCGGCCTATTGACGGCCCATATGTTCTTTGGCTCCTTTTCGGCCCGCGATTACTTCCGGCCCGTTACTGGCCTATTCCCCTAATGGGCCAAATTCGGCCCATGGCAAGAGTCGGCCCGTTACTGGCATGTTCCCCAAATGGGACAAATTCGGCCCATGGCAATAGTCGGCCCGTTACTGACATGTTACCCTAATGGGCCAAATTCGACCCATGGCAAGAGTCGGCCCGTTTCTGGCCAGCCCGTCCTATATTTTGTCCCATTAACGACCCGTTATGCCTATGACAGAATTAAGCTTTTGCAGTCCTACGGCCTGTTAACGGCCCGTTGCCGTGCTGGGCCGATACCAATTACGCCCGATTACGGCCCATGTAGACCCATTTATCCGACGGCACAAGGCCCATTTATTGGCGGCCCGAGGCCCACCGATTACAGGCCCATTTATCGACGGCCCGTAGGAGACCCATGGATCCTACGACCCGTATATGGCCCATGGGTAGTTGCGGCCACTAGCAAACCAGGGAAAAAGAAGACTAGGAAAAAAATAAGGCCCAAACTAACGCTAGGCTATTAAGGCGATTGCACAGGTTACATCCACTCGGCATCAAAGATCGCCACCAGTGCAAATATAGGGAACACCCTACACTATACAAAAATGGCTTGCTGTTTTCTTCAGCCGGTGGCTGCACGTTAAGAATATATTTCGTATCGCACCAAAACAAATTACAACTATATAACAAACGGAAGGTTGCATAAAAATTAACAGTCTAGCAGATAAATGCACCACCAGAAGTTCAGAAGCTCAGTTCATTTGACATGACTGTTACGTTTTCATGCTGTATTGTATGATGGAACACCATAACCCTCGCCTTCATTTCCCCTAGGCTCCTGAACAACATAGAAAATGTCTGATAGTCTGGTTTCAAAACCACGCATATCTTGACGACATTGAGCAATGTTTCTCCTTGTTTCACAAAGGGCCTCTGTTAGGGAATGGACTTGTGTCTGGAGCGTAGATACAACATTGCTTTGAGCTTGCATATCTTGATCATGAGGCGGTTTGGACGATATTGCCTTAACAACCAACCCAGTATTATGCAGGAACGTGCTTTTGGCACTGTTAGTGGACAAGTACTGACCCACTGCAGCAAGAGCTGACATTGCGGTTGTAGTTGCCTCGCCACCTTCACAAGGTGGCGGTTCCACCATTTTTTCCATAGCTCGCTGAAAAGTTGAGGTTTTACATTAGTAGTACCAGAACAGAAGATATTAAGGCGGCAGCAAAACCAAACAAAATAGCTTTGGTCTATATACAGAACTTATTTTGGTGAACCCATGTAAAATATTAGTTGTATTTTATTGCAAAGTACATAATAAAAACCAGGTTCCAAACATATGACCATGTACCATCGCTAATGTATTGTCTATTTCTTCACATTGTATTGAGGGCTAAGGATAAAGAGACGAAGTTTATAATACAATAAGCATAGTATGACAGCATTCATATCACAAAACAACTGAGAACAGACAAACAGGCAATTGTAACGTTGTGTGGGCAAGTCCAGCACGGAACTAGATTACGGGTCAAGATCAAAGGAACATCACTCCTCCCTTTTAAACCTTGTAAGGTGCAATGATACGCTAAGACAATTGTGTATAAAATTTAAAAGAGTAATAGACATTGGCTGCAAACCATGCAGTTCAAGGAACAAGTCAGAGTAAGTAGTAGTTAAAAGGCATGAGGATTAAGGACTTACAACAGCGGCTTTGACTGGTGTAGTCATGCCCTTCTTCTTGCTGGTGTGATAGTCCTTGAAGATTTCCACAACATTTGGTTCAGGTACTTTTTGGTCCTTGCGGGCTTTCCTCTGCATTTCGAACAAGTCAATATAGATATGATAATATGGTACAGCGAAAAGAGTGAAACAGCAGCTAATTACAATAGTCTCGCAGTGTGCAATATAGCTACGAGATCACGTAAATGCATTGGAATTTCACTTTAAACGGTTGGCCTTGTTCTTTGAACAGTTCACCTACAAGAAGATAGATTTGTGTGGCACATGCATCAATAGGACTTCAACATGTGATCTGATCACATATATATAATGTACCTGATACTTCGGATCAGACCAATGTTTAACAAGGCCCCTCCAGTCTTCATCCGATATATTTTCCACTGGAGATGTTTGGGAAAGTTCACTGTTAGCCTTGCCTTCAAAGTGAGTTTTCCTCAAGTTATACCGATACTATCGCAGAGCAGACTTGAAAACATGGGTGCAAGCTTGTCTGGTTGCATCATCTTGGCTATCCAACTTGAACCTCATATGTTGAAAATTATGGGAGTCTCATTATCAGCAACCTAGAAAGTATGGGACAGAGCAAGACGATATTACTAGTTTCCATACATAACCATACTTACAGATAAATGGTCGAGGAAGGTGTTGAACTGGGTTTCGTCTTTTTCATTCCTGTACTGAATCCATGTTGGGAGGATACGTACATGACACCTAACGGCAATTGCTGCCTCTGATACTAACTTGGCTGACTCTATAGCATCACGTGGCCTTTTTAAACCTACCTCAAAATGGATCTCCATTCTTCCTCCTCTAGATTTAGTTAACCTGTCGAGCATTATCCCTGATGTTTGTTTCCTCTTGCGCCTAGGTGCTAATCCAACAACAAACATAGGAAGTGTTAGTGTACATCAAACTGTGAGACTACATATAAAGAAGCATGCAACTGTAACTTGACTCCAGCAACTACCTTCTTGCTGTTGAAGCTCACAAGGTTCATCTGATATTGCCAACTCATCTTGTGTCAAGAGTGCTTGGGAAGTAGTGTCAGGTGGCAAGGGAGCTTGGGAACGTGCTGCTAGCTCAGTTGACGCACGAGTATGTCGTGCAGCTGGTAGTACTATGGTAGGTGTTGCAAGAACTAGGGCTGTCTCTGCTTGTTTGGTGGCAGCTATTTGTTTTTGTTTGACATTTTTTGCAGTTCGTGTAGCATGGGATGCCGTGTTTGTAGAATTTTCCGCTGGACTTTCACCTTCTATTGCACCATCAGTACCAGCAGAATCTGCAGGATTCATCCGCTTCTCATTCCCTGCCATTCTCTGTTTTTTCCTCTTTCTTTGTTCCATGTTAAGTCAAGCCGACAAGAAAAACGAATAAAATTTAGTTCTTCAGAACAAATTGATGCGTGATGCAGACGAATAAAACTTTGGTGTTAGACAACCACATGATAGGAGGATGTAATATGTATGAAAAACAGGACGGAAGAGATAACCAGAACTATGATGTGTAAACTAAGAAGAAGACGTTTCACAAAATTAGAAGCAATGCAATGGAAGGTAGACACCATATGAAAGATGCTACAAATATCGCTCTGCCAAGTTAACAGTGTCTCAGCATAAATGGCGTTTAAACAAATGTGAAGCAGTACAAGAAATAAATCATATGTGTCAGCATTCTGGGAACGGGGGTCCCCAGACTTGCCTGCCTGCGGCCTGCGGCGTGGCTCAAAGGGGGGCCCAGCACAACCCACCTTCATCAACACAAGCTCAAGACCCTCGCGAGGGGCCAAGCCTCGCGGGGCGGACGGCAAGGGGCTTCCTCAGGCACGGCCTCATTAGGCTGTCTCACGAGGAGGTGGAGAGTTCAAGGCGGGGTACCTCGCGAGGTGCCCATGACGCAAGCCATGACGACCAAGGGCGCCAGTCGGGCGCCAGCCGGCGCAGTGTCCTCCTTTCCTCTTTTGGTGCAAAGGGAGCGAGCGCAGGCGAGAGCATCAAGCAAAGGCATCCATTTCGGTGCAACAAGACCAAGACCAGTCCAACGGCAGGATGGAGGTCACCGTAGAGCCCAAGCCGGCGTCACCACCAGAGCCTTTGACAGGCGAGGACTAACTTTAGTCAGGATAAGTGTACCCGTTGTTCCCCTTCAAAATGGCCAATTGTTGGCGCCCTTCCCACTCAATATTTGGGAAGAGGCCCAGGGCCTTTGTCTATAAATAGGACTAGCCACCCCTAGGGTAGAGGCATCGAGATCCCCACCGAGAAACTAGTAGATAGAGCGAGTGAGCTTCTCCTAGAAGTTCATCGCACCAGCCAAGAACAGACCCTCGCGAGGTTGTTCTTCCTTGTATGGTTCATCATCAGCCCAAGAGGCAATCCACCACACCACACACTGGAGTAGGGTATTACACCAGAATGGTGGCCTGAACCAGTATAAACCTTGTGTCTCTTGTGTTGATCCTTTGGTAGTTCAGACCCTAGCGATTCGGTGAGGAGCAGGTAGGCAGAGGGCGTAATCTCCGTGCGCACCCCAGTGTTCGAACCTCAAGGGTCTGCCGGAACCCGAAATCCGACATTTGGCGCGCCAGGTAGGGGTGCACCGGGATCCACCTTCTGCCGCCTTGCGTCTCGTCGCATCGTCATCACCATGTCCGGCGACCAGGCGGGCAACCCTGACCCCTGGGCGGCTTGGCCCGCCCACGCAGAGCCGCTCGCCCCGGGCGATCCCATGCCCCAGGCAGCTCGCGTTCCACATGGCGCTGCGGGCCGCGGGCGACGCGGACAGGCCCTGACGGCCCTTACACCGCGGCAAACGTGGTCGGCAGCAAGGGCCTCCAACCACGCCGCGGCCACGACGCCGTACACTCGCACGGAGTAGGCGAACTCAAGGACCGCGCTCACGGTGGCCCAAGAGCTGCTGCAGTGCAGGATGATGGAAGGCGGCCGCGACGTGCTACTGGAGCGGGTGGCAAAGCTCCTGGGCTTCGCCGCCTCGGGGGCTCACTCCTTCTGCACCCAGCTCCCGCCTCAGGCCCAGGGCAGCCCGCCGCGCGCACTCACAGACTCCAAGGCTACTCCAACACCAACGAAGCTGTCAGCACCGGGCCAGCGACGGCACTGGCTCCGCTCCCCGCCAGCGAAGAAGGACCCGTCGCGACCCACGGTCTCGGTGGGCCGCCACACCACCACCCCCAGGTTGGCACATCAAGCAGAGCTGCATGGCACGCGGAGCACTATGGCATGGCCTTCGAGACAACGGCCCCAGAAGAGTACGTGCCTCACATGATGGACCAAGGGCACCCGCACGAGGGCGAACAAGGCTCGCTCCTCAGCCCAAGCTGGGGGGACGAGGCGCCAGATGCTGAGCTCTTCCAGGAATCCCGGGACGGCCCCACCGGCCATGCTAGGATCGACGATTATCGGGTACCACTAATTCCTTAGGAGCAGGCATACGCTAATCATGGGTCGCAGGAGGTGCAGGTCCCCACCATGAGCAGCTGCCCCGCTCCCGCAGCCTCCGACCCCTCAGGAGGAGGGCATCGGGGGCTGCCGGGGAGGGGCCAGGATCCGACATCACCACCGCGGCGTTCGGAGCAAGGCGTTCCCAGGAGGTAGGCCCTCCGCTGGGGAGGTGCCTCAGGGCCTTCCCCTGGCGGAGGTCCCGTGGTCGTCGGGGGAACCGCTGGCGACCGCTCTACCCCATCGACGGTGTCCTGGTTTCTGGTCGTCGTTGATGGCACTAGAGTGTGGCGCAAGGCGGGGCCCTCGTCTGGCAATATGAAGCAAGGCCGGTACCTGTGAGGAAGGCCCAGTGCCTGTGAAGCTCGCCGCCACGTGACACTCTCATGTAATAATGAGTGGGGCTGTACACGCCCCGGAGTCTCAGGGGTGCCGGCCTCAGGCCCTGGGGCTCCCTCCCACGCCCAGTGGCAGCACTTAGCTCCGCGCTGGTGAGAAGACATCCAAGACTAGACTAGGTCCCGGACGCGGCCTTTTGTTTGCTTTCGTTGCTTTTCCCTTGGATGTTGCTTTCCCCCGCTGGATTTAAGTTGGATTCGAATTCGAGATTTGCGTGTGTTCGGGGAAGGGGTGCTTAGTCTCATTCGAGCAATCTCTCGCGTTTCGGTTACGACCTCGCCTCAGCTGCCTCCCCTCATGAGCCCCTCACGAGCCGGGCATGGCCTAGCTTGCGCGCAGCCCAGACTACCGCCGTCAAATCCTCTCAGGAGGTTTTTTCACTGCAGATCCTACGAAGTCGATCAGGAGGCACTCGCGACACCGCAGCTTCCCACAAATTATCTTAGGACCCGCACGGGACAAAGGTAAACTATCCAACCGGTTCGTCGCCTAGCCATCCACTTGGCGCGGGCATATGGGTGATGTAGCATCCACTAGTACACTAAGCATCAGCTTTACATGAAGGGCTCCCCCTGCCAAAATGCTCTTACAGCCGTCAGGTCGAAAGCCTGAGTTCTATTCATGCAGGGTAAGGAAACAGGAGCAATGCGCAGTCAGTCGGATAAATCCCCCAATGCATCCTCAGGAGCACCACCCGAACTGTCACTGGTGTCGCTGGCCACGCCATCACCCTCTGCGTTATCGTCAGCGGCGTCAGGGCCGTTCACCACGCCGCCCTCGTCGGCGGCCACAATCGCGCCATCATCATCTGAAGCAAAGTCCCTGACGAGAGTGTCCACGTTGTCTTTCACCCAGTCCGCCAGGTCACCCCGAACGGCCTGGGGAACTGGGGCGATGGCGGCGTCGAAGTCGAAGTGAGGATCCATGTCCTGGAGATGGCTGAAGACGCGGGAAAAGGCGCGCCCGAGCAGGGCGCGGCTCCTCTCCTCCACCAACCTGTTGGCCCTTACCGACCGCGCCTCAAGCTGCATCACTATGTCGGTGAAGAACTGAAGGTTGTCGGCGTAGTTGATTGCGTGCGGCTCGCCAACGGCCGCCTCGCAGATGTTGCCCAAGGCCGTGTTGGCTCTCTCCCGAAGCGTGGTGAGCATAGGGGCGTGCTCGTGTTCCAGGAGCCGCCGATGACGCACCTCATCTGCATTCTCGCGCGCAACAGCCTCAGCCTCGTCCACCCGTTGGCGGAGAAGAAGCACTTCGGCACGGGAAGTAGTTGACTCCCCCTGCGCCACCTCCAGTGCGGCCCGCAAACCATCAGCCTGCCGCGTTGCTTCCTCCAGCTTGGCCCTCAGGACGGTGGTCCTACCTTCGGCCTCGGTCCGGATCAACTCCAACCTCTCCTCGAACTTGCGCCCAAGGTTCAGGCGCGCCGTCGCCACCCGATGTCCGACCTCCTCCGAGACGTGGGTCTCCCGTGCTGCGACATCGTCCTCCGCCCCCGTCACCATGCGCTCCCTCGTCTCTAGGCGCTCGTACTCGCGTGCACGCTCGGCGGCTTCCAGCGTCAGCGCCTCCTCACGCTTCTGCAGCTCCGCCGGGTCACCGGAGACCACCTTCATCGACGCGAGGGCCGCCTCGTGCAGCTCCACCTGCTCCTCCAGCGAGCGGCACCGGGCCAGGAGTTCCCGTGCCCGCTCCTCCGCGGCCTCTCGCCGCAGGTCAGCTTCCCGGGCTTCTTTGATGGCCCGGGAACGCACCTCCCGAGAGGTCGCCAGCGACGCCTTGGCCTCCTCATCGTTGAGATCGCACTGACGGCGCGTGAGGGCGACAGCCGCCTCCAGTTCGCGCCTCTCTGCCACCAGGCGCAGGCCCTCGGCCTCAAGGCGCGTGTCTTCATCGGCAAGCTCTTCACCAAGCAGGCCCACCGCGTCAGCCGCCCTCTGAAGGAACCCTTGGCGAAGAGCGCGACGCTCCCGGGCACGCTCGAGTACATCCTCCATGCCATCATCCGCCCCGAGCAAGCGCCGGGGGGCATGGATCAGCGCCCCTCCTCCGGGCAGGGGGCTGGGGGCTGGCACCCTCGAGGCGACCGGGGACGCTTCACCAGAAGCCCTGCCTGGAGCCAGTCCATCCCCAAGTGAAGAACGCTGGGAGTACCCCAGCCAGCCGCGGTTCGCGACCAGACGAGAAGCCCACGGCGGGCTGGCTATACCCCGAAAGGGCTCGCGAAGGAAGGTCGTGAGGTGCGCGGGGCCGCGTCGCGCCTCGGGATGGTTCGTCTCTCCAACCGGCCTCACCGCCAGGGCCCAGCTGCCTGGAACGCTCGAAGACGGTGAGGAGGGCGGAGGCGAGAGGGATGGCTCCTCAGCCATATCCATGAGCTCGGAAGGAAGGGCCCTGCGGAGCAAGGATCAGGAAGGGCGACATAGGAATCTGAAGTTGGGAAGGGAGAAGGCTTACTCATCGATGGCGAAGTACTTCCTACGCTTCAGCAGGCGACAAGGGTAGTCATCAACTAGGCCTCCCTTTTCTTCCGGAGGGCCTCAAAGTCCACACGGAAGCGACCCAAGAGAGCGCAGGGGTCAACTTGTGACGAGGAAGAGGCACCTAGACGACCCGCCTCGGGGGTGTCTGCCTGAGGCGTGCCGCCGATCGCCTCACCAAGAAGAGCAGCTGGGGCCACGGAGGCCTCAGCCGCGGGCGCAGCAGGGGGCTGCTCGCCGCCCTCAGCCCCGACAGTACGGGCCTCAGGGGTTGCTCCCTCATGAGCGCTGCCCGATGATGTCACCTCGGCGGGGGCACCCTCGGCCTCTGGAGGCTCATGCCTCCCTGCCCTGCCACTTGAGGAAGAGTCGCCTCGGCCGGCTGAAAGGGCGGCCACCACCACTGGATTCTCGCGAGGCCCCTGGGGGCCAGCGGGGCGTGGTCCCCATTCGTCAAAGACGGGCATCTGATTCACGAAGTCTCTCCAGTTCGAGCAGAGGTACAACAAGGCTCCCCCTTGCTGGATGCTGCCGGGTTTGGGATCTCCAGTCAAGACCAAGAGCACCTTCCTCAGAGCTTCGGGCGTTAGGTCCTCTTCCTGGAGCCGCATGCGATCCCCACGGCCGCTGAAGGCCCACATCCGATGAGAATGGCGTTGGAGAGGGGCAACGCAGCGTAGCAGGAACTCCTTCACCACCTTGGGCGCCGTCACGCCGAGCCCCCTCAAGAACTCGAAGCAACGCCAGACAAAGGCGAGCCGGGGGCTCACGAGCGTCTCCTGGCCCCAGCCTGAGTTGGGGACAGCAGGCGAGGATGGCTCCGTCAGCAGGGGGCTAGGCACCCCCTACGTCCACATACAGCCATCGCTCGCGAAACCCAGGCCCGGGCGGAGGAAGACTGAAGTCGATTCCTGAAGCCGCCGTCTCAGGCACGGCAATGAAGCTCACGCACCCCGAACATTGGGTGGGGTCGACAAGGCGTAGAGAGAAGAAGTGGCGCAGCAAGGCAACCGAAGGAAGGATGCCCATCATTGCCTCACAAACGAAGGCGAAGACCGCGAGAAGGGTGATGGATTCGGGACCCAGATGCATCATATGAATCTGATAATGGGAAAGCACGGCGTTACAGAAATCAGAAAAGGGGGGAACCAGTCCCGCCCACAGGGCATCGGAAGAGTACCGGACCTCGGTGGCAATCCTGTCGATGGAGAAGCGGGACGCGGGCCAGGCCATCGTCCTCCCGCATTCGTTGAAGATGGTGGCCAGGGCCGAGCTAACCTTGCCCATGCCCTCTTTGTTGATTATGATTGGCCGCCGACGATGATGAGCGAGGCAGCGGCATGGGCTTCTTCCCTCTTCCCTTCCTCGGTGGAGCCATGGCGGCGGAAGGGGGGAGGAAAGGTCCGATATTGGCTTGGAAGCAGAAGCTGGAGTTTGAGAGGAGGAAGGACAGAGGGCGCTTGAGCAGCGGAAAAGGGGAGCAGCTATGTGCGGCTACGAGTCCGCCTAGCATTGCATAAAATAAGGAAGCGTGGGGGAACGGTACCACCCACGTCCTATCAACCGCCACGCGGCGCCCAAGGCCGCAGGCTGTTAGGGCCCGCGATGCTTCGCACTTGCCCTTTCGCCTCTCTGCACGGCCAAGTCCGGGCGTGCCGTGGGCCCGGGGGCTACTATCGGCGTTCTAGGAACGGGGGTCCCCAGACTTGCCTGCCTGCGGCCTGTGGCGTGGCTCAAAGGGGGGCCCAGCGCAACCCACCTTCATCAACACAAGCTCAAGACCCTCGCGAGGGGCCAAGCCTCGCGGGGCGGACGGCAAGGGGCTTCCTCAGGCACGGCCTCATCAGGCTGTCTCCCGAGGAGGCGGAGAGTTCAAGGCGGGGTACCTCGCGAGGTTCCCATGACGCAAGCCATGACGACCAAGGGCGCCAGTCGGGCGCCAATGGCAAAGGTCGCCCTTTCCTCTTTGGTGCAAAGGGAGCGAGCGCAGGCGAGAGCATCAAGCAAAGGCATCCATTTCGGTGCAACAAGACCAAGACCAGTCCAACGGCAGGATGGAGGTCACCGTGGAGCCCAAGCCGGCGTCACCACCAGAGCCTTTGACAGGCGAGGACTAACTTTAGTCAGGATAAGTGTACCCGCTGTTCCCCTTCAAAATGGCCAATTGTTGGCACCCTTCCCGCTTAATATTTGGGAAGAGGCCCAGGGCCTTTGCCTATAAATAGGACTAGCCACCCCTAGGGTAGAGGCATCGAGATCCCCACCGAGAAACTAGTAGATAGAGCGACTAAGCTTCTCCTAGCAGTTCATCGCACCAGCCAAGAACAGACCCTCGCGAGGCTGTTCTTCCTTGTATGATTCATCATCAGCCCAAGAGGCAATCCACCACACCACACACTGGAGTAGGGTATTACACCAAAATGGTGGCCTGAACCAGTATAAACCTTGTGTCTCTTGTGTTGATCCTTTGGTAGTTCAGACCCTAGCGATTCGGTGAGGAGCAGGTAGGCAGAGGGCATAATCTCCGCGTGCACCCCAGTGTTCGAACCTCAAGGGTCTTCCGGAACCCGAAATCCGACAATATGCAAGATGCAAACAACATCACACTACCATGTTAGAGGTCTCTCGTCATTAGTGCCATTGCATATTCATAGCATTGCATATTCATAGCTTATGATGTGTAAACTAAGGAGAAGGCATTTCAACAAATTAGAAGCAATGAAAGCTATACACCATATGAAAGATGCAAATAATATCACTCTACCAAGTTAAAATTGTCTCGTCATAAGTGCCATTTCAACAAATTAGTAGTACAAGCTAGAAAAGAATGTGAGATGTAACCTATATCACACTCCGAAGTCAAACGTGTCTTATGATAAGTGATTGTTGCAGGTTACACAACAGTAGTAATTTTATGTAAGAACATGGTGTGATAGACAGATATTGTATGTTCTAGAAACAGGAACACGTGTCTTATTCATGTATAATGTGTAAACTAAGCAGATGGAATTCAACAAAATTAGAAGCAATACAATCTAGACATCACACATAACATGCAACCACATATAACAGTGCCAATAGAGGGAGCACCAGTGATGCTGCACTAGGGGAGACGTGCTCATCATAAACATAGCTTTGTTGAGTGTCTATGCATGTGTTGTCTTGGAAATCATCTTGGGGGTGTGGAGGAGTAGAAACTGTAGAGGCCCTCCGTTTGGAAGGAGAACCTTTATCCGCTGCCTTGCTAACTTCCTTCCGCTTTATTGATTTTGAATTGTCAAGTAAAACCGACAAGAAAAAGCAATAAAATTCTCTCTTAGAACTCATTCATGCATGATACTGACAATCACTACTTTGATGTAAGGCAAACACATGATACCAGGATGGAATATGTACGAAAAACAGGATGGCATGGCATGTTCACAACTGTTTGTGTAAACTAAGCAGAAACCATTCCAGCAAATAAGAAGCAATGCAAGCTAGACACCACATGAAAGATGCAACCAATATGAATGCCAAGTTAAAAGCGTCCCATCATAAATGGAATTTCAACAAATTAGAAGCAGCGCATGCTATAAATCATATGAAAGATGCAACTAATATCGCACTGCATATACTAAAGGTGTCTCGTCATATTGATTGATGCGGGATACAAAAAAACAATAGTTTTATGTAAGGACATGCTTAATAGACAGATGTACTATGTACTAAATACAGGAAGACATGTCACATTAACAGGTATAATGTCTCATTTACAGGAGTATAAGCTAAGCAGACTAGAAGAATTACAATCTAGACACCATATGCAACATGCAACCACATATCACGCTGCCAAGTTAGAGCAAGCACCTGCAATGCTACTGTAGGGGAAATGCTGTAATCAACTACAGAGCTACGTTCACTATCTTCATCTAGCATTTCTGTTTCTTGAGAATCATGTCGGGAGGCTGACGCTGCATTCTTTAAATGAGGAGTAGTCCCCTTGCCTGCCTGCCTCGTCATAAGTGATTGATGAGGGATCCCCAAGAACATTAGTTTGATGTAAGAACATGGTTAATACACAGATGTACTAGTATGTACCAAAAACAGAAAGGTATGTCATATTCAAAGGTATAATGTGTAAGCTAAGCAGATGCAATTTAACCAAATTGGAAGCAATACAAGCTAGACATCCGGCTGGAGTGGTGAACATGATCATCTAGGACCTAAGATCCTGGTGGGAGGCGGGTTGCTTCGCCACCATCGCGGCTTTTTATTTGGCTTCCAGGTGATGCTTGTCTTTGCTGGGCTTGTCACTGGCTCGGTCAGTGCCCTGACTAGCTATTTGTCTTCTGGTGCTCACGGGATGGTGGTTCATGTAAAAAATATCTTTCCTTATCTTAATAAAGACCGACTTCGGCCTTTCGAATACAAGCTAGACACCAACATGCAACCACATATGACACCGCTGGTTAAAGCAAGCACACAGTGATGGTGGTTCATTGCAGTGAGGTCATCAACTCTGAGCTATTGTTTACCGTCTCCATCTGCTGACACTGCACCCTTTATAGTGTTGTAACGTGTCTTGCCTACCCGTATACCAAGCTGGAGCGACTTCTCTCTTTTCTTTGCTGCTTCTCTTTCGGCAGGAGAGTCTGAAATACCTTGAATAAAAACACAATAGTGAGAGTATGGGTGAAGTGTGTACAGAACTAGTGCACTGTAAAAGTAGCAGATAGTAGGTGGCTTAAAAATAAATGATAGGAGACATATGATAGCTCTACAACATTGCATGGCAAACAAAATTAGATTCTACTCCGTATGATTTTGTAATATATGAGCACAGGAAATGTAGGTACTCCTCCAGCACACCACCACATGTGGTCATATCTAAGATAACAGTCGACTGAAAATAAATAGGTCAGTCAATTTTTTTTAATGAACCGTCCGATCTATAAGGAACGGGAAGATGGCCTTCGTCTACCTCCCACCAGTCACTGTTGACGAACTTTCACGAACTGCCAGCGACCACCGGCCCAGACCCGTGCCTCCGCCGCCCCGCCCTCCCATCGACCTCACACCACCGCCGTGCTTGGCAGCGCCCCCAAGCCATCCCTTTAATCCCGGCCGACCTCCGGATCGGGCGCCAGAGTTTCTAGGCCGCAGACGCCCTAAGATAAACACCAAGGTGCTGCTTCCCGGCGAATGGTCATACTAGCGCTGTTACGCGGGAATGCTTCCGTTAATTGGGAATCAACGGCGAAATTGAAATTCGAGGCGGCGGACCTCTAGCTAAGGTGAAATAGTATATGAGGAGAAACCTTGTGCATCGTGAGTTACTAGGAACATACTGCTTCCCCGGCGTAATAGTCGTACTAGCGCCTGTTACGCCGGGGAATGCTTCCGTTAATTGGGAATCAACGGCCAGAAATTGAAATTGGGGGCGACGGACCTCTAGCTAAGGTGAAATAGTATATGAGGAGAAACCTTGTGCATCGCGAGTTACTAGGAACATCTAGTATCAAGAAGAAGCGGTCAACTAGTGTCTTCTTTGGGATGAATATCGTGCAAGCAGAGACGTAAGATTTGCACGAATAAGGGAAGAGGAGTACCTTCTTCGGTTGCCGGTGTGGTCACCTCCACATGTCGCGCCGATCTTCTTGTTTTTACCGGGGAAACAGATGTTCTGGAGGGTGCAGGCTTGGACGAACCCATGGCCAAATTGTTGACTGTGTTGTCGTGGCTGTATGTCGGCGGAGGGGAAGCAGATCCGAGGTGACGAAGGACGGCGTAGCAGGAACAGCTCCAGTGCGGTGGAGGGTGGCAAAGTTGGAGCGGCAGCGGTGAGGCGTAGGACGGCGTGGTTGAACTCGCTTGGGTACGGACGGCTCGGCCTCGGCTTCAACTACCAGCTGTGGAGGGCATTGCGGTTGAGGTTGCGGTGGACGACGACGTCGGGGTATCGGCTCTGGCGTGATGGAGGAGGGCAGCGGTTGATGGGTGGGATGGGGTGGCGGACGGAGGACGCCGGGGTTTCGCGGCTGGTGGAGAGGTAGTTTTGGCGCTCACGGAGTACGAATGGGGAATCGGAAGGGTGGGGAACCATGTTTGATCAGGGACGCGCTTGTTTTGGCTTTTTGAACAGAAGATGGGGCGCGCTTGTTTGAAATTTGGGAAAGTACAAACTTTGCCTCCCTCTTAAATTCGGACCTCTCATGGGTCGGGGTAGGATGGTAATCCTAGGTGTCCCAAATAGTGGGCAGGAGCGATTTCGGCCGCGCGCATGTGTGCTTAGGTGGCCATTGTGTATGAATGTTTTTCGGAGGCGGTTGCGTGGCGTCTAGATGAAGCTACAAACCTACCCCAGTTTAGACCTTTGGACGTCGGGCCGGTAGGTTTCACAGGTCGGAGTTATTAGAAAAGTAATTTCCTTGTACTACCAAACATTGGTTTCACGCGGTTTCGGGCGAGTAGAGGCTCTTTTGGCGCTTCGTTCAAAATTTTGAAGCACAAGCATTCACGTTTAGAGTACTCTTGAAGTATGAGGATTGACCTAAATAGACAATGTTATATTTGACCTTGTATGTTTGAAAACCTCATTAAATTATCCGCTTCCTTTTGAATTTTGACACCTGAAAATCCTATAACTACGATTATTTTTGGAATGGAGGAGCTAAATTTGAATCTATTTTGTACACGACTACATATGCTATTATGTACAAAATCAGAGCAAAGATTGGTACCCCCATAGTTTAGGTATGGTTTACAAATGCCATGATATAAAATTCAAATAATTGAATGGACTTCATGTTGAATTCGATTTTTTTAAACCACCTTAGGTTGAATTCAAATGTATGCTAGTTCATAGGTAGCTATTTATAAATGTCCATTGTGTAACTTTCGTATGTATAATGTGCTTTACACACACAACATGAACTATACTCACGTTTATATTAGATTGCTAAAGCGATGCATTGTCTGGAGTTCAAAATACTAACTATGTGGATCAATTGTGTCGAATAATAACATAGACATGCTCAGATTCGATAGAATCTAGATGTCTGATGGATCAATGACCGCTCCTTACGCGAATTGCAAATATCATGATCCCATCCTAATATTTGATACAATTTATATCTTTAATCAATGTGTAGCGCAGTCTTTTACGTGTAGTTTCACTCTCCATCGGTGGTCTCTCACACATGCTCACACACTCTCTCCCGAGGTGTCTTTCTCGCACACATTCTCTAGATATAACCCTCCCTCCCTCTCGTAACCATTTACAACTGTTTTCACTAACCTTTATCACAAGCCTCTTCCTCTCGCAAACATACACACGCACAATCCTCATCGACCCTTTCTATATACAAGGACCTGCATATGTGTCTCATGTACGCACATTATCTTTACGCCTGTCCCTCACACATTATCTCACACCTCTCTTCCTAATCGACGAGTATGATTCTAGCAGAGCATTCTGTAGGATGCCCCTTAAAATTTAGGTTGGATGAATAGTAATATCAGAGATAGAGGGGTTACCTTAGTCCGAGAACCTAGGGTTACAAATCCTAGCCGGTTTTGTCAGTGGACACAGAGTCCTTCACAATTCTGCTATCTTTGTCTTGTACGACTAGTCATCCATGGGTCCTCCTAAATGTGTCATGGGCCGACCAATGTGGCGCGGGATGGAACCGAACAAAGGGCCTCACCTCGACCCACCGGACCTCACGCGGTGACACACCCTCTGCCCCCACGTCTCATTATCTTCTCACACCCACACATACCAACACAAACACCACACACACAGAAAAATTCTCCTGGTGCCTCTATTCCCTCCCCCCTTGCATATACACACTCAAGGGAATGGAATCTCTTGTCGTGATGGCATATTCGTCTCTCTCTCTCTCTCTAGACCACCCTCATTTCTCATGCTATCTCTCCCACCCACCCCCCACCCCCGTCGGCCCCTCTATCCATGCCTCTCTCGAATACGTAATACACACACATACCTCTCTAGGCCCCACCAAATGCATCAACTACACATTCACACATGTTACATCACGTACCCCATTGATCTAAAAAGCCCTCTCTTCACGTTTATCTCGCATACAACATTCCTTTTGAATAAAGTGTGGCCAAAAAATTATTTTAGAGTTTCTACATATATACAACATTACAAAGTTATATGGAGGAGTACGAACGCTAATTTGCATTGCATTGTGCCCACAATGATATTTATTGTGCACTGTGAATTTGTATATTTTTATACTATATACAAAGTTAGTCATAATAAAGATAAACGAAGAGCATCTCTCTCTCGCATACCCCCCCCCCATGTACGACCCTTTCACGTATGCACACAAAACTATCTCCATGTCCTCTAAAAGTAAGCCCCCAGAAAATTCACGCGTGTTTCATCTTTCTCTCGCGATATATGCAATGACGATCATTGTATTTGAAGTGAAAGCACGATACATACATTGGACTTCATAATCCACTCATTAAGGTCACTGTTTACGTTTAGTGGTTATTATACAGTCATGGGCTCACCGTACAACTTTGTATTTGCTCATGACATGACTAGTTGTCCAGTTGAACACTCCACGTGGCACCTGATCTAGTGTTGCATCACATTATCTCACTAACATCATGCCCACCTGTCGACTTGTATCTACTCTACATCTACACTATTATAAAATACTTAAAATACACTCTTATAAAAAACAGAGTTGGTGATGATGGTGTGCCTGCCATCCTGCAATATAGGCCGTCCGATTTATATCTGATGGATAGGAAAGAAACTATGGCAGTTTTGCAAAAAGGTACCCACACACCTCTCCCCATTTGCAAATAAGGCCTTCCCTCGTTCATCCTTTTCTCTCACAAGATAAACAAGTCATACAAATGCATCTTGATGTTACGTGCAACGCACGGGCATCTTGCTAGTAAGAATGAAAACAAACGACAAAAAAATATTTTGACGGTGGTGCGAAGTCATGACCGCGGGCACAGCGAACAAGGTGGCCTTGTATTGGTATGCTGAGCCGTCTGTTTTAACACACAGGAGCTAGTGTGGTGATTATACACACACGCATGCATGCACACGAACTCCATCCACGCAACACTCACACAAACACATGCACCCACGCACGCACGCAACACTCACACGTACACACGCAGCCACGCACGCACGCAACACTCATGCGCACACACGCACGCATGCATGCACACACCAGGACACCACACGACCAACACACACTCTCACGCCAAGTGCTCAACCTACACGCATGCGCACACATCAGGCCCCAGCATACACATACACAACCAGGTGATTCCAGCGCGGGGTTGGAGCCTTGTCGCGCCTGCGTAAATTTGTGTTTATCGACCTTTTCCCTATCTGAATCGACAGGTGGGACCCACAAGGAACGTGGTCAATTTAACTAGTCAACATGGCGCCACGCAGACTATTTGGCCGGTCAACAGAGTGCAGTCCGATGCTAAACTGTGAGCAAGTGACCGGATAATCACCGCAAAACGTATATAGTGACCGTAATCATCTTATTCTGAAGTTCGGTGACCGTACTACGCTTTTCTCTCTGTAGGCCCTCCAAAACTACATCTCTACACGTTCTCGCATGTTACATCTAACAACTATGCAATACATCACTACTACTACACTCTAACACAATAAATATATGTGTTTTTAGTTTTACTAGATATCATATTGTTACTTATAATTATTCAGTTTGCAAACATTAAAATTTCCTTTGAAATGTATGGCCAGTATCATCTACCACGTGGAAAAAATCCCGCCCTTTCCTGTTTAATCGGGTTTGTATCGATGGATCGTGCGAAACAGCAAAGCTATAGTACTATACAGTACAAGTGACAGTTCACTGGGCCGTCGTGTCATCTACTCCTCCGTCGTAAGAGTGGAGCGCTCGCTTTCATAAATCTTCTAGTCCCTTTCGCCGACATGTGGGACATCAAGCTACCGGGTCCACTTGCCATACCGGAATACAGTGCAGAGAAGCCGGGTGAAGCACCCCAATCATGGTGTCGGCGTAGTAATGAGCAATGAGGCGTCAAATCACAAGGCTGCACCTTTCCCGCGGTTAAGTTGGAGGGACGAAGTAATAATGCTAAAAAAAGAAGTTGGAGGGACGAAGCAACCATCATTTCACTCGTTGCTGAATCCGCTTCTCCCTCATCTTCTTCAACTTAACCACGTGTTGCTTCTGCAGTTGTTCTGCCTCATGTGGGACGCAGATCAGCTTGGTCGCTTCTCCCTCATCTTCTTCAACTTAACCACGTGTTGCTTCTGCCATTGTTCTGCCTCATGCAGGACGCGGATCAGCTCGGTAAAGCACTAACACGTGGGACCACATGTTAGCAAACCGCCAGGACAACGTCCTCCGAAAATAAGAAACCTCCCCCGCCATCCGTGTGGCAAAATCACCTCCTTTTTATAAACTTTTAGATCAATATAATTGAGATTTGTATAGATAGCACACACGAGAAAAACCAAGTGCTACGGTTAAGGGCATCCACAATGTGTAGCCAAATGTGAAAATAGCTTTTGGCATTGTGAGAACCATTGCCAAAGCCAAAAAGATGGAACCGAAGCTCCCTGATTGATTCATTGAAGGAATAGAAAAATGCAACGTCTCTCCTCTTTCTCTCATGCTTGGACGCATGTAGGAGTAGTACAGTATAGAGCACAGAGTCTACTCCCATGTCCCTTCTATCACAAATCACAAAGCAGTGAGGCGTCAAATCACAAAGCACAGACGAAGCAACTATCATTTCACTCTTCGCTGACTCCGCTTCTCCATCGTCTTCTTCGAGAAACCATCTCACCGCACTAGTACTCCTAGTAGTAGTACTAGTAAAGTACTTCCTGGATGCAAATAAGGCGGTTGTCTCGGCTTGCAGGTGGCACTTGCGAATGACTTACCGTGGTCTCCCTCAATGGTGTTCCCCGTCGAACGCACTTCGCCAAACCACAAAAAAAAAGTCGTCGACGTCACCGCAATGGCCAAGGAATTCAAATATAGTTACTACCTCCATTTTTTTGTACACAAGGCCAGTATATCAAAATTACAATTTGCAAAGGGCCACTAACATTAATCGAGGCAAAATTGATGGGGTTAGCAACCAAGGACATTAATATCCCCTGCATGCATGCGGAAGTGAGAAGGTTCGTTTGCATGGCGCTGCATTAATCAAGCGATGAGGAGTGAGATGGTTAGCTCTTTGGTATTTCGAGAAAAAAATACGCATTAATTGACACGTGAAACGAGGATTTGTATCGAAGGAAAACCCCGCCTTTCTTTTTTAACACTAGTACTCCTAGTACGTACTACCTCCGTCCTAGTTTATAGGTCCCTTTTATAGTTTGTGCCAAATTTTGACTAAAGATTTAACTAACAAAATGTTAATGCATGTCAAGAAAAATTATCTCATTGGATTCGTATTTGAACATAGTTTTGAAAAATATAATGTTTGGTGACATGCGTGAAAATTTTCTTAGTTTAACCTATGGTCAAAATTTGGCACTGCTACAATGGGGACCAATAAACCCGGACAGAGGTAGTACGTACTTATCCTGTTTGGGTCTAGGCCTTGCATTTCCAAACTTCGCCACACATTTTTGCCAAGCTTGCCTAAAGTTTCAAAATGAGAAGGAGGTATACTTGCGCACGGCTGTCGCGGTCGCACCGCACCCTCACACGGTCGCACCTGCACGCCGCGGTCGCACCGCACCCTCACACTTCGCTCCTGCACGCCGCAAACCCAACCAAGGGAACGCACCCTCACTGACACGTGCTGTCGCACGTGAACAAACCAAACTCAGTCATCCTGTCGCTGACACATAATTTTCATTCATAGAGTATGTTTATCCAACCGGAGTATCCGTACGGACCATGCGGTGGTCTGTTGGGGAAGAAGAAGAGGTGAGGAAGAAGGAAAGAAGGGTTAGGAGACGTAGGATATTCATCCAACCTCCTGAAATGGTAGACTCAGGAGACTTGCATAACAAATAGTATGTTTTACACAGCAGAAGATCCATAATAATAATAATAATAACAACAACATAAAGAAAAACTATCACTGCTCGTGGAAAGAGACGGCCTCGTCATCTTTGGCTGCCGGCGCAAACCAGCCATCGCTGCCGACGTGGGTCTCCGCACCGTGGTTGTCCTCGGCCTCCAGCTACTCGTTCAAGCGGAGCGTGCGGGCGCTCTGCACGGACGAAAGCACAGCCCGGTTCAAGTTGAGGACGTCCGGTTCCGCCTGTAGGAGGACCTCGATGGCAGCGGCATCCGCGCGCTCCGCGTCGAGTCGAGCCGCCGCCGCCCGGTTCAAGTCCAGGACTTCCGGTTCCGCCTGCAGGAGGGCGTCGATGAGAGCGGCATCCGCGCGCTCCGTGTCGAGTCGAGCCTCTGCCGCCCGGTTCAAGTCCAGGACTTCCGGTTCCGCCTGCAGGAGGGCGTCGATGAGAGCGGCATCCGCGCCCTCTGCGTCGAGTCGAGCCTCTACCACCCAGTTCATGTCCAGGACGTCCGGTTCCGCCTGCAGGAGGGCCTTGACGGCAGCGGCATCCGCGCGCTCTGCCTCAAGTTGAGCCTCCGCCACCCGGTTCACATCCACGACATCCGGTTCCGCCTGCAGGAGAGCCTCGATGGCAGCGGCATGCGCGCGCTCCGCGTCGAGTTGAGCCTCTGGCTCCCGGTCCTCCTTTAGTATCGCCATGTTGAACCGCTTGTCCGCCGCACCATGGGGGACTCGGGCGCCGCACGAAGTCGACGCCCATCGCCTCATACCCATCGGGGCCTTCGCGCCGCGACCTCTGCAGGAACATTGATCGGCTTCCTCCTCCTCGTAGCTTGGCTCCAGAGAACTCGGGGATTGGCCCGCCGCAAAGCGAGCTTGGGAACGGAGGTCTGCGGCGCCGACCGCCGCCGCGATTTCTGTGCGGCGCTCTGGCGTCAGCATCTTGTAGTAAGTGATCTTGCGGCGCACCATGGCTTTCCGGCGAACTAGGGGACGCTTGATGCGGGCCAGGGGATCGAAAGGTGGGGGAATGGGCTGGAGATTTGGTGTGGTTTTAGGGCAGTGGCTGGCGTAGGCCGAGCAGCGAAGGTTCTGGTGTGAATAGTGGTTCTGATGACGACCGGTCAATCGGTTTTGACTGTACATCGCTCTTGTCGCGTTCGCGTTGCAGCCCAGCACGCTGGACCCTCCATGTCGCTCACCGAATGGAACGCACTTCGTCTTGCGTTTTCGCTCGCTTGTGGGACCATGGTTGAGAGCAAACCGACGTCCCTCCCGCTCCCCCGCTCGCGTCATTTATTATACCACTATTCCCTCTGTTTTATGCAGAGTAAATAAAAACAGAGGGAGTATACTACGGATGAGGATCCCCTGATGTGGCCGAACCCATTGAGTAACTGACATGTGGATCCTAGAAAGCATGGGGTCCGCCAGTAAGTGACCGAAAGGGAGGGTAAGGCAGGGATACCTACGTCAGAGGATCCACTTCCACTATACTACTTTGACCAAATGTCAGAGTAATAATATATGACGTGCAACTTACACAAATGATAGAGTAATAATATATGACATGCAACTTACACAAACAATACAGGGTCTAATGCGTTTTTTGAGGCTAACTTTGACCAAATGTTAGAGTAATAATATATGACATGCAACTTACACAAAGCATATGGTCAATTTCGTATGTGAAAGGAGTTTCCAATGATATAATTTTCACATTATACATCTCATGTACTCCCTTCGTCTAGGTGTGTAAGTCATCTTATGAAAACCAAATAATCCCAAAACACGTAGGCGCGTTGCATTAACTTCTACCTCGTTTCTTGTTTCTTGGCATATGAACCAATAAGAGATGAGGGTGTGCATGCTTTTAATGACCTGAGACTATCAAACATGACATGAAGTGGTTAGTTCATTGCATGCAATACTATTAATTAGCAAATAAACATTAATGTCTCTCGTTTTCCCCTCCTCCTTGGTCACGGTGCACAGCCTAAGATGACTTACTCACCTATGTGAAAGGAGTACTATTAATCTTGCCAATAGTCGAATTGGAAACCATCTCGGGTACAAATCAAGGAGTACGTACGAATCTAACAATATTGATTGGGCGTTGTTGAATGTTGATACCTTTCTTTATCATAGTAGAGATACTTTGACTACACATAAAACTTATATGTAAGGTAGAAAGGATAGGAGGGAGTATATTGTACGTTCAAAAACAAAACGAACATTGAATACCCTTTATATATGATTTGCGGATGCTATGATCACCGGTTCGAAATTTTGAATCCGCCTTAGGTATCACGTGCCCCCACTCGTTCCCTCTTGATTTCATCTCGGGGTCTGGGTACATGCGAATGATACTCGGCGGAATGTTCAAATGAGGCATGCGGGAGGATGGACTCGACTGGAGGGCGACATGATCAATGGAGAAGAGGGTTGGAGAGGAATGAGAAATAAGCAAACGCCACATGATTACACTTCAACGGCTCAAATAAACAATAAGTTGTCTCGCTTGGCCTACATAGTGAAAGGCCTAATGCGCAATGCGGAGCACTGATGCTCAAATATGGCAGGGAAAACAGGGAAACCGACATGTGGGGCACACCCGTCGGGACCATGTAGCGTAGACTAGTCCAATGGAGGAGCTGGCCCACGACCTCCTCGCCACCGACAACCGTTCATGTGGGTCTTTGGGGCCAACAACGGGGCGCAGCTCCAGCACCGCCTCTGGACACGGCGACCGCGGTGAGCGACACGCTCATATCGTCGATAGACACGGTCGGTTTCAGTGTGCCGAGGGTGGCGTTTGTGCTGTGGCACGAACAACGGTATGTTTGGTTTGTGCCCAAGGTTGCCCCATCAAAGCACTGGGTAGCCAAAATTTTGGTTGAGGTATTGGTTGCACATGATTTGGCCGACATTGGCAAGAAAAATGAACTAGAGTTGGCTAGAGTTCATTGGCATGCCAAAGAAATGGCAACCATCCAAACAGAGACCAATCTTTCGGTCATGACCAAAATTTTGGTAAGGTGCACTTTGGCCACAATCCAAACACACCCCAACACCCGTCTCGTCGCGGATGCACGGGGCGCTGCGACGCATCCGCGGAGTGGTGTAGCGCGGCCAACTGCATCCTCTAGACCTGAGACCATGCCGGGTCGTCTTGCTTTTTCAATGACATGCGGGTATCGCATTTGAGCAAAGGCATCTCCAACGTTGCCACGACCGTAGCTGACTACCCTGGCACACCAAAGCCCTCGTCCCTCGCACCGTCGCACGATGCGTTCCCAGCCGGCGCTAGCTGCCCGCATTCATGCCGTCCGTTCGTATGTCGTCGTTAAGAGGCTCGGTGCCCGAGGAACCAACTCCGGTGACTTAATGACGCACCCGGACGCTTGGCCTCACCGGAATGCGCTACTTAAAGCGGCAACGCCCAGCTAACCACCACACCGTAGCGCATCGTCCTCCTACCTGACACCACATCCGCCATGACCGCAAGTGCAAACGCTCTGCAGGAAAGCTTGTCTTCGGGGATGAAGCTCGAGGTCGCCGCCCTCGCTCAAGTCGCCTCTCGCGACGCAATAGCGGCGTAGCTAGACGCGGACACGACCGCACAAGCGGTGGCCACGCTGGCGACCGACGATGGGAGCACCGTCAGCCACGCGTCCTACTTGCCGCTATCCAACGTCCGGCACCACCGAGGTTGGGGACTCCTCCGAGGATGAGTAGGGCATGGGAGGCGGCAGGGCATGGTGTGCCAACTTGCCGGTCTGTATCCCGTGTTCTACTCTTCCTCGCCGGAGACCGCACCTTCACTTCACGGGTCTTGAACCCCGCCCCCGTACATAGAGATCACAGATGGAGGACGTCGGTCGCCGCCGTAGAATAGGTTCAGGGTCAGGTTTCTTTTATTTTTCTGTCTTATAAAAGTTCGAAATGTAATAAAAATCTGCCATGTTTGCATTAATCTCGGCCGGTGTATATAAACATTCACAATAATATACATATTGTAGGAGTACTAATGCACGGAAGATCAAGATCTTGTGGGAGAAAAGGATGAACGAGGGAAAGCCTTATCTGTAAATGTGGAGAGAGTGCAGGTAAATTGTCATAGTTTCCTTCCTATCCGTTAGATATAGATCGGACGGCCTATATTGCAGGATGACAGGCACACCATCATCACCAACTCTGCTTTTTATTGAACCCAGATAAATCTAAAAAAACCCAACTAAGCCAACCTCCCAGCATATCGTGCGGGAAAAGACCCGGCCGCGCCGTTTTAGCCGGGATTACCGGATTACTAGCAGTAGTATCGACGTATCGCGCGAAGCAACATTTTTTTTGAGGGGGCGAAGCACCTAGTTTAAAAGGAAAAAAGGCGGTAGACTCACAGCACTCCTGTCGCGGTCGCATTGCACCCCACACACGTTCGGTCCTGCACACGGCTCACGCAAACAAAACGCACTTCGGCTTGCCTCTTCACTAACACGTGGGACTGCACTTGGACAAACCGACCATGCACCAAACTCCTCCCGCCCACCGCGCGAAAATCCTCCCCCCCCCCCCAACACACACACAAATTCCTCCCAAATTCGATTCAACCGCCCTTCGGCCAAATATTCCCCAAACCCACCTCCCCCCCGTCCCCCCTCCACTCCATTCACTCCGCCAAAGCCGCCCTCCCCGCCGCACCGATACGTCAGCGCCGCGGTTCGTCGAGGGGACGCATGGCGATCCTCTCGCTCCCATAGTACGCTCTCGTAGACTGCCGTCCTCTATCCGCGCCGCCACCTCTGGCTACATTCTTGTGGAGGCGCACGGCGGTCAGCGCCGCCACCGCTGGCGACGTTCATGTGGAGACGCACGGCGGTCAGCTTCTCCCACGGTACACGCATTCTAGACTGAGGCCCCGTTCATGTCGGTGTAGCGCTGAATGTTAGCTGATAGACGCTGTTAATCTCACTGTTTTCCGAAGTAGTTTACTGTCAATATGCTCTGCTTAAGAAGCTTCCTTGCCCTGTTCTGCACTCAATCTGCTTAGCTGAGATGGCATGCCAAGGCCGATTAGTTGCTAAAATATCCTGCCATATATTTATTGTGACGTAGATTGCCATGGTCTAGTAGCCAATCTGTTAGGTAAAATAGCTCTACACCGTTTTATACTCGATCTTTGTTGCTGCGATGGCCTTCGATAGTTCGATGGCTGTGTGCTCGGGCTCATTGATTGCTGAAACAGCCTGCCATAATTTAGCACTCAAATATGTTTGTTGAATTAGCTTTACATATATTTTGTTACTTAGATCTGCTCGTCCAAATATCTTGCCATAGCTTTAGACATCGACCTAGGTATTTTTTTCTGGACTTCATAAAAAAGCATATATGTTTTTCCTGTAATATCTAGTAGAAGAACTAATCTATATGTCTAACAGATGGACGGGACTTGGATAACTTCTGCTCGAAGATTTTCCGCTGCATATGTCGAGGGGGTTGAAAACTTCATGAACTTTATCAGAGCTGAGTACGGAGGTCGGAGATCAGATGTGCTCTGCCCGTGTAGCAGTTGTATGAATTCAGTTACAAGACCCCAGTCAACTATGCAAAATCATCTACACTTGTATGGGATGTCGGTCACATATACTAGGTGGGTTCATCATGGTGAAGCTGTGAACATCAACGCTATTGACTACGTGGAAGCAGCACATCACCATCTTGATCTACCTGATGCTCAGGTGGAAGAGGAGGAGGAGGTGGTGTTGGTGGAGCCAGTTTGTTTGACCAACATTGAAACAATGCTACGAAATGCTCGTGCATTCCGTGAACTTTCACCTGCAGAAGAAAAACGGTGGGCCCTCATGATGGAACAATGCAACGTTGCTGTCACCCCAGGAAATAAGCTGTCAGTATTCTCAGCTATAGTCACTTTCTTCAGGTGAAGACATCTGAGGGGATGACCAACAAATCATTCGATGCGATGTTGGCTGCTTTCCGCAAATCTTCCCCAGATGCGTCTGAGCTGCCACACACCTACATCAAAATGAAGAATTTCCTTCGTGCAGTTGGAATTGGATATGATATGATCCATGTTTGTAAGAATAATTGTGTTCTGTTCCGGAAGGATTATGCCAACTTAAGTGAATGCCCGAAATGCAAATCATCAAGATGGAAAGATGGCGATGCTGTGAAGAGGGTTCCTCATAATGTTCTGAGACATTTTCCAATTACACCAAGATTGCAGAGGTTGTTTCATGATGCTGAAACAAGAGAGGATGTACTTGTGGCATTCTAGGAACCAGGAGTACAGAGATCGAATGTAATGAGCCATCCATCTCATGGTAGTGAGTGGAAAAGCTTCAATGATAAACACAAAGAGTTTGTTGTCAACCGAGAAACATTAGACTTGGCTTAGCTTCGATGGATTTAACCCATTTGGCCACCGGCGCCACATATAGCATGTGGCCAGTGCTTGTTATCCTTACAACATGACTCCAAATGTCGCACCAAAGAATCAAACTACATGATGGCCTTGCTCATCCCAGGTCCAAAAAGTCCTGGAAAGGATTTTGATTTGTTCATGGAGCCTCTTGTGGAGGAACTTCAACAGCTATGGAAGGGTGTTCTCACTCAAGACCTATATAGCAGCCCACCAGCTGATTTCTTTCTGCATGCTGTTGTAATTTGGTGCATCCATGATTATCCGGCTTTGGGCACTATGTTAGGGCAAACGACACATGGTTACAATGCATGTGTTCGCTGTGACAGGAATCCGCTGTCATACGCAATACTTAGCAAGATTTGTTTCATTGGACACCGTCGTTTCCTTGCCAAGGACAAGCCGCATCCTAGAAAATACCAAAGACAGGTGTTCAATTCAAAGCATGAAAACCGTGATGCGCCAAAGAGGCTCACCGCGGATGAGTTGCAAGGGGAATTAGAGAAGGTCAGGCATATTACACCAAGAAACTATCCTGGTAATGGTAGCAGGAAAAGGAAGCGTGGCACGATAGAAGAGAGATTATTGTTTACCCGCAGGTCCACTTTGTGGGACTTGGAGTATTGGAAAGATTTGGATCTGCAGCATAATCTTGATGTGATGCACATCGAGAAAAATATATGTGACAACATTATCGGCACACTTCTTAACATTGAAGGCAAGACGAAAGATACCTTAAAATCTAGGATTGATTTGACAGACCTGGGTATCAGAAAGGATTTGTAGGTGCAAGATGAAGGTAAACCACGGGATATGGCACTAGCTGTGTATGTCTTGGACAAGGTAAAAAGAAAAGAATTCTGCGAGGTCCTGTCACGTGTGAGATTCCCACATGGATTTGCTTCCAACCCTGAAAGGAGAGTCAGTGCAGATGGAAACAAGGTACAAGGGTTGAAAACTCATGACTGCCACGTCCTACTTCAAAGGGTTTTACCTGTTATCCTTAGAGGATTGGGCCGCCCTTACTTATACAGAGCAGTTGCAGTGTTGGGACAATTCTTCATAGAACTCCGCAGTAGAAATATCAGGATAGATTCTTTGGAGCGTCTTAGAGACAAGATACCAACTATCCTATGCGACCTTGAGAAGATATATCCTCCAGCCTTCTTTGATGTGATGGTGCATTTGGCTGTTCATCTACCTGATGAGGCACTACTTAGAGGTCCAGTACAGTATGGCTGGATGTACCCTATTGAAAGGCGGCTAGGTACTTTCAAGGGCTATGTTAGGAACAGAGCTAGACCTGAGGGTTCCATTGCAGAGGCCTACATTGCTACAGAAGCGTTGACATTCTGCTCAAAATACATTGAAACAGCTGATCAGCTTAGCAAAGAGGTTGGTGAAAACAATCCAGGTGACGGTGTCCTGGACTAGGGGGTACTCGACGCGTCGTCTCCCGATCCGTTGGATTGGGCCGAGGACCCCCATGGCCGTATACTCATGGGCCAGTCCGGACAGCTGCCGCGCTGAAGGAAGAATCCACAAGATCGGCGATCAAGACAAGGACTCCTCCCCACCGGGTATTCGCTAGGACTCTTGTTATCCTAGGCCTCTGGTGCATTATATAAACCGGGGCCGGGCTAGTCGATGGACATATACAACAACAATCATACCATAGGCTGGCTTCTAGGGTTTAGCCTCTCTGATCTCGTGGTAGATCAACTCTTGTACTACCCATAACATCAATATTAATCAAGCAGGAGTAGGGTTTTACCTCCATCGAGAGGGCCCGAACCTGGGTAAACATTGTGTCCCTTGCCTCCTGTTACCATTGATCCTAAGACGCACTTCTTGGGACCCCCTACCTGAGATCCGTCGGTTTTGACACCGACACCCGGGCTCAATGTTTTCGATTATTCTGTTCGAGTTACAGGAAGAGTCGACAAGAGGACAAACCTAAAGATTTGGACAAAATGGTTTGGTATGTGTTGAATAACTGTCCTGAGATACTACCTTATATCAAGTAAGTGCAGTACTGCAGCTTATACATCGTAATCTACTAAACTTGCAGCACATTCTTATATATTTAGATGTTTGACGCGATCACTATGTTGTGCAGCATGTACAAAGAGGAGTTACTGCCGCAAAATCCAAGAAACATTGACAAACTGGTTATGGCTGGATTTGCTAAATGGTTCAAGAACCATGTAAGCTTTTGAAGTGCACTGTCAGTTTTTAATATATTGAGTACATAAGATGATCAGCTTGTCTATTTTCTAACCATAGGTTAAGAAGATGCGGGAGGATGGGCAGGCAGTTGATGATGCCTTTACTCACTAGCAATGGGTCCTGATACTCGGGTAAGACATTATGAATCTTGCGTTGTTGGAGATGTGCGCTACAACACCCTTGCACGAGACGAAGGAAGGAAGACACAAAACAGTGCCATCATGAGCATGGATATGTATGAAAAAGAGACAACTGAAATGTATGCTAACATAATAGACATTGTTCAGTTGCAGTATATCTCCAGTTTCGAGGATCATCGGTGTGTGTTTCTGTTGTGCTGTCGTTGGTATAACCTGTTTTCCATGATCGCAAAACCCAGAGCTGGTGATTATTTCAAATCCATCAATGTCAAGGCGGCGTACTAGACCAACGAGCCTTTTATTTTGGCAAATCAAGCAACACAGATACTTTTCTTGGAAGTCACATTTGCACGTAGCGATGACTGGAGAGTATTGTAAAGGTTTGAGCAGAGGAATTCGTTTAATGAAGTTGCACAACAAGATGATGCTTACACTGCTCCTGATGTACAAGATAACACAGATGTTCCTAATATCTTTGAGAACCATCACGTCAATGACGCCGGCGAAAAGATTGTCTGTCGTGCTTTGGACATACAAGAATTGATCAAGAAGAAGCCAACGTTCAAGGATGTTGAGGACGAAGAAAAATATGACACCATGGGGAATTACGATTCAGACTGATACACATGGCGAAGATGTTGACGATGCTGCTACGGATGATGATTACATTGCTTTTGTCGTATTTGCCTGTCAGAAGACATTTTTTTATCTACTATGTGAAATTGTGTTTGCTTTGACAACTGAAACCTGATGAACATGTTGTTTAGTATTTTGCTGTGAGAACATCACTTGTTATGTATGCTGATTTGTGTTTTGTGATTGTATGACAACTAAAACATGATGACATTGTTGTTTAGTTGTACTCATATTTGGCTGTGAAACTTGAATTTGATGACATAGTTTGCTGTTGGACTGCAATTTGCTCGACGTCTTCGAATGAGAACAAAGCTTACCCGACAGGGCCTCTGCTATCTATTTATTTATATGAGCAAAAGGGGATACCCCCTGATTTTCGTTAATAGAAATCATTAGATGTTCATAACACTACGCCCAGCCTGCTACACACATTTCAGTCATTACTAGTTTCAGCAAAGTGCTCATGTCGTAGCCACTGAATACATCACGAGTGCTACATACACTGCAAATAAAGAGACAATCATCCTACAGAGCACATCGATTTTTCCCATTATCTTCACAAGCTCTTTCATCTCCTCATTGCTGTCAAGGCCGTTCAGCAGCTGTTGCTCGGCCATGATCAGAGGAACTGCGTCTTTAACCTTCTGCTTTGCATCTTCCTCTTCTGCCATTCCTTCAGTTACTTGTCCAACACCCCGACCTGCTGGTATTGGGATTCCTCGGCTAACCAAATAATCAGCATAGTTGCATTCGCCCACATCAGCAACTTCCCAGAAATACAAATCACATGAATCTTCCCTTTTCTACACGAATCAAATTGGAAGATCATCAACCAAACTATTAAAAAAATCAGCAACTGAAAGCAGCAGAACAACACTTAAACATATTATTACCCCATGATTCGGGAATTTGTAGAAGACTCGGCCAGGGTTGCGGATTATGGTTGAGACACGACGGATGACTCTGCGTGATTTGCAGCAGTGGCGCCACACCGACGGCAGCGGGTTGCGATGAGCAATCGGCTGCGGTGCGCGTGCTGGCGATGGTACGGGTGGCGACTTGGCGCATATCTGGTTGTTGCCTGCTGAAGAGCAGGTGGACGAGCAGCCAGCGAACATGGTTGCTGCGTCCAGAGCTTCTGATGCTAGGCAGAGTAAGTAGAGAAGAGGAGAAGCAAACGTTGGATATGTCAGTTTCATTACTTGCAGAGTAGCATAGCACCATATATAGTCATAGTCTAGGTTTGGATTCGAACCAGCTACGAAGCACGTCTTTCTTTTTCTAAAACTCGCAACGCCTCTTTCTCGGGTACACTAGCTTGTTCTCAGATGCCTTCCCAAGTCTTTGATTTTCTTTCCCTTTTTGCGAGGAAGGAAGGAGGACAAAATTGAGAGTTCCTCGACTCGAACCCAAGACCTCTCGGTTGAAAACCAAGGGTGCTAGTCACTTATGTGGCGAACGTTCCCTATGAGGAGGACGGAAGACGAACGCATTTTCCTCGCAGTTTTCTTCCTATATATAAAAAAGTATGCTACTTGGTGTCCGCTTAGTCAAAAAACGATTGTGCCAACCTTGACCGTTCGATTGACATTCAACGTCTGTCGTGTTTCTTCAGTCTCTTCTTCCTCGAGCCGCCAAAGCCAAACCAGCACCGGCGGGACCGCCTGCTCCCGCCTCCGACGGCTGGCTGTAATCTTCCCCAGCTCCTGTTCGTTCCCGTCCGAGGCCTCACCATCGTCCTCCGCGCTCGTCGCGGCTCCGCCCTCCGGTGTTGTCAACATGGTCAACAACTGAGAGGAATAAGGAGATGACTGTACATGGTGAGGATGACAAGAGGGACCCAAAGAGCGCTGCAGTAATTTTGTTCTTCGGGACGGAGAAGGGTATCAACTGGGTTGTGCGGGACCCGTGGCCTGCCTAGCCCAGTGCTTTTATTTCATATGTTTAGCACATGACCAGCCCAGTTTGTTTTTTTCCTTTACAAAAATGGCTAGCCAGCTATTTTGTTTTTTGCGAATAACCAACATAGGCCTACTTGCTTTTCTACGCCTGCTGGCCGGAAATCTTTCAAGACGAGGAGGATGCATTTTGCCCGAAAAATGGGCTATAAGTAATAAGAAATGGGCTATAAGTAATAAGAAATGGGCTATAAGTAATAATAAATGGGTTATAAGTAATAATAAATGGGCTGTAAATGAAAAAATACATCAAACAGCAATTAGTTCCCAAATACTGTTTTCTTTCGGATTTTGATATTTTAAATTTCATTGTTTTTGTGCGGTAAAATTTCATTGAATATAAATTAAGGTATATTTAGATTTAAAATTAATTTGAATCCGGCTAGAAATTTTGGGCTGTATGCTGCTTGGGACAGATTTGGAGGCTAACTTGTGGGTCTACTAGGTTGACGTGTACTTTGGCTTTGTCAACTTAGTCCACAACGATTCTAGTAGCAAAGGACCGTTGGATGTTAATCCAACGGCCGTCTTCTTCTTCAATATCTTATCTTCTTGCTCCAGCCACCCAAACCAGCTCGGTGGGACTGCTCGCTCCGCCTCCGTGGCGGCTGTCTTTGCCGCCTGCAGCCGCACTGCCCCACCCTACTTCATTACTGGCCAGGCCATTCCTCTACTCACCCACACTTGTTATTTTCCGGTGACGGCAACCGGACCAGTAAACCCTCGTACTCCCATCGCATGGAAAACCATTGCCGAGTCTTCCTCGGCTCCGTGTCGTTCCCTTCCTAGGCCTCGCCGTCGTCCACCGCCATGGTGCTCTCGGCGCGGCCTGGTCAACGTGATCAACGAACGACATCCATCGGCCGTGAACTGTACGCGCAAAATAATGATTCCTCCACCTGACAGCTGGGACCCACCGGAAGGGCCTCTGTATTTCGCGAAAAAAAATGTTCCCCCCGCTGACATGTCGGACCCACCAGCTATATCTTCGCACGCAAGGAAGTGCCTCCTTATTACGCACAAAAAATGAATACCCACCCTAGTAGATGGGACTCACCATAGTGGGAGGATGAGTTGTGGGCCAACTAAGTTGACGGGGACAGAGGGCTTTGTCAACTTAGTCAATATGAACGATTCTAGCTCCAGTGACCGTACGATGTCCATCCAACGGCCATAGTGCTTCTTAAACCTCTGGTCTTCTTGCTCTAGCCGCCCAAAGCAGCGCCGGTCATGCCGCATGCTCCTACCTCTCGTGGCAGGCTGTGATGCCGCGGAGGCCTCACCGCCCCCTACTACTCCCACCGCTGGTCCAGGGTATCCCTCTACTCACCCACACCCCCCTGTTATTCTGCGGCGACGGCAGCCTCACGCCGCAGCCGAACCAGTGAACCCTCGTACTCCTCTCCACGCGGGCTACCACTGCTGCGTCTTCGCTAGCTCCGTGTCGTCCCCTTCCTAGGCCTCGTCGTCATCCACACCACCGCCCTGGTGCTCTCGGCGCGGCGTGGTCAATGTGGTCAACGACCGACTTCCATCGGAAGAGTACTGTACGTGGAGAGGCTGACAGCTGGGTCCAGGCGGCCATAAGGAAGTGCCTCCTTATTACGTGCAAAATAATTCCTCTACCTGACAGCAGGGACCCACCGGACGGGCCACCTTATTTCACAAAAAAAATGTTTCCCCCCTGACTGCTGGGACCCACCGGACGGGCCAGCGTATTTTGTGAAAAAAACGTTCCCCGCGCTGTCAGCTCGGACCCACCGGAAGTGCCTCCTTATTACGCACAAAAAAATGAATACTCCCCTTGGTAGATGGGACCCACCATGGTGGGAGGCTGACTTGTGGGCCTACTAAGTTGACTGGGATGGTTGCCTTTGTCAACTTTAGTCAATATGAACGATTCTAGCTCCAGTGACCGTACGATGTCCATCCAACGGCCGTAGTGCTTCTTCAACCTCTGGTCTTCTTGCTCCAGCCGCCCAAAGCAGCGCCGGTCGTGCCGCATGCTCTTGCCTCCCGTGGCCAGCTGTGCTGTCGCGGAGGCCTCACTGCCCCCTACTATTCCCACCGCTGGCCAGGCCCTGCGGCAACGGCAGCCTCACACCGCAGCCAAACCAGTGAACCCTCATACTCCTCTCCGCGCGGGCTTCCACTGCCGCGTCTTCCCCGGCTCCCCGTCGTCCCCATCCTAGGCCTTGTCGTCGTCCACCACCCTGGTGCTCTCGGCGCAACGTGGTCAACGTGGTCAAGGAACGACTTCCATCGGACGTGGATCAGACGCGGAGAGGCCGACACCGGGTCCACGGCCACAAAGAAGGAAGTGCCTCCTTATTACACGGAAAATCATGATTCCTCCACCTAACAGCTGGGACCCACCGGACGGGCCACTGTATTTCACGAAAAAAACATTTCCCCTTGACTGCTGGGACCCACCAGCTACAACTTCGCACGCAAGGAAGTGCGTCTGGGCAAAAAAACAAAACGATTCGCCCGCCTGACCGCTGGGACCCACCAGCGACACCTTGGCACGCAAGGAAGTGCGTCCGGGCAAAAAAAAGATTCGCCCCCCTGACTGCTAGGACCCACCAGCTACATCTTCACACGCAAGGAAGTGCGTCTGGGCAAAAAAACCAAAACGATTCACCCCCCTGACTGCTGGGACCCACCAGCTACATCTTCGCACGCAAGGAAGTGCCTGACAGTCGGGACCCACCTGGTCGAACCGTACGTAGCGTTGTCATTCTGGTCGCGAACGTGTACGTACATATATACTGGTGGATGTAGAGGCGCCCACCTGTCATAGTAGAGGCGTGCACATAGCATGTACACGTACGTACAGCTGCGAGGGTGCAAGAAAGAAAATACGGCCACGTACGTACATACGGGCAGGGTCTATAACGTCTATAGCGCATACGTACATGGTTGGGTCGGAACGGAGAAACAACATCGTCGTCGTGTTCATGGTGAGCCAACCGGCTGGGTCAGAACGGAATGCGTGGTCGCGTTCATCGGGAGGGCTTGGACGGAACAGGCGATGGAAACGAGGCCTGGCGTACCGCACAACGGAGGAAGCGGCCTTGTGTTCGACCGGCCACGTTCGAAACGGGGTCCTGTTGATCGAGAGGGGCCTGGCGTACCGCAAAACGGAGGAAAGGGACCTCCTACGGTCGAAACGGGGGCCCTGTTGATCGGGAGGGGTGTGGCATACCGCAAAACGGAGGAAACGGACCTCCTACAGTCGAAACGGGGGTCCTGTTGATCGGGAAGGGTGTGGCGTACCGCAAAACGAACGAAACGGACCTCCTACGGTCGAAACGGGGGTCCTGTTCATCTGGAGGGGTGTGGCGTACCGCAAAACGGAATCCATGGGATACTGTTCATCTCCACCGTCGACCTCCTCCAGCCTCCACAGGCTACCGTCGACCTCCTCCAGCCTCCACGGGCTCCTGTTCATCCAGCCTCCACCTCGCGCTACTCCACCGCCATCGCTCAACCACCCTCCAAGGGCACCCTCCACCGCTCATGCTCCTCCAGCCCTCCACACCACGGGTCCTGTTCAACCACCCTCCACGGCCACCCTCCACCGCTCATCGCTCATCCAGCCCTCCACACCACGGGTTCCTGTTCATCCAGAGGTAACGCCACCGCCATCGCTCATCCAACCCACCCCCACGCAACACTCACCGCTCATCCCGCAGGCAGCATCGATCGGCTTGAGCAGCAGCGAGGCGGCGAACCGCTCCATCGGGTTCGCCAACAGCCATCGATCGATCGCTCGGGTTCGAAAGCGTAGCCTGTAGTGCAATCTCTTGGGTTCGATTAGAGCCCAACGCCTCGCTTCGGCTTCGATTAGAGCTAACGCCGCACACACGCGTGCGTCACGACGAGAGCAACGCGACGCTCCGCCCCGACCTCCCACCGTAACTGGCAACTCTCCGATATTTTCCTCCCCCTCGCTTCTACCACGGTTTTTTCCGTCATGGACGGCCCAAAGAATGTCATGCAGCTGCGTCTCCGGCCCGCCCAGGACAAAAAGCCCATTTTCTGTCATGATTTTTTGTCATAGAAGTAGGAGCCCACCACATCTATGATGACACCGGGTTTTGTCACAATTATCGTCAAAGAAGTGTCATATGTATGACAGAAAAAATTCATTCGGCCCAAAATGTCATGGATGTGTCTTTTTTTTGTAGTGTAGTGAACGAGTAAGAGGAATCATTTGAACCAAAACTACGCACGGTTCACAAAAACATGCTCCCCGTGGGCAAACAAACTGCCTCTGGTGGAAGCACAACCGTGCTCCTACTGCTAACACGCGACATCCATGACCCTAGCCTACTCATCTACCATGTACCAACAAACGAAACAACACGACGACAATGCAATGCATAAATGCCTTACAAATTCATGGCAGTACAAAATGCCACATGCCCCAATGCAATGAAAAACACGCTACAAGCTCTCTACCTACACTCTAGCAACGTTCTTGATCGGCTGGTGGGCGAGCACATCTTCAACCTCCTTCTTCGTCGCCTCATAACTTTCCTCCACAACAGCAAAGGAATCCTCCACCAAGCTCTTGTACTTGACGAGGACCTCAGCCTTCTCATCCATAAGCTGCCCCACTTCGCCTGACAGCTTCTGCACCAACGCATGGCTCTCCTCATACAGATTCTTCAAGCGGCCGGCCTCCCGATCGTTCTGGTTGAGCTCGTTGAGAAGCTTCTCATTCTCACACACAGATCGAACTATGAGACCATTGGACTTCTCCATAGAGGCATTGCTCTGCTGCAGCAACTTCTCCAAGCGAGCGATGAACTGCTGCTGCTTAATTAGCTCATCGACCAAGTCATCGCTGGCTAAGGAATTCTGTACTGCCATCTTGCCGAGATCATCTCCATGGAGAATGCGCTCGTGGGAGGAATCACATCCATGCGAGAGATCGTTCGACACCTGGGCAACGGGGCAGGATACACCTCTCCCTTCTTTTCGCGGCTTTTGTCCTTGCTGCCTGGTTGCTCGAAGACCCAGAACCCCTCTTACCAGACATGGTGCAAGAAAGGAGCTACCAGCAAGAAAGAGGTGCCTGTCTCTGGAGAATTGTGGACGTGGGGTGTTTGATGAGTCGGTAGCTTTTTATAACATACGCACACCAGTCAGATGGTCAAACAGAGTAACCGTCGCCTTGAATTCTCCCAATATCTCTTAAATACCTCGAACTCTGCACGCCTGGGAAACACCAGTACTATCATTTCGTCTCCTCGTGCGTTCGTCCACACCACAACCACTCAACTTCTTTCCAATGGTCTGTATATGTTCAACAGAAAACATCTCCAACATAGTTAACTTACTGTGTACGTCTGTCTGTATTCCAGAGAACTTACTGTCGAATTCATACCATTATCCATTGACATTTTTTGTTTTGAAATGATATTTATATCAAAATCTTACTCTGGGTGACTCGTTCATGACGCTACTTAGTACAGAACCGTGGCTATACGGACTTCAGGTCCGTGTTTTGCTTGAAAAACATGGCATCGGGATGTGCGTTCTTTGCTTGAAAAATGTGCCTTCTTCATCCACGCGTCTGTGCGCCTAACAAGCAAGGAACGAACCCTGACGGTGCCTTTGTGGGCTGAACGCCCGTGCCTCTCCGTCTGATCGAGTCGACGGAATTATTCGGAACACAAACACACGGGAGCGTGACTGTATATTATACGACAGCCATGCCTTTTAGCACTTCACGCCCGTGCCTGTGACCCTTAACACTGCCACGAACATCCACGCCATCGCCAGTGTACAAGTCATGTCACTACCTGGTATAGAACCGTGGTTGTATTCACTTCATGCCCGTGCTTCTAATATAAGAAGCGCCACGCAACTCAGCACAAAGCCGTGGCTTGTAAAAACAAGGAGCTTATGCTTTTAAACACCTCGACTGTCGAACTGGCCACTCGCAAAGTAAACTTTTAGCATTAACATCTAAAACCATTCCACTTTGTTTCCATAATAAACGTACGAAACGTGATGCTCCGACAGATCCAACCATGCCCTCATGGCATTCATGTCCGTGCCTCTTCTTCTGAACGACTCAACAGAATCATTTCAAACACAAATACAGGATACCATGCCTTGCCTTCCTGGGACCCATGACCGTGCGCAGAATATACCACACCAGCGTCTCTCGAATAGGCCATTATGTGCCTCACAGAGTAAACAGTGGGTGTTCCCTATGACTTCGAACCAAACTGTGCCTTTGTGCGATTAACGCCCGTGCCTCTCCATCTGATCGAGTCGACGGAATTATTCTGAACACAAACACAGACGAGCATGACTCTATATTGTACCATTTCCAAATAATAGTGTCAACGGAATCATTTCAAACACAAATACTTAGTACAGAACCGTGGCTATACGGACTTCAGGTCCGTGTTTTGCTTGAAAAACGTGGCATCGTGATGTGCATTCTTTGCTTGAAAAACGTGCCTTCTACATCCACGCGTCTCTGTGCCTAACAAGCAAGGAACGAACCCTGATGGTGCCTTTGTGGGCTGAACGCCCGTGCCTCTCTGTCTAATCGAGTCGACGGAATTATCCGGAACACAAACACACGGGAGCGTGACTATATATTATACGGCAGCCATGCCTTTTAGTGCTTCACGCCCGTGCCTGTGACCCTTAACACTACCACGAACATCCACGCCATCGCCAGTGTGCAAGTCATGTCGCTACCTGGTACAGAACCGTGGCTGTATTTACTTCACGCCCGTGCTTCTAATAAAAGAAGCGCCACGCAACTCAGCACGAAGCCATGGCTTTTCAAAGCAAGGAGCTTACGCTTTTAAACACCTTGACTGTCGAACTGGCCACTCGCAAAGTAAAATTTTAGAGTTAACATCTAAACCCAATCCGCTTTGTTTCCATAATAAACGTACGAAACGTGACGCTCCGACACACCCAACCATGCCCTCATGGCATTCATGTCCGTGCCTCTTCTTCTAAATGACTCAACGGAATCATTTCGAACACAAATGATACCATGTCGTGCCTTCCTAGGACCCATGACCATGCGTAGAATATACCACACCAGCGTCTCTCGAATAAGCCATTCCGTGCCTCACAGAGTAAACAGTGGGTGTTCACCATGATTTCGAACCAAACTGTGCCTTTCTGCGATTATCGCCCGTGCCTCTCCATCTGATCGAGTCGACGGAATTATTCTGAACACAAACAAAGACGAGCATGACTCTATATTATACCATTTCCAAATAACAATCTCAACGGAATCATTTCAAACACAAATACATGAATTAACTTGCACGCGTCTCTAGGTGACACCTTAGTGAAAACGTCCGTAACACATGCAGGCACGAACGTGACTCGCCCTAAAATCAAACAGTGCCTCCCTGGAACGCAGCACCGTGACTCTCCACAACAAAGCAATGAGTTGACAAGGAAAACATTTACATACACAGCATCAGGAATGTGCCTGTTGCATTAGTAACACAGTGCCAACTCGGCTTCACTTCCACGCACCTCACAGTGACTCGCCAGAGAAAACGCACGTAACACACGCGTGGACAAATGTGACTCTGGCTAATAAGAAGACTTACCTCCGCCGGATTGACGTCCATTCCTCTCCAAGAGAACGAGTGAGCGGAATCATTTCGCAATACCAAAATCATACACCCGTGGTAACGAGAATCTGACCAATGCGTTAACATGCTTCCCTTGAGTTCATGTCCATGCCTCTCCGATTGAACTGGCGACCGGAATCATTTGAAACACAAAGAACCATGAAACGTGACTCTGAGTAACACCAAACCATGCCCCTGTGCATCACATAACAACACTAAAATCAAAAAAATGCTAACATCCCATAGACTAAGAGTTAAGAAGGCCAAGCAAAAAACAAGCTCATCGAAGTACACAGAAAGATGCACCACTCTTGATGTCCAAACGTACGGTCTAAGATTCGAGACGCTTTCCCTTTTTCACAGGAGGATGAGCGCTGGTGGCCTCACTTCCATGCGCCTCACCATGGAACATCGTAGAAAACGTCTGTAACACACGCAGGCACGAACATGACTCTGGGTAACACCAAACCATGCCACCGTGGATGTCACAACACTAAAATAAAAATGCTCCAGCAGTTGAGCAAGCAAGGAAAAAAACAAGCCCATCAAAGCCCATAGAAAGTTACACCAATATTGATGTCCACACGGACGGTCGAAGATTTGAGACGGTTCGACCATTTCCCTCTCTCCCTCCACTATTTTCTTGCTTTTGCTTTCGCACCGTAAATCTCGAACATTTCGCCAGTTCCCCTCTCTTGAACACCCTCGTCTTTCCTTCTGTCCCCATTGTCCAATCCAGCAGACCAACCAAAAATTCAAATCTTGTTCGCCTCACCCACCAGCCGCCATCCACTTCGAGATACAGGCAGTCGGTCGGTGCCCGCGAAAGCATCAAAAACCTCTCCCGACGGCGGAGGCGACTGATGGTGACGACCCGTGCTCTCGGCGGAGATACCAACAGAGAGCAAGGACAAAAACAAGCTGATGGATACGACAAATCCCTCACAAGCAATCGAAGGTAAAAAAAAAATATTAATCCATTACATTCCATTACCACAGGTCGATCAAAGCGATTTTCCCCCTTTTTGATGGACATGAACCCTAACCGCCACACAAAACTGTGTTTCCAAAAAGTCTGTCTAGACTTTTCTAGCAAAATTGAAATAAGGTAGGCATGTGTGCAACAGGATGCTACCCTTACCCGTCACAGAAATCTGCTCGCAAGAAATTTGCCTAAAACGTACTGTGCATGCCAGAATTATCTAGGACACCGCTCTAGATTCAAACCATGAGAGCATCCTTAAATTCAAAACCTGGTATTTACAGGAGATTCTATATATCTTTGATTGTACCTGTTTCAAATTACGTGCCTCTCTCATATTAACATCCGTGCTCCAATAATAGATCTAGCTGTGTGCTTATAGCGTGAAACAACATGTGCCTCTCCGACAATGCCGTTTTTTTTCACGGGATGCATCTCCTCTTTTTGCTATGAAATTCAATTATGCTTCTACTGCTGCTAACGCCTGGGCATTTTTATGTAGCAAGGACTGGTAATAAGGAAAACAGGGTACTTGTGGAACAGCCTGTCGTGCAGCAAGGTACTATAAAAGGCTCACACAATCCATATAACAAAAACTATGTAGCAGCAGCAGTAAGTTAACCAATTATGTCCAAAAAATCCTGGGAAATTAAACTTCGATGAATTTTTTCACACACTATGTGTATTATTATTCATCCGAGAGCATTTTATCTTACACTCTAAACCTGACAGTTATTGCTCCAATTTACAGAATATCATTTGTAGTGTATTTTTTCCTATAAAAAAAGACTTCCCCTCACTGATATGGACTTGACAGCAGACATACTGCTCACACCTGACCCTAATTTCTATCGCTGATTTGCCAAACCAAGAGTTAGTGGCAAGACTTGATATAACAAGAAAACAATGGATTGATCGCCTTTTTAGGTCAGGAAATGAAAGAAAAGGGCTATCTTATGAATCTATATAGATTAAGCTTCAGATTCTTTTTGTGCAGCCGTGGAAGACATAGTTTTAAAACTATATCCCATTTATTTTGATGTTACTTCGTAATCCTTTTGTTACATAATCATCGTGCAGGTGACGGAGGAGGAGATATTGAAACGATTTTGTCTGAACTTAATAGTTCATATCCATAAAAACCAGTCATCTCTCCTGACCCGTCAGAAAAAAGAACGAAGCAGAACATGGACAGCGAAGCACCCGAGAAAGTGCCAGCACTAGCTTCCAGCAGGGAGGGCAACAAAAAGCAAGTGACTAGCAGAAGAAAAGAGGAGCAATCAGAAACCAAGACTGTCATTCCTCATAGAGCAAAAAGACAAAAGAGAAAGCACAAAACTCAACTCATCAGCGACGGTGCTACCTTGCAGCAGCAGCAGCCAAGTCCTCTAATGATACTCCCGCCACCAGTTCCACGCGTCGACAATGATGTAAATAAAGCCAAGAAGAAAAACAAAAGATAACGGTTGGAAGAACACAAGGATGATGCCAGCAAAGAGTCAAAGCGTGATGCTGCGAACGACGACGATGGCACAAAACATGATGATGATGTCATTCGTACAGAGGGCAATGGCGTCGCAGAGGATAAGGTGGTGCAGCAGAGGACAGCAACGATGATGTAAAAACCATTTTCTCTACTGATTTTTGCTACCGCTTTTCACCCATGAAAACCAAACCATCCTCTATAACAAAACCCTCTTTTTCTCAACAGGTAAAATCAAGACAGAAGCGCACAAAGAGGAGAAAGACAAGTGGAAAAGAATTGGCAACACCAACGGATGATGAGAGGAGGCAACAACAAATAAGGACAAATGCGAAATCAAGGCGGGAGCAGCATTTGATAATGTTAATAGAGCATGGAAATTACTTGAGGAACGTCACCGGCGAGATGTTAGGAGCGCCGGGTTTGGAAGCATAGAGGAATGCCAAATAAAGCGCTCCATCTGCAAACCGCTTGCAGCACACATCTACGACAACATGGACACAGAAACCATGAAAATAACGTTCGGTGAAGCTGATCAGCAGAAAGAAATCATAATAACAAAGGAAGGCATCCACAGGGTGTTTGGATACCCAAACGGTACGCAAAGGACAGCACCAAGGCCAAAGATTTCCACCGATACAATGAGCGAACTGGTCACAGAACATGCCCTCGAGAAAATGGATTTCCATCATGACGATCTGTATAAAGAACTAGAAAAATTGGTGAAACAAGATGACGAACAATCAAACAGGGAATCAGTTAATTTTTTTCCTTATTTTTTCCACAATATTGTCTGTGGAACAACCTCCCCTACCTTCAGCAAACAAGCCATTATGGTCAAGGACTTGGACTATCCAGGTAATCGTCGAAAGTATTAAGGAAGGAGCCAAGATATGGCAGAAGCACAAGTTGTTGCCTCAGGAAGAAAAGAACAAAAAGTATCTCAATTGTTTGGCACATGGACCAGTAGTAATGTACCTCAACTGCATGTTGCTGCCGACCGACACAAAACAAATGCGCAAGATCCAAGACAATGGACAAGACATCGTGTAGCGACCCGACCTTAGACGGTCAAGCCTCTGTGTTGCTGTGCCATCCCTGGATCAGTATGCTGGCACACACAGTACATCAATGTATATATCAAAGTGCAATCACATGTATAATTAACGTAAAACTGATAGATACCTCATAAGTCACAGCGGAAACAAATAGTCGGGTGTGGAGTCCCATCAACGCCATCGGCAGGTTGAGTGTAGACCGTAACCCTGTATCGTAACTCTTACTGTCGAGGAAATATCTGCAACATGATACGTTGCAGCCGTAGGTCAAGACATTGAATGTACCGCAAGATCACAATAAGAGAAAACAGATGATAAACTATACTATATGCAGTATGGCTTTGTGGCTCAGACTGAGTTTTGTTTGCGTAAAAGCTGGTTTTATTTTCCCTACATCAAAGGAATAAATGAAGTCTGTACTATAGAGTTTTCTATCATGACATGGTTCCGCCAAACCGATGTCTCATAGCCCAAATTCATCATAAGTTGCCCACAATTAAGTTATCAGTCCGGTGTTGAGAGTTCCAGATAGATCCAGTCCAGAGGCTCAAATTGTCCGTAATCGGGACACGGCTAATCGATTAGGTTTTAAACCCTCTGCAAAGGTTTGTACACTTTACCCGCAAGATTCGATCCTCTTTAACGCTCTCGCACTTCAGGGTGTTTGAGAACAAGATGACCAAACATGGTCTTCGAAGAGTTCCTCGACCACCGTCCGTGCTCATCCAATCCTACCGTAGTTCTACATCTGCTAGCACCGCCCCAGCCAGAGTCACAACTAAGGTCAACCAAGCGAGCCCATAGTGACTTGCGGTTGCATGTAAGCTTCCGGCATGAAGTATTCTTCCGTCTCTTTGAGTCTGGGTGAAGCTTTCGCAAGATGTCATGGCGCTTCTCCATGCATCCCGCCAACCACTGGTTTCTCCAGGTGCCCGTCAACCGCCCTTCACCCAAGAGTGTGTATTGAATTCTTGTCTCGAGTCTTGAAGTCTTGAGGCCTTGAAGATGCAGTCCTTGCAGATGTCATCATGGAGTTGTCATCGTAGAGTCCTCCTTCTTCACACCACTCTCGTGCACTCATACCAAACCCCGTCTACTATAGCATAGCATTAAAATAAATAACGTCCCGGGCTTGGTAACAGGGTGATGGGTTCCTACCTCATGCATACTAATCAACTACAAGAATTCAATATCACTACTGGAGGGTGGTTGCAAAGATGCCACTAAATGCAATAAAACATAGGTATGAAAGCATGGTCAAAGTGAACTTGCCTTGCTGACGATCTTCGAAAACTAATGACTCGTGGGAGCAAGCTTCGCACTCCGGAAATTCTACCGAGGCAAACAACAACCATAATAAGCATACAAACATATGATTACTTAACACAATAGCATAATAACATAACACACCAAAACAAACGAATCAAAACCCAAAGGAAACTCAAAGAAATCCAACTCAAAGTTTTTCCTACTTCAAGCAACAACTAGAAATAGTAGTTTTACATAACAAATTTTTTTCTCAACATAACCTAAGCATGGGTTTATGTTAACTTAACAGAAAAGAATGCATTAAGCAACTAGGAGCAAAAAGAATCAATTTAAAAGCTATTATAAAACTCCTATTAGGCCTAAAGCAAATTTTAGTAAGAAAAATAAAATAAAAGTTTTATTTATTATAAATAAAAGTTCATGCCCTAAAGTGACATAAACTAACCTAGAATAATCAATCACATGTGAAAAATAAATTTATTTGCTAATTAAAATAATAGGAAAACAGTAGCTAGTTAATTAATTAAGAATAGCATGATTCTGATAGAAACTATTTTTTTATTAATCCTAAAATGCCCAAATAAATTCCTACGGTTAGGCGATGTCAAAACAAAGTTGGGACAAAAAGAATCATTAAAAAATAATTTTCCTAACTCATTTTATAGCAGATTTACTATTCTGACTAAATCCAATTTAAAGCAATTTCAACTAATTTTAACATGGCTAATTATATTTTCTACAGAAACTATAGGAAATTTGCAAACCAACAAAAAAAGAATCACTTAAAAATATTAAGTGGATTAAAAGATATGAATTTTTCAAATCTGAAACTATTCTGTTAAAACAGAAAACGAAAATAAAAGAAAAAATGGCCTAATGGGCCTAACTAACGCCCTGGGCGTAACTTAACTAAACGGGCCTAGGGTTTAAACGAATCGGGCCGGCTCAAAAAAAACCCTAACTAAAAATTAAACCGGAATTAACCGGAAATAAACCGGTCTATTTTAATTAACATACCCCTTCGGGGAAGATCTAATCTACGCCGTCCGTTCGAAATCTAACGGCCAGGGGGAACTCCGGCGGCTTACCGGTCGGCGACGACGGCGGCGGCTCGGGCGACGAGTGTTCCGGCGTCTCCGGTGGTCGGGGGCGACGGCGGGGAGCTCCGGCGGGTGCGGACGGGCGAGGGGGTGGGTTTGGTGGAGTCAACGGGGCTTGGGGGTGACCGGGGCGTCGGCGAGGGGGTTAATGGCGGCGGCGGCGCTCGGTTACTCCAGCGAAGGCAGCGGAGGGAGAGAGAGGTCCGGAGGGGCGAGGGGGGAATGGGGTGAGGAGGTATTTATAGGCGGGTCCTCGGCTTGGACGAGGGGGCAATCGGGGAGGGGAGAGATCCATGGCGAATCCCGGATCCGGCGGAATCCGGCGAGCGGCGGCGCGGAGGGAGGCATGGGCGAGGGGTAGGTGACGGGTGGGGGTCCACCGTCAGTGAGAGGGGGAGCGGAGGATTTGGTCGGGCGACCGACCCGGAGACGGTTCGGGCGAGGGCTCGGGGGCTGGCTCGATGGGCTGGCTTGCTGGGCCGCTGGTCGGGCGCTGGTGGGCAGTGCGTGGGTCGCCAGTCTTGGCTGGGCCACCGGCTGGCTGGCGCGTGGGTATTTTTTTCTTTTTCTAATTTTATTTTTTTGAAAAATAAAAACAGAGATAATATTTAAAATATAAATATTATATATAGGACATATATATATCAAAATGATCAGGGGAATATTCCTATCATTTGAACATTTTCGAGGCAAAATCCAAACTTTATAAAAATTCATTTTTTCAAAATTCAAATAAAACTCAAATTTGAAAAGGGTTTTCAAGATACTTTCAAATGACTTTCAATTTGATTCTTTTTAACCTCCAACTCATATTTCATATAATTGAAGAAGTCATTTTATCTTCTCTCATGAAAATCATAGAGTTGCATAAAGCTTTGAATTTGAAATATTTTCAGTTGAAATTCAAATCTTTCCAAAACCCTTTTCATTCCAAATGGAAAAAGTCATGTCATCTTCACTCTAGGGTTTGGTGTTGGAATGAACTTGAATTCATTGAGATCCAAAAAAAGGGCAAAGGGGAAAGTTTGGGAAATTCATTTCATTCCCTCTCATTCAACTTTCAAAAGTTTCAAATTCCACTCAATTTCACTCAATCAATCAAACAACAAACAATCAATCAATCAAAACTATTTATTTATTATAACATTCCAAAATTTAGAATTTTGGGATTTTACAAATCTACCACACTTAAAATGAATCTCGTCCTCGAGATTCAAAGAGGCAGCAAGAAAAGGTTAGGGTTTGGGGTCTTCCAAAAATCAAATCGATCGAAATGGTCTAGTGTGCTACCACACTTAAAAGCAGGGTTATGGTTCCAACGGAACTCAGGTACTCCATCCCTAGGGTGAACACTATCGGTCTTCTCACAACTTCAAGTAACTCCTACACCGGGGCTCTTCCGTAGGGTCAAAACCTTTTCCTCAAATACGTGTCCTTTCATCCTGGTGAGGTTCTTCCGAGACTGTGTCTCCTTAGTGACAGTGTCTGCCGCCAATAAACAACTATCGAGATCTCATGGTGGTCGACCATTACAGGTTTCTCCTGCAGGAATAATGGGTTGGGTTGGGTCTCACCGATGACCTACGCTTGGCAACGGTTGCCGTACATGGATCAATCGTCCTACCATTCTAAGGTTTTTGGCTTGTCGACGACGCTCTTCTAAAGTTTTCAAGTCTCTCGATTTTCCATCAACATATGATAGTTCATGATAGAAGTCTCCGTATGGGGCCAATCCATCCCGCATTTGAATCATTACCACATACGTAAACAGTGAATCACGATTCTAACACTTGGGCATACTCACAAGCATTGCAGAATTTCTCTTGTTCTCGAACTGGGTTCGAGTAAATCCTTTGGTTCAGCAAGCCAAACAAAACATCTATCGTTACTTCACCACTCTCGTGTTTTTGCGTAACCTCCTCTGTAAACGTATGCTGATTGGATCACCGATTCTTCCAAACTTATTCCTTTATCAAGGTTACATCTGTTCCTTTTCAAAATCCTGGGCCTGTGGGTTATGGCCCACTTCAACACTAGTGCAGCTTTAACTCATCCTTGGAGTAACTCTCTTGTTCCATATTACACCTCCTTTAAATCCAAAGAGTACTGCTTTCTTCATACCATCATATCAAAAGCAAAACTCCAACTTTTTTCCTTCAACTACAGTCCATGGAATATATATTTTCTTATCCATTAGTCTAGTCTTCTTCACAGGGTACTACCACCCTAAAATGAAATTCACAAATCCATCCATAGACCATATTTCTCATATCATCGAAAATGGTCAAAATCCGTGTTCATAGAGTAACAACTCATACAATTAAACATATGAAAACATGTCACCTTAACTTTATTGATTTCATGAATTCATTACAATATCCGAGACTTTCATTACATAAATTCAACTCCATACCAATATCAAAATTCCAATTACTCAGCTCCAGCTTTCATCTTGTCGGAACATTTAGTAGCATAATGTCCTGCTTCCTTGCAGCGAAAACAAATGACTTTCGATAAGTCTTTGGGCTTCTTGGAGATGGTGCCTGCTCCTTGAGTTCCTTGCTTCCTTTCGAGACAATGATTGGCATAATGCTTGACGTCCTTACATTCAAAACAGGTAATATAACTCTTGTCCCTATTTGCAGAAATTGGTTGTTCTGAGGGTGTCTTTGTTTTCTCTTCCTGGGTTTCTTCGTTCTGATCAAACCTTCTATTCCCTGTGGATCAAACTCTATTGCTTCCGTCGGGAAGTATCCCGGATACTCTTTTCTTTCCTTGGTGCAATACTGTGAAAAAATGTCCTTCTTCTCCACATGAATAGCAGGCATTGGAGTAAAATCTGTTGAGGCCTTCTCCATCAAGGTCTTCAACACATTCATTCATCACTGGTTCTTTCATAACTTCTCGGAGGGCTTCTTTCATTCCTTCTTCCTGCTCCTGAATAGTTTGTTGCACCATGGGGAAATGTAACACTGAGTCGGGTAGTGGGTGGTTCCTTCACACAAGAAACAAGTCACCTGACTAGTTGGGCATTCCTCAGCTGGGTGTTTCTCCTCACAATGAGGGCATCCATCCTTGTGTTCCTCCTGGGTGTGTCCTATTTCTCCGCAAATCTTGCAGGCACAAGGTTTATTTCTTGGTGTATCATGGTGCTTCCGGATAAGACGAGATCTTGTCAGAGTCTTCTTGAATTCCTCCCAAGTTCTTGCTCCATTAAATCCTTGTATGGCTTGATGCATTTTCCACCAGGTTGCAGCACTTTCTGTAAAGTACTGAAGAGCGTATTGAACCTCATACTTCCTTGGAATCAAATTGCTCCCGAAGTGATTCTCCATGTTCTGAATCCATAGCTCTGCCTCCGGCTGAGTCTTCGGTCCAGAGAATATCAGTCCAACTTCATTCATCATCTATGGGGTCCAAAAGTTTTGGGATGAGATATGAGAGAGGTGGGGAGGGATATACACACAATACAAACAATAGTTTTTGAAGAAACAAGTTTTACTTTGTGGCTGTCGGAAAACATCAAACAAATGACAGCTCACAAATCGTCGCATCTAACGTAAGTGTGTAACAGGGGTTTGGTCTTCTAAAGGTCAAATAATTCTTCAGATTCTTCAAATTCTTCTAGTCTTCGGAGTCTTCAATTGTTGCAGCTTCAACTCTTCTAATGCATGGTCAAATCCTCTTTACTCTTAAGAGGCCATCAGTTATCCGATATCTTGTCCTTCTTGGAGCGGCTTCAGTTGATTCTTCATGTGATCAAAAGGGAAAGGGGTATATTCTAACTATTTGAGGTGAGAGTGTCTATTTGATAAAATCAGAAGAGATGAGAAGTAAGAGTCTTTTTGAAAATAAAGTTTTAGAGATTTTCGGTCCTAGGGGCTTTCCGGTTTCTAGGGTCACGTCCTACAGTCAACATGTGCTCTGATACCATATTCAGAGCGACCCGACCTTAGACGGTCAAGCCTTCGTGTTGTTGTGCCATCCTCGATCAAGATGTCGGCACACACAAGACATCAATGTATATATCAAAGTGCAATCACATGTATAATTAACGAAACTGATAGATACCTCATAAGTCACAGCGAAACAAATAGTCGGTGTGGAGTCCCATCAACGCCATCGGCAGGTTGAGTGTAGACCGTAACCCTGTATCGTAACTCTTACTCGTCGAGGAAATATCTGCAACATGATACGTTGCAGCCGTGTAGGTCAAGACATTGAATGTACCGCAAGATCACAATAAGAGAAAACAGATGATAAACTATACTATATGCAGTATGGCTTTGTGGCTCAGACCTGAGTTTTGTTTATGTAAAAGCTGGTTTTATTTTCCCTACATCAAAGGAATAAATGAAGTCTGTACTATAGAGTTTTCTATCATGACATGGTTCCGCCAAATTGATGTCTCATAGCCCAAATTCATCATAAGTTGCCCACAATTAAGTTATCAGTCCGGTGTTGAGAGTTCCGAGATAGATCCAGTCCAGAGGCTCAAATTGTCCGTAATCGGGACACGGCTAATCGATTAGGTTTTAAACCCTCTGCAGAGGTTTGTACACTTTACCCGCAAGATTCGATCCTCTTTTACGCTCTCGCACTTCGTGGTGTTTGAGAACAAGATGACCAAACATGGTCTTCGAAGAGTTCCTCGACCACCGTCCGTGCTCATCCAATCCTACCGTAGTTCTACATCTACTAGCACCGCCCCAGCCAGAGTCACAACTAAGGTCAACCAAGCCAGAGCCCATAGTGACTTGCGGTTGCACAGTAAGCTTCCGGGCATGAAGTATTCTTCCGTCTCTTTGAGTCTGGGTGAAGCTTTCCGCAAGATGTCATGGCGCTTCTCCATGCATCCCGCCAACCACTGGTTTCTCCAGGTGCCCGTCAACCGTCCTTCACCCAAAGAGTGTGTATTGAATTCTTGTCTCGAGTCTTGAAGTCTTGAGGCCTTGAAGATGCAGTCCTTGCAGATGTCATCATGGAGTTGTCATCGTAGAGTCCTCCTTCTTCACACCACTCTCGTGCACTCATACCAAACCCCGTCTACTATAGCGTAGCATTAAAATAAATAACGTCCCGGGCTTGGTAACAGGGTGATGGGTTCCTACCTCATGCATACTAATCAACTACAAGAATTCAATATCACTACTGGAGGGTGGTTGCAAAGATGCCACTAAATGCAATAAAACATAGGTATGAAAGCATGATCAAAGTGAACTTGCCTTGCTGACGATCTTCGAAAACTAAGGACTCGTGGGAGCAAGCTTCGCACTCCGGAAATTCTACCGAGGCAAACAACAACCATAATAAGCATACAAACATATGATTACTTAACACAATAGCATAATAACATAACACACCAAAACAAACGAATCAAAACCCAAAGGAAACTCAAAGAAATCCAACTCAAAGTTTTTCCTACTTCAAGCAACAACTAGAAATAGTAGTTTTACATAACAAAATTTTTTCTCAACATAACCTAAGCATGGGTTTATGTTAACTTAACAGAAAAGAATGCATTAAGCAACTAGGAGCAAAAAGAATCAATTTAAAAGCTATTATAAAACTCGTATTAGGCCTAAAGCAAATTTTAGTAAGAAAAATAAAATAAAAGTTTTATTTATTATAAATAAAAGTTCATGCCCTAAAGTGACAGAAACTAACCTAGAATAATCAATCACATGTGAAAAATAAATTTATTTGCTAATTAAAATAATAGGAAAACAGTAGCTAGTTAATTAATTAAGAATAGCATGATTCTGATAGAAACTATTTTTTATTAATCCTAAAATGCCCAAATAAATTCCTACGGTTAGCAATGTCAAAACAAAGTTGGGACAAAAGAATCATTAAAAATAATTTTCCTAACCCATTTTATAGCAGATTTACTATTCTGACTAAATCCAATTTCAAGCAATTTCAACTAATTTTAACATGGCTAATTATATTTTCTACAGAAACTATAGGAAATTTGCAAACCAACAAAAAAAGAATCACTTAAAAATATTAAGTGGATTAAAAGATATGAATTTTTCAAATCTGAAACTATTCTGTTAAAACAGAAAACGAAAATAAAAGAAAAAATGGCCTAATGGGCCTAACTAACGCCCTGGGCGTAACTTATCTAAACGGGCCTATGGTTTAAACGAATCGGGCCGGCTCAAAAAAAAACCCTAACTAAAAATTAAACCGGAACTAACCGGAAATAAACCGGTCTATTTTAATTAACATACCCCTTCGGGGAAGATCTAATCTACGCCGTCCGTTCGAAATCTAACGGCGAGGGGGAACTCCGGCGGCTTACCGGTCGGCGACGGCGACGGCGGCTCGGGCGACGAGTGTTCCGGCGTCTCCGGTGGTCGGGGGCGACGGCGGGGAGCTCCGGCGGGTGCGGACGGGCGAGAGGGTGGGTTTGGTGGAGTCAACGGGGCTCGGGGGTGACAGGGGCGTCGGCGAGGGGGTTAATGGCGGCGGCGGCGCTTACATTACTCAGAGCGCGTGCAGAGGGAGAGAGAGGTCCGGAGGGGCGAGGGGGAATGGGGTGAGGGAGGGTATTTATAGGCGGGGCCTCGGCTTGGACGAGGGGCAATCCGGGGGAGATCCACAGAATCCGGATCCGCGGATCCGGCGAAGCGGCGGCGGAGGGAGGCGTGGGCGGGTAGGTGACGGTGGGGTCCACCGCCGGTGAGAGGGGAGCGGGATTGGTCAGCGACCGACCCGAGACGGTTCGGGCGAGGCTCGGCGCTGGCTCGATGGGCTGGCTTGTTTGGGCCTTTGGTGGCGCCTGTGGGCGGTGCGGTGGGTCGCCAGTGCTGGCTGGGCGGTCGGCTGGTGGCGCTGGGTATTTTTTTTTTTTTTCTAATTTTATTTTTTGAAAAATAAAACAGAGATAATATTTAAAATATAAATATTATATATAGGACATATATATATCAAAATGATCAGGGAATATTCCTATCATTTGAACATTTTCGAGGCAAAATCCAAACTTTATAAAAATTCATTTTTTTCAAAATTCAAATAAAACTCAAATTTGAAAAGGGTTTTCAAGATACTTTCACATGACTTTCAATTTGATTCTTTTTAAACTCCAACTCATATTTCATATAATTGAAGAAGTCATTTTATCTTCTCTCATGAAAATCATAGAGTTGCATAAAGCTTTGAATTTGAAATATTTTCAGTTGAAATTCAAATCTTTCCAAAACCCTTTTCATTCCAAATGGAAGAAGTCATGTCATCTTCACTCTAGGGTTTGGTGTTGGAATGAACTTGAATTCATTGAGATCCAAAAAAAAGGGCAAAGGGGAAAGTTTGGGAAATTCATTTCATTCCCTCTCATTCAACTTTCAAAAGTTTCAAATTCCACTCAATTTCACTCAATCAATCAAACAACAAACAATCAATCAATCAAAACTATTTATTTATTATAACGTTCCAAAATTTAGAATTTTGGGATGTTACACATCGTTACCGCGAGCAAACCACCTAAAAGAGAGTGACCTAAAGAAAATAGCTAGAGCAGACATGAAAAAGGACGGAAAAGCATGACCAGATGACTATGAATTTGGCAAGATAAAGGTATAGCCCTATTGAATATATATGCATTATCCCTTATAAAAACGGTTTCCATTCAAACCAATTTCATCCTGCCGAAACAATGCAGACATGGAAAGGAACCGCAGAGAGGATCTTCTATGCCAACACAGCAACAACTTCGTATTCAATACAGATGATACGAGCACAACAGCAGGAGCACCAGCAAACGACCAAGCTACTACCACCTCCAACCAAGCGCCAGGACGAAGCACATGTCAGCACAAGTGGAAACAAGGATCCATCCACGAGCACCAAAGACAGATCATATGAAATATTCGGAAGGATAGAAGAAATGTTGAAACAAGTACTCGACGAAACAAAACAGGTACCCGGAATAACGACCAGGGCTGGACACCAATGCAGCAAACAAGAGAAGGAATTAGATGAAAGAATGAAGAAGACAGTGGTGCAACAAACAACGACCATGATTGATTCTCTCGAACAACTTAGAGAATTTCAGGACATTGTTTGCAGAGTGAGCTTTCAAGAAGGGACGACGCTGAAGTTGCAGGATCGAGCAGAAGCAGGAGACATAGCTGCACTTGTACATGGCAACCACACGAAAGAAGTCGTAGCTGCGGCAGAACTGGGAGGGAGGAGAAAAAGAAAGAAGGAAGAACAAGACCAACAAAACAAACATGAAGGGAAGAAAAGAATAACAAAATCAAGAAGACAGAACTCGAGAATTAGCCAGAGGGAGACAAAAGAACATAACAAGGTGCAAAAAGAGCAAAACAAGGCGCACGTATCAACCAACACAGCAAGTGCCGAAGGACAGCAAGAACAAGGTAGAAAAGTAGCTACAGAAGCAGAGAATCAAAATGAGAATTAGGTAATGAAAAAAGTGACTCAAAAGTGATGCTTTCAAACTTGAACTTAAAAAATTTGTCTTTAATTCTATCAGGGACACGGCAACAGAACGCCACAAAAACATAAAGGCCAATAGCAGCATGTCGTCAAGAACACCGAGCAAGAGGATGGAAGCAATAGAACAAGCAACCCAACAACAGATAATGCTCCCTCAGAAGCGTCAATAGGAGCAGTACAAGAGACGAACAGGATCGGAGGCAGCAAAGACGTGAGTATAAAAAATCAGTCTCTTCTCTCTAAAAAGTCTCTTCTCTCTAAACTAGAAACGGTCTTGAGTTAACTGACAAATCTGCAACAAAATATACACTCAACCGAACAAGTATCATATCGACGCTCCCGCAAACGAGGCACGGGCTGATTTAGCATCGACCGTTAACAGCACGGCAAAAAATCAAGAAGAAACAACAAAGAAGAGGTAAAACTTCCGAACCCACTTTGCCCAAATACCGTCAACTCATATTGTTTCATCTATCAGGTATTACAAGCACAACAAAGAGAAGAGGATGCCCATGCAAAACAGAAAGTTCATATAGAAGAGCTTTTCACCACAAGAGCATTTCAGATGACCGATACATGGGAGAAAGCCTCAGACACTCCACCTGGTGACACACCCAAGGCTGGCATACAAAGCAAAGAAAAAGTGGACGCACAAACGAATATCCCAACCACCAGCGCAAAGGTAAAATTCAACAAGAACCATTTTTCCAAAATTTATAAGAAATGTACTGCCCAGTACAACCTGTCACAGTAATACAAGAATTACAAGCAATGAATCATACTTTTCCTTTTTCATGAAACGCAGGAAACAAACGAGGACGGTCATGCCAAAGAACAGCAAGGAGTACAAACAGAACAAACCAAAAAACAAGGGCAAATGCTGACTAAAACAGTACCCAGTACACCAGCATCAAAGACCAACGAGGTAAAGCTACATGCACCTGCTCCTACAACGTTAAAACAAAAAATTTATGCATGCACAGATGAAGTCCAAACTTTATTTACATTTTTTGATTAAATAGAAAAAAGAAACAAATGAAGCAGAAGATGTGCCTCAAGAAGTGATAGAAAGTGCTGCTACCGCTCGACAATGTACAAAAACTCCACAAGACAGAGAAGAAGTGACAGGCACGGAACCAGAGAGATTGAACGTCGAGGTCAAGCTACAAAACCTCTTTCTATAGCATATAAAAGATGCATCCACCAGAAAGAAACACAGACACATTTTAATTACTTTTTGTGTTCCGACAGATGCAAGAAATAGAGGAGAGCACCAATATTCAAGACAAACAAACACAACAACGCAAGGGAATGGAACAAGCAGAAGATGTTCTTCCAACAACGGGCAGCCTAACCGCCGTAGACCAAGCCAGAAAACCTTCGCTATCCGGGCAAGAAATAACAGAGATGGCAACGTCAACGCAAAAGATCGAAAAGGTGAAGTGAGATAACCTGCTTTTAAGGAAATTAGAAATTTGAGTGAACAAAGACACAAATGCAATCTCATTTACCTACCTCTATGTCTCAACAGCCACAAGACAAAATCGACGACACCACAGATGAACAAAACAAAAAAGATCCAGAGGAGGTCCAAAAAGCTCCACTCACCGAAGAAAAAGTCGAAGAGGCAGCACCGACGGAAACGACTGAAAAGGTGAAGCTACAATAAAAAAGTTCAAAAGACACACTAAACATTTGAGTATTTTTCTTAGGGAACAGACACTAAACTACAATGAAAATAATGAGCGTATTTATTTATTTGTTAACCACGCTTTTGCACGATAACGCAGAAACGTCAACAAGACACGCACGCAGACACAAGTAAAGAAGAAAAGGGCCACAGTGCATTGAAAAAACATGGAGCAAACATTCCAGAGAGAGTCAGACAGCAACAAGAAAAAGGCCGCACCATGAGACAAGAAACATTGTGCTGTAGAAGATGTTGCCGCCACAAACACGATGGTAACCCAGCACAGCACTCAAACAGATCATGAACCATTGATCATACAAAACCTGGCCATTGAAGAAGGCACAAAAGATGAAGGGATCGAACGCCTGTACAACAACGTCATGACAGCGAATAAGGACAAAGGGTAAGTTCATGTTAACACCAAAAAAATATTTTCTTCCAATGATTTCCTACCTTAAACATTTTATATGTATACCTGTAAATATATATATATATATATATATATATATATATATATATATTGCAGGCACGAGATTTTAATAAATACTGAGACGACAACAAGAACGGTCACCACATGGCACAAAGCTCGACATTGGAAAGCCAGTGCGTAGCGAAACCATGGCAGTCATGCTACAGATGTTGAAAAGCAACTCGAGGGCACAAAGAGAAAGATTCTATCAACTTACAACACCGTAAGTAGAGCTCAAGTTTCAACAATGAATATCACTCTATCGATCAATCAACCTTTCTGTACAGCTGAATTTAAAAATTTCTTCTACGCACATGTGACAAAACAAGCAGGCATCAATACGCATGACCAACCATGAAGATCCATTGGACTTGAAAAATAAAGACGAAGCACATGTCAAAGACAAGACAATTCCTAAAAGGCTTAAAAGATTCCTTGATCTGGAAGAAGGAGAGCAACTACAAGATTTCGACATGGTAAGCACATCTCATGTTACAGATAAGAGATACAATCTCGGCAGCACTACAATTACGTCTAACGATCATCAAATCATGACTAAATCCAAAAAGGATCCCTTATTTATTTATTTTGCATTTTTGCAGTTCTTTCTACCAGTTTGCATAGGCGGGCATGTTCAACAAAAACAAAGAACTGTGGGCCACTACTTCGTTGTTACAATTAACATGAAAATAGAGCGCTTTGAACTCCTTGACTCTTTACTACATGAATATACAGGCACAACAGACTACTTCAACACAGTAACAAGCAAAGTAAAGAGGATATGGAAGCAAATAAGCCCATTGCTCCAACTATCTCCAAGTAATATTGACCATTTCAAAAAGGTCAAAATGAAGGTGCCACTTCAGGAAAAAACGCAAGCACTACAAACCTTTCTCCTTTTCCTTTCTCACTATAACAATTATTAATGCAATCCATAAAAACATAGGACATTAGGACAACTTCACCTAAACTGCCCAACCATCTTTGGACAGCGACAATAATCAATCATCCTTCTACCTGCAGACTCGACTGTGCGTTCTATATGTTCATGAACGCAAAGCACTACACCAACAATGGAGAAACAGTGTTACTAACAGAGGAACAAGTCCCAAAGTTGAGAAAGAAAATTCTCTATCAATATTCAGCCAATACAGAGATATGACCGCACTATTATTAATCAACTACACCGCAGGTTTGTCTTACTAAAGACAACAAATTAAAATTCTACTTATCTAATTTTTAGAGACACACCAATAAGTTTTTATTTTTTATTTTAACAGATATGCTAAAATATGAGGTCGATATGGAAGACAGTGAAATGGAACGAATACATTGTGACATAATTCAACAAGAGATTCCTCCAACTCCCGAGCACATTGGGACGAGCGCTCAAGAGATAAAAGTTATTGACATTAATGACACAAGCAGCGATGAGGAGAAAGAAGATTATCATGTGAGCAGCAAGGATACCACCAAGGTGTCTGAAGAAGCACTCACGGAAGAACAAGCCTAGACAAATGCTGGTTTACAAAGGGAACAACACGCGCAGCCAGACACTGATTTACAAAAGGAAGATGAACGGAAAGATCCGCCGATAGAACCAAACAGACCACCCCCAGATAAAAACAACGAAGGCATAACACACTCTCCTTTAGAAGTGGATAACAGGACAAAGAGTGTACCAACTCGCCAACAACAGCTTTCCAAACAGAACAAGAACCCTGTTGGCGAAGATCGCATATCAGGAACATCACCAGAGGCAGAACATGCACAAGAAGAAAAGAAGCAGAAAGAAAATAGTTTCTTAGAAAAGATACTTCAAAAGAGGAAACGTGATGCTGAAGTCTCAATAGAACCGACCATCAAAAACAACAACACACAAAAGGACACAGCAACACCTGGGCGGCTTAACGAGCAGGCACAGTTAGGTCATGACAAGAAAAGGGCAAGGCATCTTGCAAGAGTGCAGACAAGTTCCCCAAAACCCTCGACGATTCAATCACATGAGATCAGCTCAGCAAACATAATCTCAACTAAGAGGCCATTCAAGCAAGCAAGCAAGGAAATTGAGAAAGACAACGCTCCAGCACTTGTTCCAGGAGATTTCATTTACAAAGAAAAGGCCATGCAACTCTATAGATATCTGATGAGCCGACAAGGACAGAAAGAATGTGGACAGTAAGCAGATTCTCCTTGTTCCATGGAAACGATTACACAGAGCTGCACATTCTCTAACATCCAACTAACCATTCACTCACCTACTTCTAAACCCTCCTTGCTTGCAGAGAACAGCTATATAAAAGCTCAAAGAGCGAAGGCTACATTTCAGGAAAATCCTTCATGGAACAACCAGGGAAAGGAGATGCACAAATGGAGGGATCCATGCTAAACGCGTTACTGGACGAATGGACAGAACAGAAACAGTTCAACCCAGACGTCACAACTGTACTCCCTGCAGAATTTGCAAATGTATGCATACCTCGCCCACAAAAACACCACCGTCATTACTATGGTAGAATATTTAACTAATACCACACACTCTCTTTCTTGAAGATGGTGCTAGGTCTCAATTATAATAGAGGAGAGCTATCAGAATTCAACGAAGACGATGCACTACAAGCATTTGAATAACTCGTGCGAGGTAAAAACACCCTGCACTCGAAGATGGTAAGTTCGGAACTATTATTGAACACAAGACTTATTCTCCTTGAGCTTCAACAATTAAATGAAATTCAATTTTTACATCAACAACGATCTCCTCCCTCAACATAGATCATGATACCTCATCACACAGACAAGCACTACACACTATATGTAATGAACAAGTACAAAGATAGCATCGACATCCTTGACTCACTGAACTATGTAAACTACGCTGATTTGTCTTGGAGTAAACACCATGTGCATCGAGCAGAACTGGTACGTACTTTTTGTACATTGATTTATTCTTTTCCTCGTGATAGTATGATACTCTTACTTTTATCAATGTCGCACCCAAACAACAAAACAAAAAAGCAATCACAGATGAGAAGGATGTCGGTGCTGATGAACAAGTACCACCAACTAAAACACAAGAACGAACCAGACTGGGCAAGGATAGTAGAAAGGCCTCACAGGATTTGCACACCAAAGCAAGAAGGAACACAATGCGGACACTTCACGGCCCAATTTGCGAAACACTGGAATGGGAAAGAACTGGTCAAGGACAGAGAGAATTTTCATGTAAGTTACCAGTACATACATGTAAAATTACTTGATTTCTTTATTATCGCAATTAGTTTATTCACAATGGTGGACAACACTTAACTATAAACCATACATTTTGACATGCCTGCAGCACAGCAAGGTGGATGCTGAATGGAAACCAGAGTACGTATACACACTCATATTCGGTAAAACCAACCAAATAGAACACCATCAACTTCCTGAAAAAATCAAAGTTTTCAAACCAGAGACTATAAACCTTTTTTCGCCCATGAAAGGTAATATAACTATTTTCATTTTTACCATCAGTCAACATGACAGGAGCTTCAAATATATCTTTTAGAAACAACAGCCATAATTTTTTATCTGTTTTGACAGAGCGAGACGGAAAAAACCAGGATCAATCAAGGAGCACCAACAAATACCCACAACACCGGCATTCATTCAGACACGTGCGTAAGGCAAACGAGCTCTACGACATAGTCATGAGTGACACATGGCAGGACAAATTCAAAAGGTTACTTGGTTCCTTTTCCAACTAAAATTAGTTAAAGTTATGCGGCAATCACACAAATAAGACAGAAACTAGAAAGAACCTTGAATTCCTGTTTATCAGCTTGCTTGTAAGTGACATTCTCAACAAAATTTTCTTCTACTGTTTTACCTGTAAGCAGAGAAGTAGTATTCTCGAGAGAACAACCACAGGGGAACAGCACAACTCTCACTGGATCAAACCTAAAGGAAATATTTGGGCCTGCAAACAAGAAAAAACGTCAAGGAATGGAAAAGAAGGTGCTCGATGAGTTAGCAGAAGCATGGGAGGGAAGCAAGCAAACTACACACAAAAGACGTAGACTATTATTAGGCCCAAGCTTTGCAGAGGTAAATTTAGAAAAAAAAAACCACAATGATCATACAAACTCGTCTTTTTGCAACGATTGTTTAATCTCTTGGTACCGATCTATTCTTTCTAATTCGTTTTTATGGTTTTTTATTTGTTGCCTGCAGAATATTCTGGGTTTAAAGGATAAAAGAAAATCTATGGCAGACTTCAGAGATGATTTCTAACGAGAGAAGGATACATTGGTTCCTTTGTTCCTTAAGAAATGTCAATCAGACAAGCTCAAAATAGCAAAAATGGTAATAGCGTTAAAATTATATTCTAAACTCTCCTCTAACAAAATAAAAATAAGCATTTCAAACAAAATACTATATTGTAAACTCTCCTCTAACAATAAAACTTTTGTACCACAGGTATTCATGCCATTTGAAAAGGAAGACCGATACACACTATTAGTGCTCGACAAATATAGAAGGAAGCTTCAAATCATCGAGCCTGAAGAAACCTCTCTTGAAGAATTGAAGAAGCAAGAATACCTGAAAAAACAACATGCTACCATGTGCATGATGGCAAACTAAGTAAGCAAATTGTTGACATGGAAATCAACGAAGCCAACAAAGAAAAGGAGCATAACAAATACCACAACCATAAAGACAAACTGGTAAGAATTGTAAATAACAGTATCTTTCAGTTTTACAAATTACACTACATGTCTCTCTAAAACAAAAACAAAATGCAATTCCCAGGTGCCTAGGTTCAAGGAAGTATACGAAATATTACTCAGTGAAAAATTCGAAAAGGAAAGGACTAAATGGGAAGTTCAATTTTTAAAGGGCGTTCCAAAGGTGAACAAAGGTGAAACCCCGTTTGCTGTTCTAAGGTTCACGCATCTCTTTGATGGCAACCACTTCGTCAAAGAGATAGATAATTTTGAGGTAAGTTTTCGCTTAAAACTTGCTATAAATCTGCAAGATATCATACAACTGCATGACCTAATTCTGATGTGTTTTTTCTCCTTATTTTTCACTGAATTTTTTATAGGATGGCACGGAACAATGGAAAGCACAACAACTATGCAGGCTACTATTTAGCAATCAAAATACAATCGAACCCAGCGAAATGGGCAATGAGATTAGAAAGATCTACGAAGACATCAAGGAATAAAAAGTTGTTGATAAGCGAACAAGCCTAGCTCCATCAAAACATCAGAAAACGGTTTAACCACACATCATACTGTGATAATGAAGCAACAGACTCTTTTTATTGATGTAGTTCCTTGATTCTTCATTAACCAAGCATTCAAACACAAGCCAGTGCCCCAAGTCCGTCCCTAGACATCCGTGCGTCACGTCGACGCGAAGTTACTCTACATACTCCTCACGCGTGACCGCCGGTGACTTTGATGTTTCACAAACATTCTTCCTCTCTACAACCGTGTGCTGCCGAATGCCACCAACCTATAGCATGCATCTGGCATGAGTACAGACGTGACTCTCTAAATGAGCATTCAAACAAATGCATGTGGTGCCACCCACTCATGCCGTTAGAGGCCTCACTCCTGTGCATCCACAATGGTGCCTCTCCTACCACACCACCATGCATCCAGAGGGTTGAGGGCCATTGATGCCTCTCGAAGCCCCACACCACTCCATGCCCGTGATGCCAGACACGCGTGACTTTCTAGAGGCTTGACAACCGTGACTCCCTAACTGCATATTCGGGAGCATGCTTCTGGTACCACACTTTTGAACATCCATAGTATTGATAGCTGTTCGAAACAACAAAAACCCAACTTTCATGCCTGTTGAGTCTTCACCTTCGTGATTTCTGTGCCTGCATCCACGTGCCTAACGTGTCACGCCCCGCGACACTTACATGGTCGCGGTACCACGCCCGTGTCTCTTCACAAACGTCACAACAGTGCATCTCGTGCCTTGCGTACCTGCATTCAGGTGTCTCTCTCACATGACACTTGCGATGACTCTTACATGCCCCATCGTGTCGCACAACCTTGGCTCTGCGCACTTCCAAACCGTGACCATGTAACTATGTATTCGGAGCTCACCTCTGCTACTCCGTCCACGTGCCTCTGGATGGAGGCTTGTGGTGCCTTCATTTCTGTAGAGACTTCAATCCTGTGCCTCCGACACCTGCAGTAACACACGCCGATGGCTCTAGAGACTGCAAATCGGTGCCTCTCTAACTACGTATTCCAACCCATGCCACTCCTTCCACTCCTCAAGAAGTCGCGCTTGTGTGCACAACTAAACTGTACTTAGCGTAAAAAGACTGGATTGTATTTTGTTGTTTTTAGACTAAAAAGAAACATTACTACTTCAAAATCACATGATTGCTAAATAAACATGGTACTTAGCAAGCTAAATAACCGGTTCAATCACACAAACAATCCTGCCTTCCGTAACTGCACCGACGTGCCTCACGTGCCTAACGTAATAACATGTGACGTGACTCTTACATGGCCCCACTGCCATGCCCGCATCGCTCCTGAGACTTCACAACCGTGCCTCTTTAACCGAGCATTCTAACACATGCCTCTGCCACCGCACTCTTGAACATCCACAGGGTTGATACCCATGCCTCGAGAAGCAGCATGTCTGTGCCTGCGTTCGCTTCATTTCCTTGCCTCCGTTGTTAACAGCCACGTGCCTCACGTGACACTTACCTGTCCCGTGGTTCTCTAACTGCCTGTAGAACCCACACTTCCGTGCCTCCTGTACCTACATCTACGTGCCCGTAGAACCTGCACTTCCGTGCCTCGTGTGCCTGCATCCACATGCCTGTAGAGAGGCTCCACTTCATCACTACCACGTGAATTCACAACCATGGTGCCTTGATTTCTGTGACTTACGTCCTTGCACCCACGTGCCTCACGCGACACTTGCCGAGACTCTTACGTGCCCCGTAGTGCCACACCGACGTCACTTCACAATCATGGTTCTGTAACCGAGTACTCGGACCCATGCCTCTGCCGCCACACTTTTGTGCATCCAGAGAGTGCATGTACGTGTCTGTGGTGCCTTCATTTCTGTGCCTGCACGTACCTGCACCCACGTGCGCAACGTGACATGCGTGGCTCCTGAGACTTCACAACCGTGCCTCTGTAACCAAGCATCCTGACACGTGCGTCTGCCACTTCACTAATTTTGCATACGCAGGGTTGATACCCCGTGCCTCGAGAAGCTGCAAGTCCGTGCCTCTGTTGCCTTGAATGTCGTGCCTCCTGTGCCTACATCCACGTGCGCAACGTGACACATGCCACGAAACTTACGTGACCCGTAGTGCCACACCCACGTGACTTCACAACCATGGTTCTCTAACCGAGTACTCGGACTCATGCCTCTACCGCAAAACTTTTTGTGCATCCAGAGAGTGCACGTACGTAACTGTAGTGCCTCCATTACTGTGCCTTACGTACCTGCACCCATGTCCGCAACGTGACACTTGCCGAGACTCTTACGTTCCCCGTAGTGCCACACCCACGTGACTTCACGACCGTGGTTCTATAACCGAGTAGTCAGACCCATGCCTCTGCTGAAACACTTTTGTGCATCCAGAGACTGCACACCCGTGACTTGAGAAAACACACGTACGTGCCTGTTGTGGATTCACCTTTTCTTCCTTTCATGCCTGAACCCATGTGCCTCACGTGCCTAACGTAACATACGCCGTGACTCTTAAATGGCCCCACTGCCACGCCCGCGTTGCGTCCTGAGCATTCTAACACATGCCTCTGCCACAGCACTCTTATACATCCTCAGGGTTGATACCCGTGCCTTGAAAAGTAGCATGTTCGTGCCTGTATTGCCTTCATTTCCTTGCCTCCGATGCTTACATCCACGTGCCTCATGTGACTCTTGCATGTCCCGTGGTTCTCTACCTGCTTGTAGAACCTACACTGTTGTGCCTCCTGTGTCTGCATCTACGTGCCTGTAGAACCTACACTTCCGAGCCTAACATCAGAAAAATGGATCTTGATGTTCAAACGGGTTGAAGATTAGAGACGGTTCGATAGTTTCCATCTCTCCCTCCCTCTTCTACTAGCTTGCTTCCCCTTCCGCAAAGTAAATCTCAAAACCTTCATCACTCCCGCATGCTCTCCTCCTTCCTTCTGCACACAAACACAAATTCGAAATCGAGTTCGCATCACCGAACAAACCGCCACCGCGTTCGCCAACCACCCTCCAATCCGACATACACACAGCCACAGACTGCCCGCAAGAACAGCAATAACCCCGCCGACTGCGGCGACCGACGGCGAGGACTTTGACAGCAGCAGCGGAAATCGCAAAAAAAAAGAGCAACAACACAATAAGCGGATGGAACCGAAGAGAAACGCACAACTAATTGAAGGTAATTATCATTCTATCCCACTCCATTCCACCGAGTAGATCGTAGTGATTTTTGAACTTCAAGGAACAGCAACCCTGGCCACCACTACCAAGGAGTTTTCCAATAACCTAAAATCAATTTGTCTAACAAATTGAACTGGCAGAGAGATGAGATTTAATAGAGATGCTACAGTTCTCCGCCCTAGAATTTTTGCCATACGAAACGTCACTAACTAGAATACGTCGATAGATCCAAACCCCGCAAGCATCCTGAGAGGCCAAAACCTGATAGCCGTATGACATTTTTTACATGTTTGTCCCTTCAATGTAACCGTTTTTCAAATTAAGTGCCTCTGGTCTGAAAACCCGTGAACAAAGAATAGATGTACCATGTGCTTCTAGGGTAAAACAACCCGTGCCTCAATCCATACAAATTTGTTTTCACACCACGCAGCTTTTTTTTCTGTGACACTCGACTCTGCTTCTAACACCTGCCCATTTTTATGCAGCATTGAGAAATCCTCACGAAGAAGCTAAAACCCAGCAAAATACTGACGAAGACCCTGCTGAAGAGCATGCAATCCAGCAAGCTCCTGTCAAAGGTTTGACCAAAAGAGTCCACTGTCTATTTGCAGAAAACTGTATTGAGACATTAATAACTTAACTACTATCCTTGAAAATAATAACTTAACTATGTCTACAAATAAAACTACCTTCCACTTTTTATATATTTCTTTATAGAAAACATTAAAAATGTTCGCACACTATCTTATATTTAATTAAAAAACAGTTTAACTTACTGATGTCTACTACACAACCTTATTCTTGTAGACGTTGTTGGGCCTGCAAGTGCACAGGTTTGTAGGACAGTAGCAAATTTCCCTCAAGTGGATGACCTAAGGTTTATCAATCCGTAGGAGGCGTAGGATGAAGATGGTCTCTCTCAAACAACCCTGCAACCAAATAACAAAGAGTCTCATGTGTCCCCAACACACCCAATACAATGGTAAATTGTATAGGTGCACTAGTTCGGCGAAGAGATGGTCATACAAGTGCAAAATAGATAGTAGATATAGTTTTTTGGAATCTGAAATAATAAAAACAGCAAGGTAGCGAGCGATAAAAGTGAGCGTAAACGGTATTGCAATGATAGGAAACAAGGCCTAGGGTTCATACTTTCACTAGTACAAGTTCTCTAAACAATAATAACATAGATAGAACATATGACAAGCCCTCAACATGCAACAAAGAGTCACTCCAAAGCCACCAATAGCGGAGAACAAACGTAGAGATTATGGTAGGGTATGAAACCACCTCAAAGTTATTCGTTCGGATCGATCTATAAAAGAGTTCGTACTAGAATAACACCTTAAGACACAAATCAACCAAAACCCTAATGTCACCTAGATACTCCATTATCACCTCAAGTATCCGTGGGTATGATTATACGATATGCATCACACAATCTCATATTCATCCAACCAACATAAAAGTACTTCAAAGAGTGCCCCAAAGTTTCTACCGGAGAGTCAAGAACGTGTGCCAACCCCTATGCATAGGTTCCCAAGTGTCACGAAACCCGCAAGTTGATCACCAAAACATACATCAAGTGGATTAATAGAATAACCCATTGTCACCACGGTTATCCCACGCAAGACATACATCAAGTGTTCATAAAAGACTCAATCCGATAAGATAAATTCAAAGGGGAAACTCAATTCATCACAAGAGAGTAGAGGGGGAGAAACATCATAAGATCCAACTACAATAGCAAAGCTCGGGATACATCAAGATCATGCCATAGAGGAACACGAGAGAGAACACAAGATAGAGAGAGATCAAACACATAGCTACTGGTACATACCCTCAGCCCCGAGGGTGAACTACTCCCTCCTCGTCATGGACAGCGTCGGGATGATGAAGATGGCCTCCGGTGATGGGATCCCCCTCCGGCAGGGTGCCGGAACAGGGTCCCGATTGGTATTTGGTGGCTACAGAGGCTTACGGCGGCAGAACTCCCGATCTATTTTCTGTTCTGGAAGTTTTAGGGTACGTAGGTATATATGGGTGCAGGGGTACGTCGGTGGACCTCCGGGTGGGTCACGAGGTAGGGGTGCGCGCCCAGGGGGGCGCCCTCCACCCTCGTGGGCAGCCCGGGACTCCCCTGGCGTGCACTCCAAGCCCATCAGGTTGGTTTCCTTCCAAAATTAACTTCTCCAGTTGATTTCGCCCGTTTGACTCTGTCGATATTCCTTTTCCTCAAACACCGAAATAGGCATAAAACAAGAAATCTGGCTGGGCCTCCAGTTAATAGGTTAGTCCCAAAAATAATATAAAAGTGGATAATAAAGCCCAATATTGCCTAAAACAGTAGATAAAGTAGCATGGAGCAATCAAAAATTATAGATACGTTGGAGACGTATCAAGCATCCCCAAGCTTAATTCCTGCTCGTCCTCGAGTAGGTAAATGATAAAAAAGAATTTTTGATGCGGAGTGATACTTTGGCATAATCTCAATGTAAATCTTCTTAATTGTGATCTGAATATTCAGATCCGAAAGATTCAAGACAAAAGTTCATATTGATACAAAAATAATAATACTTCAAGCATACTAATCAAAGCAATCATGTCTTCTCAAAGTAGCATCGCAAAAGAAAGTTCATCCCTACAAAATCATATAGTTAGGCTATGCTTCATTTTCGTCACACAAAGATGTTCCCAACTTCTATACCCCTGATGACAAGCCAAGCAATTGTTTCATACTTAAATAATCTCAAACTTTTTCAACCTTCACGCAATACATGAGCGTGAGCCATGGATATAGCACTATGGGTGGAATAGAATATGATGGTGGGGATTGTGTGGAGAAGACAAAAAAAGGAGAAAGTCTCATATTGACGAGGATAATCAACAGGCTATGGAGATGCCCATCAATTGATGTCAACATGAGGAGTAGGGATTACCATGCAACGGATGCACTAGAGCTATGAATGCTCAACAAAAGAAAACTAGTGGATGTGCATCCAACTTGCTTGCTCACAAGACCTAGGGCATTTGAGGAAGCCCATCGTAGGAATATACAAGCCAAGTTCTATTGTGAAAAATTCCCACTAGTATAAAAAAAGACAACTTATGAGACTCACTACATGAAGAACAAGGTGCTACTTTGAAGCACAATATATGAGACTCACTACATGAAGAACAAGGTGCTACTTTGAAGCACAAGTGTGGAAAAAGAGATAGTAGCATTGCCCCTTTTTATTTTCTTTTTTTTCTTTTTTTGGGCCTTTCTTTTTTTTTGGCCTTTCTCTTTTTTTTGGGCAATGCTCTAATAATGATGATCATCACACTTCTATTGATTACAACACAAGGATTATAACTCGAAACTTAGAACAAGATATGACTCTATATGAATGCCTCCGGCGGTGTAACGGGATGGTGCAATGAATCAAGAGTGACATGTATGAAAAATAATGCATGGTGGCTTTGCCACAAATACGATGTCAACTACATGATCATGCAATGGCAATATGACAAAAGTAATGTATGTCATGATGATGATGGTGGAAGTTGCATGGCAATATATCTCGGAATGGCTATGGAAATGCCATGATAGGTAGGTATGGTGGCTGTTTTGAGGAAGATATAAGGAGGTTTATGTGTGATAGAGCGATCGTATCACGGGTTTGGATGCACCGCTAAGTTTGCACCAACTCTCAAGGTGAGAAAGGGCAATGCACTGCATCAAGAGGCTAGCAATGGCGGAAGGGTAAAAGTGCGATAATCCATGGACTCAATATTAGTCAAAATAACTCATATACTTATTGCAAAAATTTAGAAGTCATCAAAAATCAAGTACTACGCGCATGCTCCTAGGGGGATAGATTGGTAGGAAAAGACCATCGCTCGTCCCCGACCGCCACTCATAAGGATGCACAAGCCAGGTACACTTCATGTTTCAAATTTGTTACATAACTTTAACCATACGTGCATGCTACGGGACTTGCAAACTTGAACACAAGCATTTCTCAAATTCATAATCACTCAACTAGCACGACTTTGATATTATCACCTCCATATCTCAAAACAATTATCAAGCATCAAACTTATCTTAGTATTCAACGCACTCATAAGAAAGTTTCACATATCTTGAATACCAAGTATATTAACATTAAGCAAATTACCATGCTATTAATGACTCTCAAAATAATCTAAGTGAAGCACGAGAGTTCATCTATTTCTTCAAAATAAAACTACCACCATGCTCTAAAAGATCTAAGTGAAGCACTAGAGCAAAAATTATCAAGCTCAAAAGATATAAGTGAAGCACACAGAGTATTCTAACAAATTCCAATTCATGTATGGCTCTCTCTCAATAAAGAATTTCAGATCTTGATACTTCATTCAAACAGCAAGCAAAGCTAAAGAAAACTACAATGCAAGGATAGCACAACTCATGTGAAGAAGCAAAAACTTAGGCTCAACCGATACTAACCGATAGTTGTTGAAGAAGAAAGGTAGGATGCCTACCGGGGCATCCCCAAGCTTAGATGCTTGAGACTTCTGGAAATATTATCTTGGGGTGCCTTGGGCATCCCCAAGCTTTAACTTTTGTGTCTCCTTAATTCCTCTCATATCATGGTTTCTCTTCTCTTATCAAAAGCTTCATTCACAACAAACTCAACAAGAACTCGTGAGATAGGTTAGTATAAACCAATGCAAAACCTTATCATATTCTACTGCAAAAAATCACTTAAATTATTATTCAACATTTCATACTAAATGCCTCTGCATATTCAATACTCCTATCCTCAAATAGAATCATTAAACAAGCAAACATATGCAAACAATGCAACCATAACAGCAATCTGCCAAAAAAGTACAGTCTGTAAAGAATGCAAGAGTATCAATACTTCCCTGACCTCAAAAATTATGAACTAAAATTCCCACTGTAATAAATTTATCAGATCTCAATATGCAAAAAGATTCAACGTTATACCATTCTCTGACTTTTCTAGGGAATTTTTTTAACAGAGGTAAACTTTCTGTTTTCAAACAGCAACATGCAGACAAGCAAAATAAGCATGGCAAAGGCTATCCTTGACTTTTTTATTGAAACTAAAGAGGCAAAACATTAATATAACTAACAGCAAGCAAAATCTAACAAAATAAAATGACGCTCCAAGAAAAACACATACCATGTGGTGAATAAAAATATAGCTCCAAGTAAAGTTACCGATGAACGAAGACGAAAGAGGGGATGCCTTCCGAGGCATCCCCAAGCTTAGGCTCTTGGTTGTCCTTGAATATTACCTTGGGGTGCCTTGGACATACCCAAGCTTAGGCTCTTGACACTCCTTATTCCATAGTCCATCGAATCTTTACCCAAAACTTGAAAACTTCAACCACACAAAACTGAACATAAAACTCGTAAGCTCTGTTAGTATAAGAAAACAAAACCACCACTTAGGTACTGTAATGGACTCATTATAAATTCATATTGGTGTAATATATACTGTATTCTAACTTCTCTATGGTTCATACCACTTAATACTAGCCATAGATGCATCAAAATAAGCAAACAACACATAGAAAACAGAATCTGGCAAAAACAGAACAGTCTGTAGTAATCTGTATAAAACGTATACTTATGGAACCCCAAAAATTATGAAATAAATTGCTGGACCTGAGAAATTTGTCTATTAATCATCTTCAAAAAGAATCAACCTAAAATCACTCTCCAGTAAACAATGGCAGCTATTCTCGTGAGCGCTAAAGTTTCTGTTTTTCACAGCAAGATCACATAAACTTCACCCAAGTCTTCCCAAAGGTTCTACTTGGCACTTTATTAAAAAAAAAGCTATAAAACATGATTAATACAGTAGAATAATCATGTGAACACACAAAAACAGTAAGGGTAAATATTGGGTTGTCTCCCAACAAGCGCTTTTCTTTAATGCCTTTCTAGCTAGGCATGATGATGACAATGATGCTCACATAAAAGATAAGAATTGAAACATAATGGGAGCATGATGAAGCATATGACTAGCACATTTAAGTCTAACCCACTTCCTATGCATAGGGATTTTGTGAGAAAACAACTTATGGGAACAATAATCAACTAGCATAGAATGGCAAAACAAGCATAGCTTCAAAAATCTAAGCACATAGAGAGGAAACTTGACATTATTGCAATTCCTACAAGCATATGTTCCTCTCTCATAATAATTTTCAGTAGTATCATGAATGAATTCAACAATAAAACCAGCACCTAAAGCATTCTTTTCATGATCTACAAGCATAGAAAATTTACTACTCTCCACATAAGCAAACTTCTTCTTTATAGCATACGTATCATCACAATAATCATCATAGATAGGAGGCATGCTTTCATCATAGTAAATTTGCTCATCAAAGCTTGGGGGACAAAAAATATCATCTTCATCAAACATATCTTCCCCAAACTTGTGGCTTTGCATATCATTAGCATCATGGATATTCAAGGAATTCATACTAACAACATTGCAGTCATGCTCATCATTCAAAGATTTAGTGCCAAACATTTTAAACATTTCTTATTCTAGCACTTGAGCACAATTATCCTTTCCATAATACTCACGAAAGATATTAAAAAGGTGAAACGTATGGGACAAACTCAACTCCATTTTTTTTTGTAGTTTTCTTTTATAAAATAAACTAGTGCTAAAACAAGAAACAAAAAGATTCGATTGCAAGATCTAAAGATATACCTTCAAGCGCTAACCTCCCTGGCAACGGCGCCAGAAAAGAGCTTGATGTCTACTACACATCCTTCTTCTTGTAGACGTTGTTGGGCCTGCAAGTGCACAGGTTTGTAGGACAGTAGCAAATTTCCCTCAAGTGGATGACCTAAGGATTATCAATCCGTAGGAGGCGTAGGATGAAGATGGTCTCTCTCAAAATACCCTGCAACCAAATAACAAAGAGTCTCTTGTGTCCCCAACACACCCAATACAATGGTAAATTGTATAGGTGCACTAGTTCGGCGAAGAGATGGTGATACAAGTGCAAAGTAGATAGTAGATATAGTTTTTTTGTAATCTGAAATAATAAAAACAGCAAGGTAGCGAGCGATAAAAGTGAGCGTAAACGGTATTGCAATGATAGGAAACAAGGCCTAGGGTTCATACTTTCACTAGTGCAAGTTCTCTCGACAATAATAACATAGATAGAACATATGACAAGCCCTCAACATGCAACAAAGAGTCACTCCAAAGCCACTAATAGCGGAGAACAAACGTAGAGAATATGGTAGGGTACGAAACCACCTCAAAGTTATTCGTTCGGATCGATCTATAAAAGAGTTCGTACTAGAATAACACCTTAAGACACAAATCAACCAAAACCCTAATGTCACCTAGATACTCCATTGTCACCTCAAGTATCCGTGGGTATGATTATACGATATGCATCACACAATCTCAGATTCATCCAACCAACATAAAAGCACTTCAAAGAGTGCCCCAAAGTTTCTACCGGAGAGTCAAGAACGTGTGCCAACCCCTATGCATAGGTTCCCAAGTGTCACGAAACCCGCAAGTTGATCACCAAAACATACATCAAGTGGATCAATAGAATAACCCATTGTCACCACAGTTATCCCACGCAAGACATACATCAAGTGTTCATAAAAGTAATCCGATAAGATAACTTCAAATGGGAAACTCAATTCATCACAAGAGAGTAGAGGGGGAGAAACATCATAAGATCCAACTACAATAGCAAAGCTCGGGATACATCAAGATCGTTCCATAGAGGAACACGAGAGAGAACATGAGAGAGAGAGAGAGATCAAACACATAGCTATTGGTACATACCCTCAGCCCCGAGGGTGAACTACTCCCTCCTCGTCATGGATAGCGCCGGGATGATGAAGATGGCCTCCGGTGATGGGATCCCCCTTGGCAGGTGCCTAACAGGGTCTGATTGGTTTTGGTGGTTACAGAGGCTTGCGTGGCGTAACTCCCGATCTATTTTCTGTTCGGAAGTTTTAGGGCACGAGGGTATATATGGGTGCAGGGATACGCCGGTGGACCTCCGTGTGGCTCACGAGGTAGGGGCGCCCAGGCGCGCCCCACCTCATGGGCAGCCCGGGACTCCCCTGGCGTGCACTCCAAGCCCATCAGGTTGGTTTCCTTCCAAAAGTAACTTCTCCAGCTTGATTTCGTTTCGTTTGACTCACCGATATTCCTTTTCCTCAAACACCGAAATAGGCATAAAACAAAGAAATCTGGGCTGGGCCTCCGGTTAATAGGTTAGTCCCAAAAATAATATAAAAGTGGATAATAAAGCCCAATATTGCCTAAAACAGTAGATAAAGTAGCATGGAGCAATCAAAAATTATAGATACGTTGGAGACGTATCACTTACTAAATAAATCTTCAACTCTCATACATGATATTCCTCCCATTATGAAATATCACCTGCAGAGTGCATTATTGTCTCAGAAAATGCTTCACCCTAACTTCACTTCCCCAGCTCCACTCATAACCATAATTAATATATTTTTTCAATCCCCTGATTAGCCCAAAAAAGAAATCTAAAAATCCCCTTTGGGAATTTCACATTCCTTATGCATAATCGTGGAAGATATATATTTTAAATGTGTATAAATTATTTTCGGACAAAAGAATATTGTTTTTCGTTACCTGGTCATTATGCAGGACACAAATACGGTGATATTGAGAGCACACAAACACAAAGCATGTCTCCTCATTCATCAGAAAAGGACACAGAACAAAACATGAGGAACAAACCACCTGCGGCAGAAATGGTAACTTACACCAGGCTCAACAGGATTAAACACCTAGCAACAAGCAAAAAAAAGAGAAAATCAGATACCGGCACTATTTTTAATCCTGGAGCAAAAAGGCAAAAGAAAAAGGACAATGCTGAAAACATCGTCGACACCGGTACCTTGCAGCATCAGCCATTACCTCTAATGGTACTCCCGCCAACAGAACCAACCGGCATGAAGAAACAAGGTGAACGCAAGAACAAAAACAAACGACAAAGGGTAGAAAAAGAACAAGACGATACCAACAGCAAAGGTTCAGATACCAATGATGACGATGATGACAGACAACATGATGCAGATTTCATTCCTACAGACGGCGATGATGCCGAAGAGCACGACAGCGACGCAGAACATGACGATGATGTAAAAACACCCTTATGCACTAATTTTGAATACCACTATTCAGCACTAGGGATCTAACGTTCCTTTCTAACAAAACCCTTCCTTTTTTTCTTCTGAAATAGCCCAAATCAGGCAAGAAGGACAGAAAGAGAAGAAAGACAAGCGGGAAAGAATTGGCAGCACCAACAGTTGACGAAGACAACAAGAAACAGACGAAGAGAAATGCCAAATCAAGGTAGGGGCAGCATTCGCTCATGTCAAGAAAGCATGGAATTTACTTAAAGACCGTCACAAGAAAGATATTAGGACGGCGGGATTTGGCAGCATAGAGAACTACAAAATAACGGGCTCCATCTGCAGACCGCTTGCAGCACACATCTACGACAACCTCAACATAGAAACCATGACAATAACCTTCGGTGATGATACCGAAGACAAAAAAATCAAGATTACCAAGGAAGCTATCCACAAGGTGTTTGGATACCCAAACGGCATGCAAAGGTCAGCACCAAGGCCAGAGACTAGCCCAGCTTCAATGAAAGAACTGATGTCAGACCTCGGCTTCAAAGATACAAAATTCGCGCCAAAACAACTGTTCGAGAAGCTACAAATGTTGGTGGAGATAGATGACAAACAGTCAAACAGGAAATCAGTTAAAATATTTTTCCTTACTTTTTTCCACAATGTTGTCTGCGGGTCAAGCGTCGCTATCTTCGCTCGGCAAGCTATAATGGTCAAGGACATGGACTATCCAGAAATGGCAAAGATGGATTTCTGTGAGGTAATCATCAAATGTATTAGGGAAGGAGCCAAGACATGGCAGAAGCACAAGATGTTGCCTCAGGAAGAAAAGAACAAAAAGCACGTCAATGGTTTGGCACAGGGACCAGTAATCATGTACCTTGACTCCCAGTTGCTGCCAACCGACACAAAAGAAATGCGGAAGATTGCAAAGACAATGGACAAAACCTCATTACCACGAGCAAACCATCTCAAAGAGAGTGACCTAGCGAAAATAGCTAGAGCGGACATGAAAACGGACAGAAAAGCACGACCAGATGACTATGAATTTGGCAAGATACAGGTATAGATCTATTGTACATAAATCAGCCTTCCCTTTTTGAAAACAGTTTCCATTCTAATCAACTCCATTCCACCGAAACGATGCAGACATGGAAAGGAACAGCAGAGAGGATCTTCTATACCAGCACAGCATCAACTTCGTCTTCAATTCACCAGATAGCAGGAGAACATCATAAAGAACAGCAACACCAGCACACAACCAAACTGCTACCACCTCCACCCAAACGCCGGCGCGAACCACGTATCGGCACTAGTGGAAGCATGGAACCAAACAAAAGCATCAGCACAGGACCAGAAGAAAGATTCCAAAGGATAAACAAATTGTTGGAAAAAGTGCTCCATGAAGCAGAACAGTTACCCGCTGTAACCACCAAGGCTAAACAACGATGCAACGAAAAAGAAGAGAGATTGGATGAAAAAAACAAGGACAAATTCATGCAACAAACAATTGCCCTCATGGATTCTCTAGAACAACTCAGACAATTTCAGGACATAGTTTGCACAAGGTACCTCACAGACAACGCGACCATGCAGACACTAGAGCAAGCAGATCCAGCATCATCAAGTGGACTAGTTGATGCCAACCGCACGAATGAAATCGTAGCCACAACAGAACAAAGAGAAAGGAGACAAAGAAAGAAAGAAGAAGAGGACGAAGAGAGGAAGAGAAGAACAAAATCAAGGGACGTGGGCATTGACAAGAAGAAGATAAAGCGACAAAAACAGGTAAATAAGTAGTAATGCATGGTGCCATCCGCACCCTAAAGCAAACCCTTGTTTTCATACCTCAACTGAAAAGAACTGTCTCAATGCTTTCAGGAACGTACCAATAGCACGCCAGCCCAAGATGAACTCCAACAGCAGGATGGTGTCAACAACCCCAAAAACAAGAATGAACGCAACAAACAAAGCAACCTCACAACAGACAGTTCTACAACAACAACTACCCCAACACAAGCACAAGATATGATCGACGTCAGAACCAGTGAAGAGGTCAGTATGAACATCCATTTTTCCTTTCAAAACTGGACAGAGTTATAAGTTAACTGACAAACCTCCAACAAAATATAGGCTTAGCTGGAGAACAACCAAGTCAGCAGTCCCGTCAACCAAATGCAAGAGGGTGACCCATAATCAACCGTTAGCATAACAAACAACAAAGAAGAAGAAAACAACGAAGAGGAGGTAAACTTCCACATGCCACTACACCCCAGACCGGAAACTCATAATGGCGGGAAAGAAAGTGAACCGCAAACTCGTATTGTTTGAACTCTAGGTATCACAATCACTGCAAGACCAAGAGACAACCCGTGTTAAAATTGAACCCCATAGTGAACCTCAAACAGACGAAGGAGTCACAGAACAGGAAGTTTGTACACAAGAGATTTCCAGTGCCACAACATTGCAGATCACCATCACGAGTACAAAGGAGAAAACCCAAGACATCCAAGCCGATGAGAAACTAGAGACTATTATACCTGACAAAGAAACGGACGATGCAGCCACAAATAACCCAGTCATCAACACAGAGGTAAAAAAATCAACAACAAACCCTTTTCAAACCATTTATGATGTCTGAACTACGTAATACACCCCACCACCGCAATACAAGGATTATAAGTGATGTCTCACACTTTTCTTTGAACAAATGCAGGAAACAAACAAGTACATTGATTGTGACGCCCCCGATTTAATCGTACACTAATCATGCACGCAAATGTGTACGATCAAGATCAGGGACTCACGGGAAGATATCACAACACAACTCTACAAATAAAATAAGTCATACAAGCATCATAATACAAGCCAGGGGCCTCGAGGGCTCGAGTACAAGTGCTCGATCATAGACGAGTCGGCGGAAGCAACAATATCTGAGTACAGACATAAGTTAAATAAGGTGCCATAAGATGGCTAGCACAAACCGGGATACAGATCGAAGAGGAGCAGGCCTCCTGCCCGGGATCCTCCTAGGTTACTCCCGGTCGCCGCCGTCGGCTGCACGTAGTAGTAGGCACCTCCGCAGTAGTAGTCGCCATCGGCGGTGGCGCCTGCTCCTGGGCTCCATCGTCTGCTTGCAGCAATCGAGTAGAGATAGGGGAAAAGGGAACAAGGCAACCGTGAGTACTCATCCAAAGTACTGCAAGCAAGGACCTACACTACATATGCATGGATATATGTGTAAAGGGCCATATCGGTGGACCGAACTGCAGAATGCCGAATAAGAGGGGATAGCTAGTCTTAACGAAGACTACGCTCGACACCGGTCTTGCAATGCATGTAAGAGGACAACGGAAGTCCTCCAAGTAACATCATATAGCAATAATCCTACCCGCAATCCCTGCCATATCCCCGAGCGAGAGCGACCACCGTTGTATCGGCACTTGGAAGGGTGTGTTTTATCAAGTATCCGGTTCTAGTTGTCATAAGCTCAAGGTACAACTCCAAGTCGCCCTGTTATCAAGATCACGGCTATCCAATAGATTAACTTCCCTGCAGGGTGCACCATCTTACCCAAAGACGCTGATCCCATTTGGCCGACACACTTTCTGGGTCATGCCCGCCGCGGAAGATCAACACGCCGCAGCCCCACCTAGGTACAACAGAGAGGCCAACACGCGGTCTAAACCTAAGCGTGCAGGGTGCAGGCCCATCGCCTCGAAAGCACACCTGCACGTTATGTCTGTGACGGAAGCGCAGACCCTAGCCCATCAGCGTTCAGTCCAATCCGGCGCGCGCCTCCGTCGCCGACGTCTGAAGTATTTCGGTGATACCACGACGCCGGATACCCATAACTACTCCCGCGTAGATGGTTAGTGCGTATAAGCTCGTAGCCAACCCGGATCAAATACCAAGACCTCGTTAAGCGTGTTAAGTAACCGCTGACGCCGAACAGGCCAGGCCCACCTCTCACCTGTAGTCTCAACCTGCCTGCTCGCTCCGCCACAAAGTATCGGTCGGGGCCGTCGGGAACCCGTGCCCACCTCTACGGGATGGAGCCACCCGTCCTTTCACCCCCATCTCCGAACAGTACCACAGTAATGTAATAGTGTAAAGTATATAGTGTATACCCGTGATCAACTCCCGAGTGATCACGGCCCGATAGTATAGCACGCAGACGGACAAGAATGTAGGGCCACAGATGAAAGTACTAGCATCCTATGCTAAGCGAGAGGATAGCGGTAAAGGTAACAACAATAGTAGCAAGGACAAAGCTATGCAAAGATAGGATTAATCGAAAAACATTAACATGCTACACTACTCTAATGCAAGCAAGATAGATAAGAGTAGGCGATATCCGGTGATCAAGGGGGGCTTGCCGGTTGCTCTGCAAGAGAGAGGGGTCGTCGGTGACGTAGTCGATCACAGGACATCAAGATCGGTCTCGGGGTCTACCGGAGAGAAGGGGGAAGAAACAGTAAGTACATAGCGCAAGCGCATAACAGACAATGCACAAAGCTAGACGTGTTCTAACGTAGCACTAGGCGTTACCGGCGAAGGGGGAAACATCCGGGAAAGTTTTCCCGCTTCCGGACGTCTGTCAAACAGATGAACCGGAGAGGAAAGTTTGCAGGTTCGATAGGTTAGGGGTGTGTGGCGGACGAACGGATCGCGTATCCGGATTCGCCTCGCTTACGAGCAACTTTCATGTTGAAAATATTTTAATCCGAGTTTACGGATTAAAAGATATGATTTTCTAAAGATATTATTAATTTCGGAATTTAATTAATTAATTAATTAATTCAAAAATGTATTTATGACATCAGCATGATGTCATGTCGACGTCAAGATCAACAGGTTGACTAAGTCAACCTGACGATTAGGTCCCGCATGTCATTGACTCATAGTAATTAAACAGGTTAATTAGTTTTAACTAAATGATTAGGTTAATCTAATCTGTTTAATTCAGTTAATTAATTCTCTAATTAATTAATTAATCTTTTAATTATTATATTTATTATTAATCCTGAAATTTAAAAGGAAATTGTTAGATGCACCGGTGCAAAGGCACCCGGCAAAGGCACATCGTGCTGATCGTCCACGTTACCGATCAAAGGGCGCCGGGGGCCCAAATATCATAGACTGATAGTTAATAGCTTTTAGTTTAAAAGTTTAATTAACAGGGGGGGTCCCACATGTCATACCCAAAGTGACTAAACTAACATGGTTATTTATTTTAATTAAGCACGGGGGCTGTATGTTAGTGGGGGTAAGTAGGTGGGTTAGGGCCTTAATGGCCAATTAGGCGGCGGTTAACTCCGTGCCCTAAGGCCACCATGAGGGCGGAAGTGGCAGAGGGGGGGGGCGCGGCGGCCTCGGCTTGAGCCAACAACAGCGGGGGCAGCGGCAGGGGTGGGCACCGCCGGCCGAGGCGACGCCGCCGCAAGCGGTGGGGCGCGGCTGGGGGTGACAGGAGGAGCGGGGGTGCGCGAATCGGGCACAGGGAGGGGGAGAGGAGGGGCGCGTGCTCACGATGGCCGTAGGGAAAGGGCAGTGGGGCGCGGGGTGGACGACGGGGACGACCGGGCGACGGGGGAAGCAGTCCGGCGAACGACGACGGCTGGGTTCCGGACGACGGCGCGGTTGTGCCGGGGACGCGCCCTGATCTGATTCGAGGGCGGGGGCAGAGGCGAGGGGAGGAGCTTCGAGGCATCCGGCGAGGTCCGACGACGGCGCGTGGTGATGCGGGGCCGGCGTCGAGCACGCCGGGCGGGGGGGAGGAGTTGAGGAGGCGGCCGGGCGGAGCAGCGTTCGAGCGGCGTGGGGCGGCTTAGCGACGATTTAGAGGCGAGATGGAGGCGACGGGTGGTGGCGGTGCTCGGCGCCCGGCCGGTGGCGAGGACGAGGCGACAAGGCCCGAGCGCCGTGGGTTCGTCCCTCGATCCCGATCTGGATCGGGCGTGGGGTCGTGGGGGGGGAAGAGGAGGGGGCGAGTGGGAGTGGAGGTTAGGGTTTCGGGGGTGTGGGTGGCCTATAGACCAGGGGCGGCCAAGCGTCTTTGGGCAAGGGCCAGTGGGGGGGGGTGTGTCCTGTTTTCTTTTTTTTTTGTTTTTGCCTTTTTCCTTTATCTATTATATTTCTTTTCTGTTTTTACTTGAAGTTTCTTTTAGGTTAGTTTTATAAAATACCAAATGAGCACCTAAATTAGTATTATTAATTAGTCCACCGCCACAATTATTTTGGCACACTACTAAACTAGTTATATTATTATAACTTTATAAAACGCATTTAATTAATTGGTTATGTTGTTGTTTCATTCCCATTTGAGCATTTAAACATTTTTTTAAAAGAGTGGTTTCTTCACCATAATTATCTATGCCTTATTTGGTTCACTCCGAACATTTAAATTTTAATATTTGAAAACTTTTATTGTTCGCTCGATTTTGAATTTGAAATCGAACTAGGTCCCGAACTAGCGAGTTTATCCACAAGAATCGAGGTGACGTGGCATCGTTAGCGGGGATTATCAGAGCGTAATTACCCAAGGCCACAATTCTCCTCCACTACAAGAAATCTCGTCCCGAGATTTAAGAGGGGAGTAAGGGGGAAGGGTCTGGTTACGAAATCAAACGGATCTTCTCGAAGAAGTTAATCCTTCTCGTTGATGTCTTCAATCCCTTATTCCGATGCATCATGATAAACTGGTCATCATTTCGCTCGGGAACTCCATCGTATTTCTGAAAAGAAAAGGGCAGCTCACTCGACATAATGCTTTTAAGGGAAATAACCTGGGGTTAACCCATGAATTAGTATAAAACTATCTCTCGAGTTGAACATATGAAATACCTCGAGAGTAAGGTACGAAGGTACCATAATAGGCTCCAAGCGGGTAGGTAGTTTGCTCGAAGCCTGAACCAGAGTGAGAAAGGGGTTCAGAGTAGCGAGAGTAAGTATCGCGTCTGATACCAGAATAGATCACTATGACGGTGGCCCGTGAATTACATACGAGTCCACGCGGGAGGAATAACTTTGGGAACAGGGGGGTACAGGAGAGTCAGGTTTCGATCCTGTGAAACTGTGGGTTATGGGCCCACCATGTGGTTAAAAGTAGGAGGTTGGTGACCTCTTGCACGATCATGTAAGCAAGGCATGTCAGAGGTGAGGGTCATGTCGGTAACAACCTAGGTACCAAGGGCGAGGGACGAAGAGAACCATTTTCCTGCTCGTTGAACGAGGCGGACCAATAGGCAAGGTTCTCGTCCATCGGTGGTTACCGGAATGTCATCAACAATAGTAATAGGGTCTTACTTTCAGAGTGGTACAACAAGGTGCTTACCTAAGCAGGGGATTATCACTGCTTAGATTATATATATCCCAAGAAAGGTCAAACAGACCCATGGAAAGGAAAATGTGATTATTAGGTTAAAACAGAAAAATGGAAAGGAAAATGTGTTTAACCACATCTTTCAGGGTTAATTCCTTCCCAAGGACAAGCAGAGCATGATACCCATGATAGGATATGACGTAGAAAACCCTTTAGGTAAGGGGAGAGGAATTTCATGACATTACCCATACAACGGTGTTCGGATAATTGAGCAGGAAACATTTAGCATTGGGCTTCGAATGTTCTTGTTGAAAATCAGAGTATCACAGACATGTTTCGAGATAGCATTGACAAGGTCTTCAGGTGAAGATCAGACTTGGAAACCCGAAGTATTCATCGGGAATAACTTGTAGAATAAGTCTTACAATTTCCTCATGGATGAACGGATAACCTTGCTGAAAAGGAAACTATAATGATAGGTCCTCCAGCCGGGGGGGGGGGGGGTGCTAGGCATGACATCATACTACCGGTTCATCAAAGGATCAACATCATAACTCTTAGAAGTTGTCCCAACCATCATATCTGACCGAGATTCAGATCCGATTGGTGTCAGGATACCTCAGACTTAGGATACCTGAGAAGAAAAGGTGCAACGCAAATTGACGAGATGACAATGTAAGATCCCCGGGGAAATGAACTCTGAAGTGATTTCCGTTAACAAGAGTCCATCATTAACCCAAGGAGAGGACAAGGAGGTGTCTGGTGAACTCCACGGCAATTCACCGAGATTCCCAAAAGATAGACTCCCACATTTAAGTGATCAAGGAGATAACATTTGTCGGATCAAATGATATAAGGAAGTATGCTCGAGGAAAACATACACAAGTAAACATTGGTTGAAAGGTGCGCCCGATGGGATGGGTTGCACGACCAATGTCAGAATGGTGATTCAATAATCGATAGCCTAAGAATGAACCTTCGACCATTAACTTCAAAAAAATAGGGTTGCTAGAAGGAAAGAATCCAAACAACACCGTCCACTTGTTGGAATTAACACGGGGACCAAGAAAGAATGGTGATGGTGATAAGTATTTCTATGTCAAGAATTCTCAAGAGGTGAAACAAATCTCAGAACATTCTTGACATAAAGGATGGTAATACTCCAAGGTAAAGAAGAACAATTGCTGGATAGCAAGGAACTCAAGGTATAACACAAAACACGAACAAGTTTTGTGTTGAACGGAAGGAAATAAAGTGGTAACTGTTACACAAACCATCGAAGGCAAGGATGGTATTACTCAACATGAATGCCATTGATATCCTGGACGAGCTCAGGATGTTGACGCTCACGACACCTTTGTCGCGAGAGTTCCGGAAGATGTAATCGATCGGCGACGACATCAAGTCAAAGTAATGATGAAGTGAAAGGTTATTAGAACCAAGGGTACGACACAAACTCGAAACCAAGCTTGTTGTTCAAGGTAAAATGATATGTCGTTGAGGATCGACGTAAGGTTAGTTCCTCGTCGAAAATTGTGCTCCGTGAAGAAGGAACGGGTAGTACAGTTAAAAATCATCACGACAACGATATAGCCAAACAGGCTAGGAACGGCGTGATCGGGTACAAACTCGTACTAATAGAAGCTCACTGAAGAGTTGTTGAACCGTAGTGCGGACTCGGTTCATTTATCGGTGTCTTTGAGTGTTTAAAAACTCAGAGCCCGTGAAAAATTGGAAACAGTGGGAAGGTAGCACTTGATGAAGAACTCATAAGAGGTTATGCAGTTCCATGATAATCTCGAGATACCAGGGGTAATACTCGATGACATATCAAAGTAGAGGTTGGACGGGGGTTATTGCTCTACAGAAGACAAGTGCTAAAAACTTGCACGAGAAATGGTATTTAAAAGAGAACATGGTCGGAACCACGAGTGTAAAAGGCCAGATCCCTGATATAAGATGAACTTATACCAAAGGAATAATTAATTTAAGAGAAGCCTTAATGATAAATCTACATCGTGTCCATGGGCATGAACACAAGTTCAAGGTCGACTCCCACTTCTCCAATGCATAACCCTTCATTCACTTCTCACGTTCGATGAAGTTGCAGTGTTGAAATTTTATCTGGCGAAGCACCAGAAGAGTATGATTCGTGAAAACTTTCGGGTTCACACGGTTTAGTGGAGGCATATGTCCAACCCATAGGGGCTTCTTGGGATCATATACCAGAATCTTTAGAAATAATTAGCTCAAGCTCGAAGGCAGAGCATGGTTGAGAAAGCAGAGGATACAATTTACCAAAGGCATTATGTATCAGGGGAAGGTCTCACAAAGTTATTGAATATTAAGGATGCTGACGGGTAAAATCCAATAATGGACCTCATGGTCCACCAGGGGTCTGACGTGAGCATCAGTACTTAACTAGAGGAAGAAGAATGCAAGGAGATCAGATTATAGAAACAACTGACTAACTCAATTGTCAAATGCAAAGGAATTATGATTCCCAATTCAAGGGATCAGAAGCAATGCTCTGATTAGGGATGGATAAGTTGAATAGCCTTAGGGTACAATCAACGACAATTGGATTGGTCGAGAACCAATTCCAGTTAAAAGAATGGCATCTCAGCCAGAAAGGTAATTTATAAGGATCAATGATGATTGCGGGTATTCGCAAACATATTGAGTCAACAGACTCAAAGTGATAATGACAAGGAATGTTAATAAGACTACCAGATTTATGGGATTAACCATAATGCAAGCAAGCAAGAATTTCAAGAGCCAAGGCTCCAGAGGATTTTCGGAAGACCGAATAGTAATTTGAAGACTTTTGCGAAACACATGAACAACTGGGGTTGAGCGGATACTCGACAAGTGCGAGGATTTATTTGAAGGGGTATTCAGGTGGCAAAGAACTGCTAGGCAGTAGTCACAAAGTAATCTCGGAACAATAGAGAAAACTTCGGGGTGTCTTGTAATAACAAGATCAATGGGGGATGATCGTATGAATGGCAAGTGTAAGTAGTTATCCATATGGATTTATCGGTGGTCAGGAATAGCAAAAGTGATGAGCACAAAGTCTCAAGAGAACATCGGAGAGTATCTTCGGATTCTTCTGGTGCAGCAGACGATCATCTGTAATAAGGGGGTCTCCGGGAGAAAGTACTTGCGAGAACCTAAAGTTAGTTTTGTTTTTAGCAAAATCGTTTAACCCGAATAGAAGAGAGTTCAGAATCCCAGAGTAAATATCGAGGAGTAAAAGATCCTAATACCACCCAATGGCGACATGGGCCCATGGGCCGCACAGCCATGTTAGTAAAAGTTTTGCAATGTCTAGACTCGACTTCGGCCAAGGAGTGTGGAAGGGGGATTCCTACAGGCAGTCGGCTCTGATACCAATTTGTGACGCCCCCGATTTAATCGTACACTAATCATGCACGCAAATGTGTACGATCAAGATCGAGGACTCACGGAAGATATCACAACACAACTCTACAAATAAAATAAGTCATACAAGCATCATAATACAAGCCGGGGCCTCGAGGGCTCGAGTACAAGTGCTCGATCATAGACAAGTCAGCGGAAGCAACAATATCTGAGTACGACATAAGTTAAACAAGGTGCCATAAGATGGCTAGCACAAACTAGGATACAGATCGAAGAGGAGCAGGCCTCTGCACAGGATCCTCCTAGGTTACTCCCGTGCGCCGCCGGGCTGCACGTAGTAGTAGGCACCTCCGAGTAGTAGTCGCCATCGGCGGTGGCGTCGCTCCGGGCTCCATCGTCTGCAGTTGCAGCAATCGAGTAGAGATAGGGGAAAAGGGGAACAAGGCAACCGTGAGTACTCATCCAAAGTACTACGCAACCAAGGAGCTACACTACATATGCATGGATATATGTGTAAAGGGCCATATCGATGGACCGAATCTGCAGAATGCCGAATAAGAGGGGATAGCTAGTCTTAACGAAGACTACGCTCGACACCGGTCTTGCAATGCATGAAGAGGACAACGGAAGTCCTCCAAGTAACATCATATAGCAATAATCCTACCCGACAATCCCTGCTCATATCCTCGAGCGAGAGCGACCACCGTTGTATCGGCACTTGGAAGGGTGTGTTTTATCAAGTATCCGGTTCTAGTTGTCATAAGCTCAAGGTACAACTCCAAGTCGCCCTGCATCAAGATCACGGCTATCCGAATAGATTAACTTCCTGCAGGGTGCACCATCTTACCCAAAGACGCTTGATCCCATTTGGCCGACACACTTTCTGGGTCATGCCCGCCGCGAAGATCAACACGCCGCAGCCCCACCTAGGTACAACAGAGGCCAACACGCCGTCTAAACCTAAGCGCGCAGGGTCCGGGCCCATCGCCTGAGCACACACGCACGTTATGCGTCGCTGGCCGGAAGCAGACCTAGCCCATCAGCGCCCAGGTCCAATCCGGCGCGCCGCCGCCCGTCACGACGTCTGAATTTCTTGGATACCACGACGCCGGATACCCATAACTACTCCCGCGAGATGGTTAGTGCGTATAAGCTCGTAGCCAACCCGGATCAAATACCAAGACCTCGTTAAGCGTGTTAAGTAACCGCGAACGCCGAACAGGCAGCCCACATCTCACCCAGTAGTCTCAACTCGCCTGCCGCTCCGCCACAAAGTATCGATCGGGGCCGTCGAACCCGTGCCCACCTCTACCGAGATGGAGCCACCCGTCCTTTCAGCCCCTTCTCCAACAGTACCACGGTAATGTAATAGTATAAAGTATATAGTGTATACCCGTGATCAACTCCCGAGTGATCACGGCCCGATAGTATAGCACGGCAGACGGACAAGAATGTAGGGCCACAGATGAAAGTACTAGCATCCTATGCTAAGCGAGAGATAGCGGTAAAGGTAACAACAAGATAGTAGCAAGGACAAAGCTATGCAAGAAGATAGGATTAACTGAAAAACAGTAACATGCTACACTACTCTAATGCAAGCAGTATAGATAAGAGTAGGCGATATCTAGTGATCAAGGGGGGGGCTTGCCTGGTTGCTCTGGCAAGAGAGAGGGGTCGTCGGTGACGTAGTCGATCACAGGGACATCAGCATCGGTCTCGGGGTCTACCGGAGAGAAGGGGGGGAAGAAACAGTAAGTACATAGCAGGCAAGCGCATAACAGGACAACGGACAGAGCTAGACGTGTTCTAACGTAGCACTAGGCGTTACCGGCGAAGGGGGAAACATCCGGGAAAGTTTTCCCGGTTCCGGACGTCTGTCAGACAGATGAACCGGAGAGGAAAGTTTGCAGGTTCGATAGGTTAGGGGTGTGTGGAGGACGAACGGACTGCGTATCCGGATTCGCCTCGCCGCTCGAGCAACTTTCATGTTGAAAATATTTTAACCGAAGTTACGGATTAAAAGATATGATTTTCTAAAGATATTATTAATTTCTGGAATTTAATTAATTAATTAATTAATTCGAAAAATGTATTTATGACATCAGCATGATGTCATGCTGACGTCAGCAGTCAACAGGGTTGACTAAGTCAACCCTAACAGTGGGTCCCGCATGTCATTGACTCATAGTAATTAAACAGGGTTAATTAGTTTTAACTAAATGATTAGGTTAATCTAATCTGGTTTAATTCAGTTAATTAATTCTCTAATTAATTAATTAATTAATTAATCTTTTAATTATTATATTTATTATTAATCCTGAAATTTAAAAGGAAATTGTTAGATGCACCTGCAAAGCACCGGCAGAAGGCATCGTGATTAGTGGTCCGTCCACGCTGACCGAAAAGGCGTCGGGGCCAAATTGCATAGACTGATAGTTAATAGCTTTTAGTTTAAAAGATTTAATTAACAGGGGGTCCCACATGTCATACCCAGTGACTAAACTAACATGGTTATTTATTTTAATTAAGCACGCGGGGCCTGTATGTTAGTGGGGGGGTAAGTAGGTGGGTTAGGGCATTAATGGCCAATTAGGGCGGCGGTTAACTCCGTGCCACGAGGCCACCATGAGGGCGGAAGTGGCGAGGGGGAGGGCGCCGGCGGCCTCGGCTTGAGCCAACAACAGCGGCGGGCAGCGGCCGGGTGGCACCGCCGCCGGAGGCGGACGCCGCCGCAAGCGGTGGGCGCGTGGGGTGACAGAGGAGCGGGGTCTGACCGGGCATGTGAGGAGGGAGAGGAGGCGCGTGCTCACGATGGCCGTAGGGAAAGGGCAGGGCGCGGGTGGACGACGGGACGACCGGCGACGGGGAAGCAGTCCGTGAAACGATGACGGCTGGTTCCGGACGACGGCGCTGTTGTCTTAGGGACGCGCTCGATCCGATTCGAGGGAAGGGAGAGGCGAGGGAGGAGCTTGAGGCATCCGGCGAGGTCCGACGACGGGCGGCGATGGCGATCTGAGGGGCGGCGCCGAGCACGCCGGGCGGGGGAGGAGTTGAGGAGGCGGCCATGAGCGGCGTTCAGCGGCGTGGGGCGGCTTGGCGACGGACGAGGGCGAGATGGAGGCGACGGGTGGTGGCGGTGCTCGGCGCCGCTGGGTGGCGAGGACGAGGCGACAAGGCCCGAGCGCCGTGGGGGGTTCGTCCCCTCGATCCCGATCTGGATCGGGCTTGGGGTCGTGGGGAGGGAGAAGAGAGGAGTGGGGCGAGTGGGAGTGGAGGTTAGGGTTTCCGGGGGTGTGGGTGGCCTATAGACCAGGGGGCGGCCGGCTGGGCCGTGGGGCGGCTGGGCCGGCCTGCTGGGCCGAAGCCCAGTGGGGGGGGTGTCCTGTTTTTTTTGCCTTTTTCCTTTATCTATTATATTTCTTTTCTGTTTTTACTTGAAGTTTCTTTTAGGTTAGTTTTATAAAATACCAAATGAGCACCTAAATTAGTATTATTAATTAGTCCACTGCCACAATTATTTTGGCACACTACTAAACTAGTTATATTATTATAACTTTATAAAAGGCATTTAATTAATTGGTTATGTTGTTGTTTCATTCCCATTTGAGCATTTAAACATTTTTTTAAAAGAGTGGTTTCTTCACCATAATTACCTATGCCTTATTTGGTTCACTCCGAACATTTAAATTTTAATATTTGAAAACTTTTATTGTTCGCTCGATTTTGAATTTGAAATCCGAACTAGGTCCCGAACTAGCGCGAGTTTATCCACAGTAACCGAGGTGACGTGGCATCGTTAGCGGGGATTACTGTAGCGTAATTACCCGGGCGTCACATTGATCTCGAAGATCAAGAAGCAGCGCAACCAAAGGAAACTGGAAAACACACAGAACTTCAAACAACAACATCTGAAGAGGTGAGGTTACAAAGCTGAGACACAAATGAAGTTCAAACTATAATTTCATTTTTTATTAAACAGGAAGAGGAAGCAAGCGAAAGCACTCGCATAGACATTGAATAAGAAAAACTAGAGGATAGCATGAGACAAGGAGAAGCCATAGTTCCAGCAGTAGACAGTCCTGCAAATCCAGAGAAAGAGGTCTTATAAAAAAATTGTAACTCAACAATCAGAGATGCACCCATTTCTTAAATACTTTTTGTGTTGGTGCAGGCACAAGAAGCTCAAGAGAGCACCAACAATCAAGACCATCAAACACAACCAGAGGAGCCCAATGAACAACCCGAACATGTTCATCAAACGGTAGACAATAATGCCACTGAAGACCAAGCCACCAAAAATTCACTCACCAAACAACAGCTACCAGAGACAGTGGCAACGTCAACGATTGAAAAGGTAAAGTTACGAAACCTGCAACAATGAAATTATAAAATTGTTGCGTGCACAATCAAATAAACTCCAACCTACCACACATGTATTCACTCCAATGCACTCTCACTTTGCCACCTCTATATTTGAACAGCTGCAAGAAAAAAAAACAAGGTCAGTGATGATGAACAGGAAAATAAAGAGCAAGAGAAGGACCCAAAAACACCACTCAACGAAGAAACACGTAGAACAATCAGCAGTAACAAGTACAGAGGTGAAAACACAGAATACCTCTGAATGATCTTATAGTTCAAAAATACGCATTTCACATTTCACTACTTTCCTCGTTCCCAGAGAGAGGAGACAAATGAGCAAAAGGAGGCCACTGAAGAAGGGCAACATGTTCTTCAAACGGCAGACATCAACGTCAAAGAAGACCTAACGCGAAAATATTCACTCACCGAAAAACACGCAGCAGAGACGGCAGCAGCGACAATGACTGAAAAGGTAAAGTTACATAAGCTGATCCTCTGTAAGTATAAAATAGCTCTATTGAACCTCAAATGCACTGCCACTTAGCCACCTGTGTTTTTCAAAAGCTACAAGACAAAAACGACGGCAGAGGCGATGAACTCCAAAAGAGAGAATAGGAAGATGCCCAAAAACCTCCACTCAACAAAGAACAAGCACAACAGTCATCAGCAGCAATGAGAACAGAAGCAGAGACAACAAAAGCAGCAACGACTGAGGAGGTAAAGTTACATAAGCTGATTCTACGAAAATATAAAGTAGTTCCATGATTGAAACTTACCACCTTTATGATTGAACAGCTGCAAGACAAAAACCATGACAGTGACGATGAACACCAAAACAAAGAACAAGACGATACCCAAGAAACAACACTCAACAAAGAACGGGTGGAATAGTCAACATCACCAACGACAGCTCAACAGGTGAAGTTGCACAAAATGTTTCCACAAAATGACAACTTAATCACAATCAAAATAGCTCAAAGCACGCACCTAACGCTTCGCTATTTTCCCATAACAGCTGCTATAATTAAAATAAAGTAGCAAGTTAAATTATTTCAATGCTTTTTAAATGATAACGCAGAAACACGAAGAAGGCAACCACGGATATACAACCAATGAAGCAAACACACAAATTGTTCCAGAGAAAGAACCAGAAACTATCGAAGAAAACCCCCTGGCAGAGAAGTCAGTGCCATCCAGGTCGAGACTGAAAAACAAGACGGAAAAGACCACCAGCAAGACATAACGGTTGACAAGGAAAAACATGATGCTACGAAAAGCACAGACGACTCAAATAAGGATGGAGCAGAAACTGAACAAAAGGGTACAACGCAAAAAGAATAACAAAACATGCCGAGGAAGCAGAAGGAGAACAAGAAAGGAACAACATCGATGTAACATATCTTCCAAAGATCAAGCGAGCAAGACAATAGAAACTTAATTGATATCTTGTGATCTTGTGACTTGGAATTATTTACATTAAATTCAAAATCATCGTAGGCACAATTGAGAAAGGGGGCAAAGATAGCGATTCCGTCAACAAAGCCATCGAAGACTTGTACAATGTTGTATGCAAGCCATGGATAAAGAGAGAAATGTAAGTTCATGCAACTAACACAGAAAACATTCTTACACACGATCATTTTGACTGTATCATGTGTGAACTAAAACATTTTTCTAAATATACTTTGCAGGGATCAGCTTTTCATTACAACGGACAAGTTTGATGTAAATCTAGGCCATGTCACCGAAAGCTTCAAGGTCGGTAAATCAGTACGCATAGAAGCAATCGAGCCCATGCTAACAATCTTGAGAAAACAACTCAATGGCACACGGAGAAAGATTATGTCGTTAAGCAAAACTGTAAGTAAATATCACGGCAAAAGAATCACGTTTAAAACAATATATATGACTTTATAAATAGATAAACTTCCCCTATAGCTGAACTGACAAATTCCCTTTGTGTATCTGTGACTAAACAAACAGCACTCAATAAGGGAAGCCGGCGATGAAGATCCAATGTGCTACAAAAATAATGATCAACAACACATTACAAAAAAAAATTACTACCTGCAAGGCTTAGATCATTTTCCAACATGCAAGAAGAAGAAAAACTGCAAGATTATAACATGGTAAGGAGATCAGCTGTTTCAAAAACAAAACACAAATTGCGTATATGTATGCAAAGTTCTCTTTTTATTTTATGTTTCTAAATATAAGAAGATTTCCAAATGTTTTCTTTTTTATTTTGTGTTTTGCAGTTCCTTCTACCAAGTTCATTGTGCGGGTTTGAGCAAGACGAAACTATAAGTCATTACTTCACCATCACAGTTAACATGCAAAAACAGTGCTTTGAACTCCTTGACTCTTCAACTGCATATCCAGGCACAATAGAATTCTTCAACAATGTAACCAACAAATTAATGAAAATCTGGAAGCACATAAGCACAGAGCTACAACTTTCAGAAAAAAGCATCGACCATTTCAAAAAGGTCAAACTGCAGGTGCCACTTCAAGGAGAAGACACGTAAGCACTTCCAACATTTTCACATATTTCTTTTTTTCAATGCAAGATTCAATACTACAATTACTGAAATAATTCTATTCTTTCGTCTTTTCAATACAACAATTACCACTACGATTGCTCAAACATTTCTCTTCTTTCCATTTCTTGAATGCAACAATCTTACTAGTACCATTCCTCTACATGCAGAATGGACTGCGCATTTTATATGTACATGAACCTGAAGCACTACTCCAATGGTGGAACAGCGCCAACCTTAAAGCCAGAACAAGTACCAGAGTAGAGGAAAAAAAATCTATATCAACTAATCAGTTAACACGGAGGGAATACCAAATTTTCACTAATCAAGTGTACAACAGGTTAGTCTCTTCGGAAACTAAACCTTACAGTTTCGTAACACTAGAAGAAGTAATCTATTTTTTAATTATTGCTTTACAGATATGCTGAAGTATGAAGTAGATATGGAAGACAAAGAAATGCAACAGGCAGAATGTTGCGTACTAGAAGGGTTTCCGCCAACTCCCGAGCCAAAAGAACATATTATGCGTGCGACAACCACACAAGAGCATGAAGTTATTGATATATCCAGTAAACGCAAAGAGATTATGGATGTCAGCGGCCACGTTGTCGCCCAATAATCTTGCATAGACCACGAACAAAATGATCCACCAATAGAACCAGATCAGCCACCACCACACGACAAGATACCATACCATGCCGAAGAGGAAACGGACGAGCAAAATATCAACAGCAATATCAAAAGCACAGAGCAACTGGAACAAACAGGCACTGATTTAAAAGAGGATGAGAGAAGCAACGATGTACCAAATACACAATAACAGGTTTTCGAGCAGAAGAAACAGTCTGTTCTTCTTCAAGAAGAAACAGGCTCGACAAGCAATCAGCAAGGCACCTCCAGCACCATCTCTTTATACTTCCTAAAACCAAAAACAATGGAAAAGCACAAAGAAGTTGATGAATTTCTTTCAAGCCTTAAACCACTACAACTAGACGTATACAACGACTATGTAAAGATGGGATATAAGTTTGACGTAATCAAAACATGGCTGAACGACTATGAAAGCTATGAATTCAACAAAGATGCCAAGCCGTATCTAACAATCTTGCAGCAAGAATCAGGAGAACATTCAATGCCTCAATCATCTGAGAACAGCTCAGACAAGAAAACCTTGGTCAAGAAAAGGCCGGTAAAGCCTTCAAGAAGTCTCCTTGGAGAAATCATGATTCCTACTTTTGTCCCAGGAGATTTCAAATTTATGAACAAAGCCAGAGCACTCCATGAATACCTATTCAGCAAAGAAGGACAGGACGAATGCGGAGAGTAAGTACTTTCTCTTGCATAAACAAGAAAACAAAGAAATGTTGCCCCTTTTTAAACCAACCTAACTAATGTATAACTTTTTCTGCTTGCACTCTAAACGTATATATTAGCTCGATGCGACCCGATTGGATTACAGGAAAACAAACAATGGAACAACTACAGAAAGGAGATCATGGACATATGGAGGGCTCCATCGCAAACGCATTGTTCGACGAATGGACAGTGCAGCAACAATACAACACAACCGATAAAGCCATACTTCCCGCAGAATTTGCAAACGTATGAAGTCCAATTTTAACACTTGCATCAATTCAGTGATTACAATGATTGAACTAAAAAGTAGAAAACTCTTTGGTCGCAGATCGTGCTCGGTGTTAAAATTGGATAAGAAGGAGGACTAGCAGAATTCAATGAGGAAGAAGCATTGAAACAATTTGCACCCCTTGTAACAGGGAATGAACTTTTAAAGAAAAAGCTGGTAAGTTAATAGAAATATAGAAACATAATTCATTCTTCCTATAGATTGCACATTCACATGTCATTTGATTCTCATGACAAGAATGAACTTTAACTCACTCTGTCTCCAAACACTGCAGATTATGATACCTCACAACACAGCTAAACACTACAAACTGTACGTGCTCAACAAGTACATGAGCTCCATCGACATACTGGACTCACTGAATTACAGACACGGAGACGGAAAAAATACATGGAAAACACACCATAAGGATCACCAAGAACTGGTACGTCAATTCAACCTTGTTTTCTAATTGGTTTTCCAATTCCTGCATTCCCTTTATTAATGGCAAAACCTAACAATAACATAGATTAAAAGGATGCACGCACTCATAAAGAAGCATTACAACGAAGCGGAGCTACGAGCCAAGAGCGAACCGAACTGGTCGAGGATAGCAGAAACACCTAACAGAGTTTGCGTGCCAAAACAGCAGGGTACCCAATGCGGACACTTCATGGTTCAATTTGCAAAATACTGGAATGGCATTGATCTCATAAAAAATGATGAGGATTTCAATGTAAGTGAATAGTACAAGAGCAAAAATAATAATTTTTAGAAGCAGCACTACTTGAATACTTCAATTATCTCATGAAAGAAAAATAAAAGAATATCCGATGACCTCCATGTAGCAAAGCAACGTAGATGCCGAGTGGAAACCAGAGTTCCTTTTTACAACCATATTTGGTGAAACAAACCAAGTAAAGATGGAGCAACTACCTGGAAGAATCAAAGAATTCAAACCAGAAACTTCAAAGTTCTTTTCCACCAACAAAGGTAAGAAAATCATTTCTACTTATCTTTTTTTTGTAATAACCTACCCATCCCATGGTTCACCAATGTCTTTCGTATCACGAGAGCTTACATATTACATATCTGCTTCCGCTGACAGAAACAGATGAAACAAAAAGGAAAAAAAGACAAAGCACCAGTCCATATCCAAAATATTCTCATTGCTTCCAACACACAAAGGAGGCGTCCGACCTCTTCCATCTAGTCATGAGTGACAACCGGGAGGAGGAATACAAAAAGTGAGTTGTTTTTTATTGCACCTCAAAATAGTTGGACACAGGCCAAAAATAATGTAAGAATCTGTTTCTCACTGACCATGACCTCCAAAATTATTTTATCTCCCCGTCGCAGAAAAACTATATTTAGGAACATCTGCAGGGACAGTGAAAGCACGCAACTTACTGGAGCCCAACTGAAGGCATTATTTGGTCCAAGACCAGCACAGACGAACATACCACATCATATGGAAAAGAGGGTCCTCGATGACATAGCAGAAATCTGGGAAAGCAGACAAGATTCAAAACAGAGTGACAGAGTAATATTAGGCCCAAACTTTGCAGAGGTAAACTTTTAAAAAGCAAAGTCTTGTGTATATTGCAACAACTATTCTTTTTATATTGTTACACAGCTTTTTTTTCTAACAGTTTTTTTCATCATAAATATTGTTTGCAACATATATTGGATTTAAAGTAACACAAAACTAGTATTACAAAATTTAAAAATGAATTGCAAAAAACAAAGAATCAGCTGGTTCCCATGTATCTCAAGGAAAATCAACAGAAAAAGCTCTCAACAGCAAACATGGTAACAACCCTTTCTTCCATGACAAAATCAGAAATATGCGTTCTATTAAATTACTTTATATTAAACTGTCATCTAAGCAATGTACGCAGATATTCATTCCAATGGAGAAGCATGACCGCTATGTACTATATGTGCTGGACAAATACAAACACAAAGTTCACATTATTGATCCTCGAGAAACGCTCACGAGGAATTTGAGAAAGAAAAGATAGACATCGGAAAATTGAAACCAAAAGAAGCATGTCGAGTTCTTCAGGAAAATGAAGATGCTAAAGAAGAAAGAGAAAGACAGTTTCAGGAATATCATGTTCATAAGTCGGCAATCGTAAGCATTTATACATAACAATTTTTTCGGTTTTACAACTTGCAATATTAAAACAATTAATTACAAAATGCAATATTCCCAGGTACCTAGGTTTAAAGAAGTCTTCAACATCATACTAGGACAAACAATGAATGCCAAGGGTACAAGATGGCAGACTACCGTGCAAGATGTTCCAGTGATAGAAAAGGGAGAATCAAAATTTGCTGTTTAAAGCTTGCATTCCTCTACAATGGTGAAAAGTTTGTCGAATACCTGGAAGATTTGACAGTAAGTTTATATATATTTACTTATAAACAACTTATATGCACAAACTCTAATAATATACTTCTCTTCTCGGCAAAATTTCACAGGATGAGGTCGAAGACTGGAGGGCAGAGGCAATGTACATTCTCTTAAATAGCGAGATGAATCAAGTCAGAGCTAGTGAAATGGGTGACGAGATTAGCAAGATCTTAAGCAAAAATGAAGACTAAAACTTTTGATTTAGCCCGCGAGGCTAATTCTATCTACACGTGACAAAACAGTTTGTCAATAACTCACATTTCTATGTAATGTAGTTAGAAAGTGTGTGTTCATGTTGAAAAGAGAACTATTTTCGACAGCACTGCCTCTTACATCATCAGAGAGTGCCAGTAAACTATAAACAACAATGCCTCTTCTTATTTGTACGACAGCAGTGACTCCCAAAACGAACCCTTACGCGTGACTCTGGAAAGCACCCTCCCGTGCCTCCAGAGGCGACATGGCCTTGTGCCACCAAACCCTGGGTCACCATGCCTCCGGGCAATATCCACACACACACATATCCTTACGCGTGACTCTGGAAAGCACCCTCCCGTGCCTCCAGAGATGACATGGCCTTGTGCCACCAAACCCCGGGTCACCATGCTCCGGGCAATATCCACACACACACATACCCTTACGCGTGACTCTGGAAAGCACCTTCAAGTGCCTCCAGAGCTGACATGGCTTTGTGCCACCAAAGCCTGAGTCGCCATGCCTCTGGGCAATATCCACACAAACACATACCCTTACGCGTGACTCTGGAGACCACCCTCAAGTGCCTCCAGAGCTGACATGGCTTTGTGCCACGAAAGCCTGGGTCACCATACCTCCGGGCAATATCCACACAAACACATACCCTTACGCGTGACTCTGGAGACCACCCTCAAGTGCCTCCAGAGCTGACATGGCTTTGTGCCACCAAAGCCTGGGTCACCATGCCTCCGGGCAATATCCACACACACACACAAACCAAGAGCGCCTCAACCGTGGCTAGCTCCTACGCACACGTGACTTCACATGCTTCAAACCCGTGCCTCCGAAGGCAACATACCGATGCCTTCGTAGTATGCACACATGTGCATGCACACACAAACCTATATATCGTCAACAAACCATAGCTCTTAAGTAGACATGACTGCACATTCTTCAAACCCGTGCGTTCCGAAACAAAGCAGCTTGCCTTTTGCACGACCTGCTAGGAAGTTCCCTCACGCCGGAGGCGCCGTGTCACACCACGAGGAACAATGCGCCGCATGAACCAGCACGCTGCACGACCAACACACACTTTGACCTATGCCCCCCCTTCAAGATGTTTATGAAAATTAAACGAGCCAAAGGCGAGCAGGAGGTTCCCTCGCGCCGGAGGCGCCGTGTCACACCACGACGAACAACGTGTCGCACGAACCAGCACGCTGCACGACCAACACACACTTTGACCTATGCCCTCCCTTCAAGATGTTTATGAAAATTAAACGAGCCGAAGGCGAGCAGGAGGTTCCCTCGCGCCGGAGGCGCTGTGTCACACCACAACGAACAACGCGCCGCACGAACCAGCACGCTGCACGACCAACACACACTTCGACCTATGCCCCCCCTTCAAGATGTTTATGAAAATTAAATGAGCCGAAGGCGAGCAGGAGGTTCCCTCGCGCCGGAGGCGCCGTGTCACACCACGACGAACAAAGCGTCGTACGAACCAGCACGCTGCACGACCAACACACACTTCGACCTATGCCCCCCTTCAAGATGTTTATGAAAATTAAACGAGCCGAAGGCGAGCAGGAGGTTCCCTCGCGCCGGAGACGCCGTGTCACACCACGGCGAACAACGCGCCATACGAACCAGCACGCTGCACGACCAACACACACTTAGACCTATGCCCCCCCCCCTTCAAGATGTTTATGAAAATTAAACGAGCCGAAGGCGAGCAGGAGGTTCCCTCGCGCCGGTGGCGCTTTTCTTCAATTTAGTAAAGTTATACACCCGTGCCTCTTCTAGTGTTCACCTATGACATAAAGAAGTCACACGATTGAACAATTCTGAAGACTGCCGTTTTACATTAAAAAAAGTTGCTTTTTTGTTATTTGAAAGGTCGCATTTGATAGTGTTGGTAGTCCCCGCCTGTAACTACCCCATAAATCTCCATTACCCGGGAATATAATGGGAACAAAAAAGGAAACCAGAAAGGGAAACAGGGAACCAAGCGCGCGAACTGGTATTTTTTTGTGTTTTCGCGCGGAAAGGAAAAACGGAAAAATGTGGTAGTATGAGGGTCAAACTGCAAAATACACAAAACCACAAACCGGAAAGGGAAACTGGGAACCAACCGCGCCACCTGGTTTTCCCTGGCGAGAGCGCTCCGCGCGCGACACTTGTCACGCGCGGAATGCTCCCGAACCGCTCGTTACGAGCGCTCCGAAGGAGCGCTCGTTAACTAGTTGCTTTCATTTTAATCGCTAGCTAGGGATATGGATGAGTAAACTTTTTTTATTGTTTTAAAAAAAGGGGGATATGGATGAGTAAACTTTTTTTTGTTTTAAAAAAAGGGGATATGGATGAGTAGTCCGATTCCACGATCTGATCTGAACGGAAACCGACCGACCACAAGAAGAATTCTCTTCTAGTAAAAAAAAGGAATTCTCTTCCGATCTGAGTCGGAATAGGAACCAACCCCAGCCATATTATATTACTCCAGTAGATTGCTGTCGCCAGGAAAGAAGCCCTCGATCAGATCGAGGCTGGCCGCCCCGCCCCGCAGACCAAGGAAGAAATCAATCAAGAATCGAAGGAAGGAAGGAGATGAGACCGAGCATGGAGCCCAGGTTCGAGGCCTCCTTGTGCCTTCCCCCGGACGCCCTCGACATCCTCTCCTCCGGCAGCACCGCCGTCCTTCCTAGTTGGGTCCTCCTCGACTCGCTAGCCTACATGGTGCCCCCCGGCAGTGCAGTCCGTAACCACACCACCGCCCAAACCATGATGCCCGACGGCCGCACCATTGAGGTAACCTTTCTCATCGCCGATCCCCCACGTCGCTCCTACTGGTGCGTCTCCGTCTGCTGTCCAGATGCTGCTCCTCATGGCGATGGCAACCAAGAGCAAGAGCAAGAGCAAGAGGAGGAGGACAACCCCTTGGACTGCATCCCCAAGGTGGTTTCCTTGGCGGACCACCTCGCCCTCATCAAAGTCGGCTTAACAACCTGCAACCACTGGCTGTGGTTGGTCTACTCCGCCTCCGCCTCCGCCTCCGCCAGAGGGCCGCCGTCGCTCCTCCTGCTCCCGGACATCCATGACCATCAACCGTTGATGGAACCCTTGGGCATCGTGCCGTCCTGTGAGTGTGACAACAAATTAGGTGGCTGCATTGTGGCTGCTCTCAGCTACAACTACCAGCAGGTGGATCCTCAGTATGACCTCCATCTCTTCAGCTACCACGGCGAGGGCTCCACTTGGACTTGTACGCAGCAACACCTATCGGTGGACTACGGCCAAACCAGGAGGCCCCGCCGTCTCTTTCCAACCAAGGTGATTGCCCTCGGAGACGGGCTGCTAGGCTGGGTCGATCTCTGGGAGGGGATCCTCGTCTGCGATGTGCACGCTGCTGCTGCTGCTGCTGCTGACAAAGAAGGAGGCTCCGCCACGGCGCACTTCGTCCCCATGCCAAGGCCGCTGCCCGGCAACCAAGACCTATACCGCCAGCATGATTCCTCGGCGCGTCCGCTGCGCGACGCAACCTTCGGCCACGGTCACATCAGGTGTGTGGAGATCGAGCAGCTGGTGAGGCCCAAGCCCAGGGCAGCACCGGTCGTGCACGATCCCTCCACCTTGCTTCTACTCTTGGATTCACAGTCACCCATGGTCCCGGAGAAAGACGAATATGAGGTCGTCGGTTGGCGGCTCATCACTTGGTTTAGGGCGCTCACCTGGGGCCACTGGCAGAGAGGAGCCATACTCCATTCCGACGACCTGATTGGAACAAGAGGAAATCTGGCATGGGAGGACCTGCAAACGTGCTCTCCCCTTCTCTGTGCCAACGACGACGACGCTGTTTTCCTCACGTCCATGCTCAAAAATCGCCCCCACCAAGACAAAACTGATTGGATCGTCACTCTTGACATGAAAACCAAGTCGATGACGAATCAACCTATGCCATTCTCTGCAGACAGGGCTCCACATGACGATCCAACCCACATCGCATGCGGCCTCACCAAATATCTCACCTCACACGATATTGCCAACTCTGATAAGTTGAACACGTCAGGGAAGAAGCGGCCGCGGCTTTCACAGGCAACTCAAGGGCAGCAACAACCTTTAAAAAAGCTCCTCCAGCCTTCTTCATCAGGGACAGGGAATTGATTAATACAGCAGAGCAGCATTTACTGTACTGTACTGTACTGTACCTAATACCTTGAATAAGTAAGGAGTAACATTCGTTCAGATAGCAATTACCCGTAGCATTCTTTTACCTAAAACATCTGCCCTATAAACAGAGTTAGTTCTGGCACAAGCACGACATTCATTTCAACTTGTGCAACTATGCAGCGATGATTTTAGTCCTGTCTGCTTACATTTGAAAGCCGGCATCATAGTTATTCTATTGTTTTATACTTCCTCCGTTACTAAATATTTGTCTTCCTAGAGATTTCAACAAGTGACTACATACGAAACAAAGTGAGTGAATCTACACTCTAAAATATGTCTACATACATCCGTATGTTGTAACCATTTCAAATGTTTAGAAAGACAAATATTTGGGAACGGAGGGAGTATAAGGGCATGTACAATGGTTGATAAGATAGTCTTATCTTAAATTTTGCATGTAAATTAGAGGTGACAGAAAACATATCTATAATGGGCCATCTCTTAGCTTTATCTTCAATAATTAGCTGTTCCTAAAAACATGGTGAGACAAATTATGCTAAGAGATCATCTCTTGTCTTCTCTTAAGTAAGAGAAGATAAGCCTTCTCTTATGATTTCTCTTTCCTCCACCTCACCATTTATCCTACGTGGCACTTTTAAGATAGAACCATTGTACATGCCCTAAGTCATCTATGCCGCCTTGGTTGTGGTTTAAACATTCGTTGCATGTACTCTAGTTTTGTGGTGCTTATTTCAGTCGTTTATGTATCCATCTACAGTTAATATAGCTTTTTTCTCCCCTGTAATTAACAGAGGCAGAAGATTTAACAAGTTAGAAAAGGTTATAACGTTTAGGATTACAATGCTCATTACTCTTCCGTCATGGTTTTTCTCAGAGCATGGTTAATAGCACAGCCTGCTGCTGGCTATAAGCCCCGGCCACATCATATATAAAGCCTTCACACACAATAAGCTGGTTTTTAGGTTGGCTCTAAGACTGACCCTAATAAAGACATGGACATTTAATATTTGTGTGTGTATATCACCTGTTGTGATCCAATACAAACAACATCTTTGTGGCCATTTCAATCAGCATATATCTTCCATTCATGTCAACGGGATATACCTAAAGAAACTGATCAATATTCAAGCAATTTCAATAATTATATATTCTGCTAATATTAACAGAATAACTATTCTGCACACCACTTCTGCACTGCACGCTGAACGCAAGTGCACGTCATTCTTTAAACCAAATGTGCTGCAGCACTCACACGAGAACTTCTCGTCGGAAAAAACTGCACGCGTTATTTTTTTGGTACTGTTTTCGCTCTAATTTTTTAATCGTTCATCGGAATGAGGCGTGTAATATACCGTTGAAAAGCTATGAATTAGGCGCAACTTCGACATGTTGAACACTTTTCGAGATTCCACACGGTTTAAGAGCAGTTTTAAAAATGGTGCGGCCCATGACGAGTGGCAGCGAGCGTTTTTTTTTCGCGATTTTCTTCTAAACCGCTCGTCGGAATGAAGCAAACGATATGCCGTTGGATAGATATACTCGAGGCGCATCTTTTTCATATATAAATTTTTCTCTAATTCCTTACGGTTTAAGAGCAGTTTCCAATTTACTAAATCGCGAAATTCTGTTTTTCAAATTTTTTCAAATTTTTGGTACTGTTTTCGCTCTAGTTTTTGAACCGTTTGTCGAAACGAGGCGTGTGATACGCCGTTGGAAAGCTACGAATGAGGCGCAACTTTCATATGTTGAAATATTTTTGATATTCTTTACGGTTTTAAGTTAATTTTGAAAATCGCGCGGCGGACGACGAGTGGCAGCGGCCGTTTTTGGCAAAAATTTTGCAAACCGCTGGTCGGAATGATTCAAATGATACGCCCTTGGAAAGATATCGACGAGACGCAAATTTTTCATGTAGAACACTGTCTCTAATTCCTTACTGTTTAAGAGCGGTTTTGATTTTACCGAAAAACGGACACTGTTTTTCGCAAGACTAAAATCGGCGTGTGTACTTCATCGGACAGAAGAACGCAATGCTTCAAACGGAAAACCACACTGCAGCAGACAGTCAAGTGAACTTCATGATTTCTTTTTGTCGGACATAAACTTTCTCGCACAAGTTTTTGTTGTCTTTTTTTTAACTTTTTTTTGAACGAGAGTGGACCACAACACTTCCGAAAATGAACCGTAACACTACCCAAAGTGAACCGCATGAGTTCATGTTGTCCTTTTTTCATACTTATTAATTTTTTACGCGCGTTGATCAAGCGAGTGGACCTTTCATCGGATAGAAGAATGCACTGCTTCAAACAGAAAACCGCACTGCAGCAGGCAGTCAAGTAAACCTCATAATTTCTTTTTGTCGGACATAAACTTTCCCGCACAAGTTTTCGTTGTCTTTTTTTCAACCTTTTTGTAACGAGAGTGGACCGCAACACTCCCGAAAGTGAACCGCAACACTACCAAAAGTGAACCTCATGAGTTTTTGTTGTCTTTTTCCCGTACTTCTTACTTTTCATGCGCGTAGACCAGGCGAGTGGACCGCAAGGACCGAGCGAGTGAACTACATCTAATAAGAAGAGAGCTTATTTTGAGATGTTTTGATTTCTGTTTACCAAGCGAACCACGAAGGAGTTTTATAACAAACTGCGTGAGAGAACAAAGTGAGCTTCATAATTTGACTTATGAGCTGCTTCAAGACGAGTAGTGAACCTCTTTGGTAACACTTTTCTTTTTGAAAACACGTGAAACTACCGGAGGACGAGTATACTTCACAATCAAGGGAACTAAACCACGTGCAAATTGAAGTGAAGTACATGACTTTTTTGTATGAGACGAGGTGAAGCGTACTGCACTGATTTATCAAAATCATTTTTTTAGTTTCTTCGGTTATCACGTGAACAAAGTGAGCTGCTCGTCGGGTTTTTTATAGAATGAACCAAATAGCTTTTTACAGCGAGCTGCATCATGTACTCAACATCTTGTAGGAGATAACCCACAAAAGTAAAATGCAATCAAAAACCGCATGCCTTGGATGGACGAACTGCATCACCTTTTTTTGATACATTCTAGAACAAAGTGAACTCCCAAATTTGGCACTTGAGTACCCCAGTAGTTAACTGCACAGCACAGCACTACACACTGCATAACCATTTCAAAATGCAAAATAAAAATGAACTGCATTAAAACTTCACTGCAAAATGTTTTTCAATACAGCTTCCTGCAGTTAAACATCCAGGAGATGGAATAGCGAGATGATATTGGGGAAGAAGAGAACCACCCACGCGCAGGTGTGCCGTGCCACACCCTGAATCCCGACGCGGCAGAGCCCGGCCTCGCCTCGGGCAAAGCAACAGGAGAAGGTGCGGTGCAGCCAGCGCCATGGATATCACAGTAAACTGCAAAACAAAATCCCGTGAGCTTCAAAAAAATCAAAATGAACTGCAAGCAGCGGGTACAATGCGGATGAGGGAGGTGCTGGAGCCATGGCACGACGACGGGCGAGATCTTGTGTTGGGGAGGCATGCGCTCGCCGGTGGTGGAGGCTTCGGGTGTTGGGGCAGGCCCGAGGGAAGAAGGGGAATGGGATCAGGTGGTGGAAGCTCGGTACAGCGCGGATCACGCCGGATCCGGAGCAGTCCATGCAAAGAGAGGTTGAGGACCATGGGAAGGGGAGGGCCATGCAGGGGGGACCAGCGAGCTCGGATCCATCATCGCGGGAACCAGCAGAGCTCGGATCCATCACCGACAGACGACCAAGGTAGTGAGGTGCGCTGCCACAGGTGGGAAGTGACTAGTGGTGAGGTGTGCCGCAGCAAGGTGGGAGGTGGTCGGGGTTGGGGGTGCCGCTGTGGGGTGGGGTGAGAGAGGTTGGGCGGGCCATGCAACGGGGGCGGCGGATCCGGCCGCCGTGGAGGCGGATTTGACCTGTGGTGGCGGGCGAGGCAGGCTGCTGGGCGGCGGGGTCGCTCCCCTGGTTATGCATGGCTGGGTGCGCGGCGGCGCCTAGGAGGAGGCCGCGGGGCGGGTAGAGGAAGGCAGCACTGGGGGGAGGAAGGTGGCACCGATGAGGAGGCCGCGTTGGGCGCGTGGGCGCAGGGTTGGTGCGCTGGAGGAGGAAGGAGGTGGGGATTGTTGGGAGAGGTTTGCGGCGAGCAGAAGGTGGATCGGGGGGAATCATGGTAGCTGAGGGTGGGGTGCGCGAGAGGAGGAGGCAGGTGGGGTTTGGTGGGAAGGTATCGTGGGTGTGGGGACGAATGGTGGTGGTGTTAGCAGAATAAGAAAGTGAGGTGCAGAATAAGACTCTTAAGGATGTTATCATAATATACCCACCATATATATATATATAGTGATCCTATTCATCACCCAGGGTGCAGAATAAGTTATTCTTCACCCGAGATAATCTTATGATCATTTCATAATTAAATTACATTTGGAATTCAAATAGTTACATTCCTATTGATTCATTACGTAAAATTTGCCATAAGAAAATAAAAATTATATGTCATAAGACAAGAAAATTTGCAATTTTATGTGTATTTTACACTATGTTTTTACGCTTGTAATTTTACATGACATAAAATATTTTTACGACGATTATATATTTTCTTACGGTCTCTTTTTACGTCGGAAATAAGAAAAACTTACGGAACGTAAAATTACGTGTATTGATGGTAAAATAGAGGGTGAAGAATAACTATTCCTCACCCAAGGTGACGAATAGTCAATCCCTATATATATATATATATATATATATATATATATATATATATATATATATATATATATATATATATATATATATATATATATATATATATATGATAAATGTTTCCTACAAGCAGTGGCAGTTACCACCATTTATGCTTTTGTATGTTATATGTAGTATCTGTCAAAATTGAGAGTATGTACGTCTAGTATGTAGTATATAACAATGATTAGGTAGTATATATACTAATTTTTAGGTAGTATATACCATGTTTTGAGTATGATCTTTTTACGTACAAATATGTATGTATTTCACATATATAACAAAAACTATGGGTTCATATGTAATTTTTCATGTAACTTGCTTTGAAATATCTTAGATATTGTATATGAATATATTTAAAATGATAAAGTAGTATATATAGTACCACATGGTAGTATATGAGACATATGGGGTAACTACCACGGGTGGTTGGATGAATTTTCCATATATATATATATATATATATATATATATATATATATATATATATATATATATATATATATATATATATATATATATATATATATATATATATATATATATATATATATATATATATATATATATATATATATATATATATATATATATATATATATAAATTTTATCTACAAGCAATGGTAGTTAGAGCATCTCCAGCAGTTGGCCCTGTATGCGCCGCGCCACGGGGTGAGCAAGCAAAAAATGGCCCTGGGGCGATTCGTCCCGAGCCGTCGGCCCCAGGCGCGCCCGGCGCCATAAAAAAAACAGCCGTTCGGCGAAGTTATGATAGAAAGTAGTTAAATTTCGGCTTATAAACATGGCAAATTTCAGCGAAATTCGCGCATTTTTATTACATTAACCTAATCTAAAAAAGAAAGAGGCTGAAGTCGTCGCCGCCATCGTCGTCGTCGGCCTTCTCCTCCTTGACGCGGGCGCCCCTGCTGGACCCGGCGTCGCCATGGCGGGCTGGCGGCGGCGCGTCGTCGTCGTCGTCGTCGTCACTGTCGCGTAGGACGACGACCCCGTCTTCATCGCGGCCGCGTCGGCGCTCCTCGAAGCGGCGCAGGGCGGCGCGCTGGCGCTCCTTCACCTTCTCCCAGCGCGCCTTCTCCATCGCAATGGAGTCCTGGCGCGCCCATTCTAGTGCCGCGTCATCGTCGTCGAACTCCGGCGCCAGCCCCGGCTCCGTCTTCACCGGCGCCAGCCCCGGCTCCATCTTGGGCTTGGCGAAGCGCGGAGGAGCCGACGAGGAGAAGGCGCCGCCGCCCTTTGATGATTTATGCGGCGCTGCGAAGCGCTGCCGAGCGGCGGCGACTCCGCCGCTGGCTCGGCCTTGACGCCGAAAGCAGGCCGAGTGCCGGAGGAGTGCGCCGGCTTTATAGCGGGCAGCGCCCGTGTATGCTGCGTCGAGGTGGAGAGGCGTCGGCGCCGCCTGCGGAAGCGCCGCCCGTGAGAATCAATGGCAAGGCTGACCGGCGGCAGCCTTGCCATTGATTCCAGCGGAACCGAGGCCGTTAGGGAAGACGAGGCGCCGAGTCACCGACGCTGCTGGCCAGCGTCTTTTCGCGCAAAACAGCTTCGCCCGGCGCCGGGCGCCCAACGCCGGTTCGGCTGGTCCGCCGGCGCTGTTTTCGGCCCAAGCCGGCGAAAATCGGGCTCTTGGGACGCGACTGGGCCGTTTTTCCGGCGCCGGCGCGAAAAAATCGCCTGGGGAGGTCTTCCTGGGGCGCGGCTGGAGATGCCCTTACCCCCTAGTTGTTTGTGCTCCACGTGTCCCTTCTTATCTCTAAACCAAACGGGTTGGTGGACGCCAAAGAATCCAATAGCCGGCTGCTAACTAACATCTCATTAAATAATTAAATAAATGGTGTGAGTTAGTTCAACAACCTGCTATTTTCTTGGCCAGCCGAGTGCATCACCGTGAATAGATAAGATATTTATAAGTTGAACGTGCTGGCCCAAACATTTCTTGTTTTTTTTAGGAATCTCTTGTATACTTCTGACTCAACTATGTAGAACTACATACTATTTTGGAAAAGAGTACATAGTATATTGTTTGGAAAATAGTATATCATGGAGTTTGAAATTTTTTGGAGCGATGAGTATATAGTATGTAGCATGGAGTATATGTATATATAGTGTGGAGTTGAAAGGAGTATATAGTGTGGTAATAGTATGGAGTACATAGTATGGAATTGAGAGGAGTATATGGTATGTACTGAGGAGTATATATAGTTTAGAAAAGTATATATTTGGGTATATGTATACTTCCAATGGCTTATGTAATATTCATTTAATATATACTTCCAGTGGCATAGATACTCCATTTTATAGTATAGAGTTTGCAATGTTGCTTAGAATATGTAGTATGGAGTATCATGTGAAAACAAGTTGTATATATACACATGCTTCCTTTTCATTTAAGTGGTGTACACATAGTATGGAGTATCTATGTAGTATGGATTATGCACATTTAACCAGAGACTGGAGTATGGAGTATGTATCACATTTATAGGGTACAACAGTACAAGTAGTTTATCTATCATTTCACTGATTCCTGAAGCTAAGATTTGGACGATCGTACACAACTTCTTTCAAACCATGATGCGACCATGTCCTCAAACGTACATCGTCGCCACCGCCGACGTCATTCTTCTACGTGCAGCCACATGTTGTCTTCGTTGCCGACGCCGACGTCATTCTTCTACGTGCAGCCACATGTTCTTCGTCGCCGCCGTACCGGAACAGGCAGGCATCTGCAATGCGCAGCAGCCATGGTTGCCGACTTGCCGTTGTCGTCGTTGCCACCGTATCATGGTAATCACCCATCGGTCACGTTGTTTTAATTTGTTGTCGCCGTTCCGGAGAAGACAGACAGCAGCCGTGGACCGTGGCAGTCAGCTATCAGTTATGCTGTCTTCGTCGGCGCCGCACCAGAAATAGGCATGTGTCGACCGTATGTCGTCAGTTGTCACAACAGCCGTGGGTGCTAGAGAGCAGCCACTTGACCGTTCTTGCGTCTCGACAGTTCTGATCATGACGCAGGCCAACACTCCATGCAGAAAATTGATGCGTGGAGAGGAGAGGACCCAACGGACGCAATGGCTATATAAAAGAAGAAATTATGATGATGAATACGTATGAAATCTGGATAAAAAATATCAAATTCCATGATGCATGCTTGGGAATTATGGGAAGTCATTGCATACCTCGTTGTGCTATTGATAATTGATGATGCGTCCAATCTAGTAAATTTGGTGTACCTTTTGATTTCGTCGGAGAGAAACGAAGATAGCTAAAAAAAGATGAGGAGAAGATTTGTTGCGCTCCTAACTACCACCTAATGATAGGATGTATTTATATATATATATATATATATATATATATATATATATATATATATATATATATATATATTATGAAAAAAAATTTGCGTTACTGTGGGACCGATGAACGCACTGTCTCCCTGGATTCGGCCCAGTGCCCCCTAAGCATTACAACGTACGCACAAAATTAGGTACAATTTCTGTTGAGGTCAGCCATAGGCTCAATTTCTGTTCCAGCTTCCTGCCAAGCAAATAAATCACCAATGCTTAATTCTTTTTCTTTTCTTATTATGATGTCATACATCAGGCTGTGTACAGTAGAGTTAAAATAGCAGTTATATACATGTTTGTACCTTCAACAGTTATATACTGCACAAGAACAGCATAAAATTCAAATGATGAGAGAAAAACATCAGGGTGGTAATGAAATAGCTACATGTTTGTACCTTCAACAGTTGTATCCCTTCCTCGTAACTGAGCCTCAAGATACTCTCTAGGTACTGCAGGAATAAACACAATGTGAGTCGCCATTTCAGCTACAAAACCCAAATATTGTAACAGTACTGGAACCACCAAGCAATAAGAAGCAACAAATATTTTACCTTCACTGGTTCAAATGGATACCGCCTATTAATTGCCTCGAGTTCCATCTTCCAATTTTCATTCAAGTGTCTGAACAATTCTACAAATAATCCATCCACAATATCGCAAATCTGTTTAAAGAAACAAGTTCAGCCATTGTCGTGTTTGTAAATGAAGATTTCCGCAAAAAAAAGTGTTTGTAAATGAAGAGCACTCTATCAAACCTGCTCACCTCAAAGTAGTGTCTCATAATCTCCATTTCAGCGTCCAAACCAACAAACTCACACAGATGCCTATGTGTGTTGGAATCTTCAGCTCTAAACACATCCCCAACCTCTAAGACACGACGGAACCCACCACAGATAGCCAGCTGCTTGTGCAGCTGAGGGGATTGTGCTAAACAAGCACACTTTCCATTCTTATATTCAAGATTGAATACTGCTGCTCCACCTTCACTTGACCCTGAAATCAGCTTTGGAGTGTGGATCCCAATATCTTTTGAGGACAAATATTCTCTGAATTTCTGTAGTATCCAACAATGGTAAATATTTACTAACCAGCACACAAAAAGAGCATCACATGCTGCAGAAATGCATAAAAAATAAATCCGTGCAGCCTTCATAAAACAGCTTTTGTAAAAGCATATGCATTGGCTTGACAAATACATATTCAACACCGAATGATAAAGTTAAAACTCAATCCAATCATTAGTGTAATCAGATTGCAGGCATAACATTAAGATCACTGGATCGATCAGTGTCTAGAAACAACTTAAAAGACCAGCACGGTGCTGAATAAAGGCTTTTTTTGCTGGTGCGAAATAATTACAGGCTGAGGCTAAAGTTTTTTCTCTAGAACACGCACAAGGATGTGTATCATATATAGAAGAAGAGGCAAGAGCCTATCCACATCATTACGACCAAATGCAATGACAGTCCAGCACTAAGTGCTGCTATGGTGCCTGCTCATGCACACTCCACCTAAACAACCACCCAAAAGTATCACTGAAATCCCCACACAGTTTTTTTATTCGACACGTCTATATTTATTTTCTATATCCAAGGTGGTACTAATCTATCTATATATATCTATAACAATTTTCATACATCTCCGTATGGGCTGTACTGGGCCTGGTCCGATCCAGATTAAAAATCGCCGTCCTGATGATGTGGACGCAAACAAGTCGGACGAGGCAGCGCCACGGGAGTACCTGCTGGTGCTGGTGCCGGAGGAGGCAGCGGCTTCCCAACGCGCGGCGGCCGTGCAGCGCCTGACACAGGGAGCCGACGCGCTGCAATGCAAGATCAACGAGATGATCTGCAATGATGGCGAGAAGGCAGTGGCGATAGCAGCGACCCAGGCGGTCGCGTCCAGTGCGGAGAGGCACCAAAAAGGCATGATGCTCTGGGGGCTCGGGTCAGGTTAAGATCTGTCCTGGTGGTCTATCCGATCATCCCATGACAAATCAGACAACAGCCGGCCACTTTGCATGTATCACAAGGCAGAGAATCGGTGCAATTAAAAACAAGGAATACTTCGTGTGCAAACGAGGAGGCAATGTGATAGTAAGGCATCTTTTGATTTTGATTGCATGTAGGACAAGGTGTACTTGGACAGACCAACCGGGAGTGCTGCAGCTTAGGCTGTCACACAGTGGAACGCTAGAGATCACTGCCGGAGCCGGGAAAGCTAAACCAATTACGATGGATTTTTTTTTGAACTTTCTAAGTATTCAAGTTCAAAAAAAAAAAGACTTTCTAAGTATTCCTTCCGCCCGGAAAAACATGTGCGTGGTGGTGATGATGAGTGGACCAAGAAGAATTTAAAACTATATTCCACCCTCAAATGGGATTGTGTCTCCGGAAAATACAGTGACAAGTGGACCCTTGACCTGATTATCAAAAAAAGGGTTTCCTCCCGCTTTGTATTTCCGGTTCTGCTTTAGTTTTTTAATACTGAAAGTTCGAGGAAGAATCTAACATATTGAGAGATAGAGCTTAGTATTTCACCATGGTAGATAAACTCTCGAATACCATGCAAACCTTGGAATTTATTTCATACCGTTGCAACGCACGGGTTCTTTTGCTAAAACATTAACTTTTATAAAAATAAGGAAATTCCCATGTTTAACCATATTATCAACGTTTATTAAAAATAGATATAAAAATGATGCACAATAGCACATGAAGCAGGTTATGCCCATTTTTCAGCCCGGTGCAACGCACGGGCATTTATATATATATATATATATATATATATATATATATATATATATATATATATATATATATATATATATATATATATATATATATATATATATATTCATGCCAATAGAACAGACCAATGAAACTGATTAATAGACAAGCAACAAACAGGTGCGCATAGCACCATGACACCACACTTGAAGATTACTTGAGTCTTCCCAAGGAATCATTAACCAAACATAGAATTAAATAAGAGGCCCGGCAAGCAAGCCGTTAGTTTTAATCTTGACGACGACGATCAACAAACTGATGGCGCATAACACCATGCCATCAACACATAAACATTACACCAGTCTTTTTTGAAAACATTAACCAAACAAGAGATGATGCAAACAAGCCATTAGCTTTGATCTTGACAATGATAAGTTGGAACTTCAATAGAAAGAGCGACGAATCCATCTGCATCAACAATCTTCAGCCACTGTATGGAAAAATGAAAACAAAGCAGTTGGTAAATATTTTCGCATGAATGCAAATGATGATGCCATGAAAGATGGCAAGCTCATGACAGTAAGAGTTGCATTATGATTCACTATTGGGTCAGCCATAGCTATCCATGCTCAACTTATTTCTTCTCTACTTCACAAATCTAACGTCATGTCATACACAGATGGTACCTCATATGGTTCACTAGAAATGATAGCTGGAAGTAAGTTTTGGGTATTACTTTGTTTTACTTTGAAGCTTATTTGAAAAAAGAATTATACAAGTTGTTCTACTGGTCGAACAACAAAATTCCATTAATCCTAAAGATCCTATTACAGAAGCAATTTTTAACCAAACAACAGACTCAGATGCACGAGCAATTTTTTGCTAAATAAACCAAGGAACCCACCAGGTGGGTGAGAATCCACTCCCCTGCCAAAACAATACTACTAAACCTGGCCAGGTTTATTTACCAGGTTTTTTTGATTTTTTCTTATCATGCAAAATCCAACCAATTGATGTGCAACATGTGCTTTAGTGGGGGATGTAAGTGGGTACACAGCTGGGTACGTGTACCGACTGCTGATGGAAACTATAAAAAATTAAGGATCCAGCCCTCCGTTGGTTGCATGTCCTGGGTTCTTTCCACTCTTTATTTTGTCTGGTTCTGCATGGCGGTTGGCTCTTTCCTTCGAGCTGCTTCCTTTTCCCTGCCACATTGGCTGCAGTTGAGTCGGTTGCCGCCCGCGTTTTCTGGAGTCTCTATTCTGCCGGTTGCCGCTTTTGCACAGACTTCTGGTTGTTTCTGCAGCATGTGCAGTTGTTGTTTGTGATTTGTGCTCTCCCACTTCGCTGCCTCCTATAAATACGGGTTGTGCGCTGTGGCTGTCCATTCCAGCTACGCCCGTCCTCGCTCCTTTTCTTCCAGCTGCTGCTGCCATTTTTCACTTGGTGGTGGTCACTCCATCTCCTACTCAGTCTGGACGGCGTCGTCGGGGTCGCCCTCGTGGGATTCGGGCGGCCGTTATTGCCCGTGTGCGCCGTGCCGGCATGCGTCTTCGACCTGCGGATTCTTCGTCCGCCGCGGCAGACACTCCTGGGCGTGGTTAGTTGGCTGAGATTGATTCACGCCGGCGTTCTCGCTCCACTTTTTGACGGCCGCTTCGCTCTCGCCGGTCCGGTGGGTTTTCTTGCGTTTCTGTACTTGCAGTTCCATTTGGATTGTTCTTGTGCTGGTTCATTTGGGGTGCGTTCATCTTATTTGGTTATTTGATTTTGTAGGTGGGCAGCGTTCCGACTCGGGGCAGTTTGTTGATGGAGATATTGTTAGCCGTCCTCGGGAGATTTCGCTAGGGAAGCGGCCTGTTGATTGTACTATTGGTGAGTGCGTACGACTCTTGCTACATATATGGGAGTGCCTCTGATTGTTTCAGTGTGTTTCTTCCTGCTGGTCTAAATATTGTGGCTACTAACTTCTTGTTTCTTTTTGTAGGTTCTGCCATTGCTGTTGGTTCTTCTTCTTCATTTGATGGGTTTGTGTCTGCTGTTCGGCCTGTCAGTGTTCGAACTGGTGAGTTATTGCTTCCTTTTTTTTGTTTATTTTATGTCTACTATGTTGTTTCTCCTGGCTATTTTAAGATGTCTACGGTTTACTTGATTTTTATTGCTTTTATACCGGTTGATTTTCGGTTCCCTTTTTTTGTGAGTTGCTTGCATGCGTGGGTATTTGCGTTCGGTTCGTCGGCCGTGCTTAATTGTTTCTTGAACTAGCTGCTCAGGCATATGCTTTTCGGCCGGACTCTAATATGGACTGTCCAATATTTGCTTGCAGATTCCTTGGTCGTGGCGGTGGCTGACAGATCAAACGGTCGTTCTTCTGATTTTACTGCCGGTGTTCATCTTGATGGCTATTTAGTCGGTGCTCCATCTGTGCTCAACCGTCCAAGAGTGGTGCCTTTGCGTGCGGCTGGTGCCTTTGGTCGGCCTACTCCTCCTCTTGGTAAGTTCATCTTTTTAAATGTGCATGTGTTGCTGCGGCAGTTGGTGATTTCCTTCTAGATCTATTTCTAATTTGTGTACATGGTTGGTATTTGAGTGATGCCTACTCCTGTTATGGAATATTTTTGGGTTTTGCGTGGCCGCTGTAAGCGGATGTTGATGCGATTGTACTGGTCGGGTCGGAAAAGAGGTGTTTTTTTCTCATTGTGCAGTTTTCTTTTCCAGCTGCTGGTGTGTGGTCTTATATTTCTTTTCTCTTTTGCAGTATGCGGGATGCAGCCTCCGTTTTCAAAGGATTATATCCAATTGCTTAAGGGTGGGTGCATACAATTTGTGGTTTGTGTGTATGTATTGCTTTTGGAATGTGTTGCCAATGCGGTCTTTTGTTTTTCAGCTACTTCTAGGGGGGGGCGTTCGTACTATGGCGGTCCGGATTTGTGTTGCCAGAAGTGCGGGGCTTTCTTTTGGTTTTGTGAAGGATCTGCACACCATGCTGATGCAACTTCTCGCTCTCCTGTTTACACGAGATGTTGTCGGGCGGGCAGGATTTCGTTGCCGAAATTTGGTGATTGGCCTGCTCCATTGGACATGCTGATGCACTTTGATGGGGATGCGGTTTCCTCCCGGTTCATGTGATTAATACGCCAGTATAATTCCATGCTTTGTTTTACATCGTTGGGTGCACAGGTTGATCGTAGTATCAATGTTGGAGGTGCTCCGTACGTTTTCAAGATGAATGGAGTGGTCTACCATCGTATTGGTTGGTTCGTTGTTGCCGACCGAGGGTGCAGCTCCCAAGTTTGCGCAACTATACATGGTGGATTCTGCCGATGAGTTGGACTGTAGGCTGAATGTGTTTGATAGAGAAGAAATTGCCTCACTTGAGCCTGATCCTGAGATTGTTTCTTCATTGATAAACATGCTCAATGCACACCACCGTTTGGTGCACAAGTTTAGAATTGCTCGACAGAGTCTTTGTACTCCTGGTGTTTCTACGGTTTCGATTCGTTTTTTGGGCGACGATGGCGGTGCCCATGGTTTTCTGGCCCTACTGCTTCCGAGGTTGTTGCTCTTATTGTTGGTAATCTCACACCTGAATGCAGAAGATTTGACGTGATTGCCGAGACGCGGTCTGGTTCATTGAAACATATATCTTCACTTAATTGCATTATGGCTCTTCAGTATCCTCTACTTTTTCCATATGGTGATAAGAGTTATCACCGTGGTATTAGATATGTTCATGCTAATGGTTCTTTGGCCACAACTGATGCAAATGTGCAAGCTGAAAGATATATGGACGACCAAGATTCTGACGATGATTCCGACTGTGATTCAGAGGATGTGGATGCTTCTCGTGGATAGGTTACCATGTTGGAGTATTATAAGTACTATGCTCACTATCGTGAAGGTGAGGTCAATCCTCACACAAGTTGTGGCCGGCTGAGTCAGCAAATTGCCGTTAATGCTTACTCTTGCATAGAGGTTGATCGTCTATAGCACCATTTCAGTAAGCAAGATAATCTTCGATCTGAGACCTACCAGGGCATATCTATGGGTGAAGGTAATTCAACTAGCAAGAATATCGGTTTGTAGTTCATACTGCATGGCAGCTTTACGAGCGGTCCACGATATATGCTTTTGAATTATCATGACGGGATGGCCATCTGTCGACAGTATGGTGCACCTGGCCTATTTATTACTTCTACATGTAATCCTAGGTGACAAGAGATTGCGGATGCTCTTGCTGCCGAACCTGGCCAGACTGCTGCTGACCGGCCTGATATTACTACTCGAGTATTTAGTATGAAATTTAAGGAATTTCTTGATGGAGTTAAAGATGGTACTTTTTTCGGTGCTGTGCAAGCATGTAAGATGGTTTTCCCTTTTTTTTGCCGCACGATAAGTTGCTTGTTGTACCTATTGTTAACTTATTCCATTCTGTTTTTCATATATACAGATTTGTATCTCGTGGAGTTCCAGAAGAGAGGTTTGCCACATACTCGCACGATGGTGTGGTTGAAAGCAGATACCAAGGACCCTTCTCCTTCGTTTATAAATGGACTTATTTCTGCGGAGCTGCTGGATCCTTTAGTTGACCCTTTAGGTTCTGCTCTTGTTGATGAATTCATGGTACATGGGCCTTGCGGGGCGTACAATGCTAAGTGTGCTTGTATGAAGAATAATTGTTGTTTCAAGCGTTTTCCTAAGCCGTTGAGTGACGACATAATGGTTGACCATGTTGGATATCCATTTTATTATCGACGTGTGCTACGTCTTGAGCTTGGGTTGGTTTTCCCCGAAGAGGAGAGGGTGATGCAGCAAGTGTAACGTAAGTATTTCCCTCAGTTTTGAGAACCAAGGTATCAATCCAGTAGGAGGCTCCTCAAAAGTCCCACGCACCTACACAAACAAACCGAGAACTCGCAACCAACGCAATAAAGGGGTTGTCAATCCTTTCACGGCCACTTGCGAAAGTGAGATCTAATAGAGATAGTATGATAAGATAAATATATTTTTGGTATTTTATAATATAGATGCAAAAGGTAAAGATGCAAATAAAAGTAGATTGAAAGCAAATATGATAAGAGATAGACCCGGGGGCCATAGGTTTCACTAGTGTCTTCTCTCGAGATAGCATAAGTATTACGGTGGGTGAACAAATTACTGTCGAGCAATTGATAGAAAAGCGCATAGTTATGAGATTATCTAGGCATGATCATGTATATAGGCATCACGTCCATAACAAGTAGACCAACTCCTGCCTGCATCTACTACTATTACTCCACACATCGACCGACTCCTGCCTGCATCTAGAGTATTAAGTTCATAAGAACAGAGTAACGCATTACGCAAGATGACATGATGTAGAGGGATAAACTCATGCAATATGATATAAACCCCATCTTGTTATCCTCGATGGCAACAATACAATACGTGTCTTGCAACCCTTTCTGTCACTGGGTAAGAACACCGCAAGATTGAACCCAAAGCTAAGCACTTCTCCCATGGCAAGAAAGATCAATCTAGTAGGCCAAACCAAACTGATAATTCGAAGAGACTTGCAAAGATAACTCAATCATACATAAAAGAATTTAGAGAAGATTCAGTTATTATTCATAGATAAACTTGATCATAAACCCACAATTCATCGGATCTCACAAACACACCGCAAAAAGAGATTACATCGAATAGATCTCCACAAGAGAGGGGGAGAACATTGTATTGAGATCCAAAAAGAGAGAAGAAGTCATCTAGCTAATAACTATGGACCCGAATCACAACTCATCGGAGGGGCAAGGATGTTGATGTAGAAGCCCTCCGTGGTCGATTCCCCCCCCCCCTCCTGGCAGAGTGCCGGCGAAGGCTCCAAGATGAGATCTTGCGGATACAGAAGGTTACGGCGGTGGAAATTATGTTTCGTGGTGCTCCTGGATGTTTTCGGGGTACGTAGGTATATATAGGAGGAAGAAGTACGTCGGTGGCCGCCCAAGGGGCCCACGAGATAGGGGGGCGCACCCTACAGGGGGCGCGGCCTCCTGTCTCGTGGCCTCCTCGGCAGCTTCTTGACTTGCACTCCAAGCTCTCCGGATCACGTTCGTTCCAAAAATCACGTTTCCGAAGGTTTCATTCCGTTTGGACTCCGTTTGATATTCCTTTTCTTCAAAATACTGAAATAGGCAGAATATGGGCTGGGCCTCCGGTTAGTAGGTTAGTCCCAAAAATGATATAAATATGTAAAATAAAGCCCATAAACATCCAAAAGGGGTAATATAATAGCATGGAACAATAAAAATTTATAGATACATTGGAGACGTATCAAGCATCCCCAAGCTTAATTCCTGCTCGTCCTCAAGTAGGTAAATGATAAAAAGAAATTTTTTGATGTGGAATGCTACTTAGCATAATTCATAATGTAATTTTCTTTATTGTGGCATGAATGTTCAGATCCAAATGAATACAAAATAAAAGTTCATATTGACATAATAAATAGTAATACTTCAAGTATACTAATCAAAGTAATCATGTCTTCTCAAAATAACATGGCTAAAGAAAGTTATCCCTAATAGTCTGGCTGCTGCTCTATCTTCATCACACAAAGTATTTAATCATGCACAACCCCGATGACAAGCCAAGCAATTGTTTCATACTTTAATAATCTCAAACTCTTTCAACTTTCACGCAATACATGAGCGTGAGCCATGGACATAGCACTATATGTGGAATAGAATGGTAGTTGTGGAGAAGACAAAAAGGAGAAGATAGTCTCACATCAATTAGGCGTATCAACGGGCTATGGAGATGCCCATTAATAGATATCAATGTGAGTGAGTAGGGATTGCCATGCAACGGATGCACTAGAGCTATAAGTATATGAAAGCTCAACAAAAGAAACTAAGTGGGCGTGCATCCAACTCGCTTGCTCACGAAGACCTAGGGCACTTTTGAGGAAGCCCATCATTGGAATATACAAGCCAAGTTCTATAATGAAAAATTCTCACTAGTATATGAAAGTGACAACAATGAGACTCTCTATCATAAAGATCATGGTGCTACTTTAAAGCACAAGTGTGGAAAAAGAGATAGTAGCATTGTCCCTTCTCTCTTTTTCTCTCATTTTATTATTATTATTATTTTCTTTTTCTTTTTCCTTTTTTTCTTTGGCCTTCTTTTTTTCTTTTTGGATTTTCTCATTTTTTTTCTTTTTTCTTTTTTTACTAAAGTCCGAAGTCTCATCCCGACTTGCGGGGAATCATAGCCTTCATCATCCTTTCCTCACTAGGACAATGCTCTAATAATGAAGATCATCACACTTTTATGGATTTACAACTCAAAGCTAGAACAAGATATGACTCTATATGAATGCCTCCGGCGGTGTACCGGGATACGCAATGAATCAAGAGCGACATGTATGAAGATTATGAAAGTGGCCTTGCCACAAATACGATGTCAACTACATGATCATGCAAAAAAACAATATGACAAAAGTAATGTGTGTCATATGAACGGAACGGTGGAAAGTTGCATGGCAATATATCTCGGAATGGCTATGGAAATGCCATAATGGGTAGATATGGTGGCTGTTTTGAGGAAGGTATATGGTGGGTGTATGGTACCGGCGAAAGTTGCACGGTACAAGAGAGGCTAGCAATAATGTAAGGGTGAAAGTGTGACGCCCCCGATTCAATCATACACTAATCATGCACGCAAATGTGTACGATCAAGATCAGGGACTCACGGGAAGATATCACAACACAACTCTACAAATAAAAATAAGTCATACAAGCATCATAATACAAGCCAGGGGCCTCGAGGGCTCGAATACAAGTGCTCGATCATAGACGAGTCAGCGGAAGCAACAATATCTGAGTACAGACATAAGTTAAACAAGTTGCCATAAGATGGCTAGCACAAACCGGGATACGGATCGAAGAGGAGCAGGCCTCCTGCAGGATCCTCCTAGCTACTCCCGGTCGTCGTCGGCGGGCTGCACGTAGTAGTAGGCACCTCGAGTAGTAGTCGCCATCGACGGTGGCGTCGCTCCCGGCTCCATCGTCTGGTTGCAGCAATCGAGTAGAGGTAGGGGAAAAGGGGAACAAGGCAACCGTGAGTACTCATCCAAAGTACTGCAAGCAAGGAGCTACACTACATATGCATGGATATATGTGTAAAGGGCCATATCGGTGGACTGAACTGCAGAATGCCGAATAAGAGGGGATAGCTAGTCTTATCGAAGACTACGCTTCGGTCACCGTCTTGTAACAGGAAGAGAGGCCATCTGAAGTCCTCCAAGTAACATCACATAGCAATAATCCTACCCGCGATCCCTCCTCATATCCACGAGAGAGAGCGACCACCGGTTGTATCTGCACTTGGAAGGTGTGTTTTATCAAGTATCCGGTTCTAGTTGTCATAAGCTCAAGGTACAACTCCAAGTCGTCCTGTTATCAAGATCACGGCTATTCAATAGATTAACTTCCTGCAGGGTGCACCATCTTACCCAAAGACGCTTGATCCCATTTGGCGGACACACTTTCATGGGTCATGCCCGCCGCGGAAGATCAACACGTCGCAGCCCCACCTAGGCACAACAGAGGCCAACACGCGGTCTAAACCTAAGCGGCGAGGTGCAGGGCCCATCGCCTGAGCACACCAAGACGCTTGCGTCTGTGCCGAAGCGACCTAGCCTAGTGGCGTTCCAGTCCAATCCGGCGCGCGCGCGCCGTCGTGACGTCTGAAGTGCTTCGCTGATACCACGACGCGGGATACCCATAACTACTCCCGCGTAGATGGTTAGTGCGTATAAGCTCGTAGCCAACTCAGATCAAATACCAAGACCTCGTTAAGCGTGTTAAGTATCCGCGAACGCCGAGCAGGCCAGGCCCACCTCTCCTAGGCGGTCTCAACCTGCCCTCTCGCTCCGCCTCAAAGATCCACTCTGGTGCTCCATCACCGACCCGACTTTAGTCTCCACATGTATCATGTATAAAGTATATAGTATATACCGTGAGCACCTCCCGAGTGATCATGGCCCGATAGTATAGCACGCAGACGGACAAGAAGGTAGGGCCACAGATGAAAGTACTAGCATCCTATACTAAGCATATAGGATTGCGGTAAGGTAACAACAAGAGTAACAAGGACAAAGCTATGCAGCGGTATAGGAGTATCTCGAAAGCAAGAACATGCTATACTACTCTAATGCAAGCAGTATAGAGAAGAGTAGGCGATATCCGGTGATCAAGGGGGGCTTGCCTGGTTGCTCGGCAAGAGAGAGGGTCGTCAACTCCGTAGTCGAATCGGGGGTCCGGCGATCTCGGGTCTCACCGGAAAGAAGTAACGGAGGAGGAACACAATAATTAACAGAGCAATCAAAGTATCACAAAGCGTAACATGGCAATACGCGGTGCTAGAGGTGACCTAATGCTGTAGGAGGTGATACTGGTGAAGGGGGGAAACATCCGGGAAAGTATCCCCGGTGTTTCGTGTTTTCGGGCAGAGGAGCCGGAGGGGGAAAGTTGCGGGTTCGATAGGTTAGGGGGGTGTGGCGGACGAACGGACTGCATATCCGGATTCGTCTCGTCGTTCTGAGCAACTTTCATGTTGAAAATATTTTAATCCGGGTTACGGATTAAAAGATATGATTTTCTAAAGATTTTATTAATTTCTGAAATTTAATTAATTAATTAATTAATTGGAAAAAATGGATTTATGACGTCAGCATGATGTCATGCTGACGTCAGCAGTCAACAGGGTTGACTTGGTCAACCTGACATGTGGGTCCCGTTTGTCATAGTCACAGTTTAACTAAACATAATTAATTAGTTAATTAATTATTAGGTTATCTAATCAGAGTTAATCAGGTTAATTTAACATATCTAATTAAGTTAATTAATTTTTAAATTAATTAATTATTAATTGTCTTTAGTCATTTGATATTCTTTTTTTTTGTTCTAACAGGAGCGGACCCACTAGTCATACTCACGGGGGTTAGCCCTTAAACTAATCTGGGGTTATCCCACTAATCCAACAGGGTCGGTCGTGGTAGCAGGCGTGGCGCCCGTCGGGCTGACCCGAGCATGGCGGCGAGCCCAGGCGCCGGATCGGGCGCCGACCGCCGGGCCGCGGTTGGCGGCGGCAGCGAAGAGCGAGGCGGGTGGCGCACGGGAAGGGTCGCGGTGCCGAACGCACGCGCGTCGAACGTGGTGGAGTGGTACGGCGCGGCGAGCGCACATGGGTGTGGTGGCCACATCGAGGCGAGGGGAGAGAGAGGAGGATGACGGGGGCTCACGGGAGGGTCGCGTGCGAGCTCGAGGAGGTGTTGGGGCGGTCCGGCGACGGAGAGGCGGGGCGGGCAGTCCGGCGAGCGGCGAGGTGGCTCGTCGGGGTCGAGTCAGAGACGGCAGACGGCAGACGAGGGTGACGGGTCGGGTAGCGACAACAGAGGGCGAGGTGACTCCGGGTCGGCGAGCGACGGCGTCGGGCAGCTTGGGGTGGCCGGAGTCCGCGGCGGCGAGGCGAACGGCGTCGGTGAGCGGGGTGAAGAAGAGGTCGAGGACGGGGAGCCGGGTTGAGGAGGCGGGCGCCGGCGCGGCAAGGCGGGCAGCGCCGGGCGGTGTCGGGTTCGGCGACGAGGTCGATGGTAAGCGGCGGGCCGTGCCCGAGTGAGTGGCTGGGCGCCGCGGCGAGGCGCCCAGATCGGGAGGGGAGGAGGCGAGGAGGACGCGGCGATGGCGTCGCGGGATGGCGCCGGTGGCGGGCGTGAGGCGGCGGGTCGTCGAAGTTAGGCCCGATCCAGATTGGATCGGGAGGAGGGAAAGAGACATGGGGAGTGGGGCGTTTGCCTCGATCCCGATTGGATCGGGAGGGAAGAGGGAGTGGCGTCGGGGGGGGGGGGAGTGGGAGTGGCTGCCCTAGGGTTTCGGCCGACAGGGGAGGGTATGGGGAGTGGGGTGGGCCGGTCTGGCATGTGGGTGGGCCGAGGCCCAGTGGGGGAGGCCTTTTCTGTTTTATTTCTTTTGTTCTATTTTTGTTTATTATTCCTTTTCTTTTCTCTGCTTTATTTTAGTTCCTCTTTTATTTTAGTTTTATAAACTATAAAAGTAGTCCCTAATTTAGTGTTAGTAATTAGCTACTGCCACATAAGTTTGGGTAACAAAATAAATTAGTTTAATATTTTATTTATTATAAAAGGCATTCAACTAATTGTCTTTGCTACTGTTTAAAACATTTTAGAATATTTTACACTTTTATAAAAGTGTGGTCTCTCCACCTCACTTACTTATGCATTATTTGGCTCACTCCGAATATTTTAGTTTTAATATTTGAAAACTTTTATTGTTTGCTTGGTTTTAAATTTGAATTCGAACTGGTTTCGAACTAATGCGAGATTAGCAACTGCAATGGAGGTGACGTGGCATCGTTAGCAGAGGTTTACTGTAGCTTAAATACTCGGGCGTCACAGAAAGGGTGCGTATAATCCATGGACTCAACATTAATCAAAATAACTCATGCACTTATTGCAAAAAATTTAGAAGTCATCGAAAACCAAAGCACTACGCGCATGCTCCTAGGGGGATAGATTGGTAGGAAAAGACCATCGCTCGTCCCCGACCGCCACTCATAAGGAAGACAATCAATAAATAAAATTATGCTCCAACTTCATCACAAAGCGGTTCACCATACGTGCATGCTACGGGAATCACAAACTTCAACACAAGCATTCTTTAAATTCATAATCACCCAACTAGCATCACTTTAATATCACTACCTCCATATCTCAAAACAATTATCAAGCATCAAATTGATCATAGCATCCAATTCACTTCCTATGATAGTTTTTATTATACCCAACTTGGATACTCATCATTCTAGGACCAACTTTATGATCATAGAAAAAACCATGTTGTTCTAAAAGACTCTCAAGATAATATAAGTGAAGCATGAGAGACTAGCAATTTCTTCAAAATTAAGACACCACTGTGCTCTAAAAGATATAAGTGAAGCACTAGACCAAAAATTATCAAGCTCAAAAGATATAAGTGAAGCACAAAGAGTATTCTAACAAATTCTAATCAAATAGGCTTCTCCCAAAAGGTGTGTACAGCAAGGATGATTGTGGTAAACTAAAAAGCAAAGACTAATATAATACACGACGCTCCAAGCAAAACACATAACATGTGGTGAATAAAAATATAGCTCCAAGTAAAGTTATCAATGAACGAAGACGAAAGAGAGGATGCCTTCTCGGGGCATTCACAAGATTAGGCTTTTGGCTATTCTTGAATATCTTGGGGTGCCTTGGGCATCCCCAAGCTTAGGCTCTTGCCACCCTTTATTCCATAGTCCATAAAAGCTTTACCCAAAACTTGAAAACTTCACAACGCAAAACTCAACAGAAAATCTTATAAGCTCCGTTAGTGAAAGAAAACAAAACCAGCGCATAAGGTACTGCAATGAACTCATTCTTTATTTATTTTGGTGTTAAACCTACTGTATTCCAACTTCCTTATGGTTTATAAACTAATTTACTAGCCATAGATGTATTGAAATAAGCAAACAACACACGAAAAACAGAATCTGTCAAAAACAGAACAGTCTGTAGCAATCTATACTAACGGTAACTTCTGGAACTCTAAAAATCCTACCAAAATAAGAAGTCCTGGACAATTTGTTTATTGAACAGCATAAAAAAGAATCAACGCAAAAGCACGTTCCTGTGATATAACAAAATTATATTCGTGCGTGCAAAGTTTCTGTTTTTCAGCAGAATCAAATCAACTATCATCGTAGGTTATCCTATAGGTTCTACTTGGCACAAACACTAATTAAAAGATAAAAACACATCTAAACAGAAGGTAGATGCAAGATTTATTCCTAAACAGGAGCAAAAACAAAACACACACAAAAAAATTGGGTTGCCTCCCAACTAGCGCTATCGTTTAACGCCCCTAGCTAGGCATAAAAAGCGAAGATAGATCTAACGGGTGCCATCTTTGGCACTTGGAGAGGAGGATATCCTTTCTATGGCATTCAATCTTCTATTTAAGGTAAGCACATTTCCATTAATGGAAGAAGTAAGATTAAGCACGATACGGAAGTTTGCCTCTAAACTAGACTTCATCTCTTTAATAATTTCATTTTGATAAAAGCACAAGAGAGTAGTTGGTTCAACCTTATCATTCAAAGGTGCCCAAATATGGTTTTCATTTTTTCATTAGTATCTATAGCATCCCTTTCAAGAAAACTTCCTCCAAAAATAGAATCTAAAACTTGTTTAAAAGAAGCGGGCAAGCCAACATAAAAACTTATTAAGTAATCTTCAATTTCATATTGTGGCACATAGCTGGCCCGAATCCTTAATAACCTATCCCAAGCATATTTTAAAGACTCATCAAGTAAATAGCGGAAAATTCCATAGTCATCCTCATCAAAATTATTCAAGCTCTCATTGGAGACCCCGGTGGGTCTTTTTATAGCATCATTATTCATGAGCTTAGAGAGGACAGAGGGGTTATCCAAGGTACTAGAACCTAGGAAAGGGCCCTTAGTTCTTTTTGATTCGGCCATGGCAACGGGGAGGCAAACGGAAAAGAGAGAAGGAGATTGGGAAAGAGGGCGAATAAAACTGCAAGGGTGAAGTGGGGGAGACGAAAACGAGAGGCAAATGGCAAATAATGTAAATGCAAGGGAGATGGGCTTGTGATGGGTACTTGGTATGTCTTGACTTGAGCGAAGACCTCCCCGGCAACGACGCCAGAAATCCTTCTTGCTACGTCTTGAGCTTGCGTTGGTTTTCCCCGAAGAGGAGAGGGTGATGCAGAAAGTGTAGCGTAAGTATTTCCCTCAGTTTTGAGAACCAAGGTATCAATCCAGTAGGAGGCTCCTCAAAAGTCCCACGCACCTACACAAACAAACTGAGAACTCGCAACCAACGCAATAAAGGGATTGTCAATCCCTTCACGGCCACTTGCGAAAGTGAGATCTGATAGAGATAGTATGATAAGATAAATATATTTTTGGTATTTTATAATATAGATGCAAAAGGTAAAGATGCAAATAAAAGTAGATTGAAAGCAAATATGATAAGAGATAGACCCGGGGGCCATAGGTTTCACTAGTGGCTTCTCTCGAGATAGCATAAGTATTACGGTGGGTGAACAAATTACTGTCGAGCAATTGATAGAAAAGCGCATAGTTCCGAGATTATCTAGGCATGATCATGTATATAGGCATCACGTCCATAACAAGTAGACCGACTCCTGCCTGCACCTACTACTATTACTCCACACATCGACCGACTCCTGCATGCATCTAGAGTATTAAGTTCATAAGAACAGAGTAACGCATTAAGCAAGATGACATGATGTAGAGGGATAAACTCATGCAATATGATATAAACCCCATCTTGTTATCCTCGATGGCAACAATACAATACGTGTCTTGCAACCCTTTCTGTCACTGGGTAAGAACACCGCAAGATTGAACCCAAAGCTAAGCACTTCTCCCATGGCAAGAAAGATCAATCTAGTAGGCCAAACCAAACTGATAATTCGAAGAGACTTGCAAAGATAACTCAATCATACATAAAAGAATTCAGAGAAGATTCAATTATTATTCATAGATAAACTTGATCATAAACCCACAATTCATCGGATCTCGACAAACACACCGCAAAAAGAGATTACATCGAATAGATCTCCACAAGAGAGGGGGAGAACATTGCATTGAGATCCAAAAAGAGAGAAGAAGTCATCTAGCTAATAACTATGGACCCGACTCACAACTCATCGGAGGGGCAAGGATGTTGATGTAGAAGCCCTCCGTGGTCGATTCCCCCTCCGGCAGAGTGCCGGCGAAGGCTCCAAGATGAGATCTCGCGGATACATAAGGCTACGGCGGTGGAAATTGTGTTTCGTGGTGCTCCTGGATGTTTTCGGGGTACGTAGGTATATATATAGGAGGAAGAAGTACGTCGGTGGCCGCCCGAGGGGCCCACGAGATAGGGGGCGCACCCTACAGGGGGGCGAGGCCTCCTGTCTCGTGGCGGCTTATTGACTTGCACTCCAAGCTCTCCGGATCACGTTCGTTCCAAAAATCACGCTCCTGAAGGTTTCATTCCGTTTGGACTCCGTTTGATATTCCTTTTCTTCGAAATACTGAAATAGGCAAAAAAACAACAATATGGGTTGAGCCTCCGGTTAGTAGGTTAGTCCAAAAAATGATATAAATGTGTAAAATAAATATCATAAACATCCAAAAGGGGTAATATAATAGCATGGAACAATAAAAAATTATAGATACGTTGGAGACGTATCAACGTGACACTCGATTGTATGTGCTCAGGCAAAAAGACTCGCTCCTTCCATACAATATGAATTTGCTGAAGAAATTTGACGCCCATATAAATGTGGAGTGGTGCAATAAGACGAACTTGTTAAAAATATTTGTTCAAATACCTCACGAAGGGTCATGATGTAGTTCGTATGCGTTTCCACGCCGAAGATAGACCTCCCGGTGTTTTTACCGTGCCATCTCCCACTGGCAGAAATGAAATTGATGACTACATCAAGTGCAGGTTTGTCAACATATTTGGAAAAGGCAGCTCAAGTGGCCTTAGAATGCATATGTGCAGATTATAATATTTCTATCAATGACCACAATTACTATGCCCTTGAAGTCACAAAAGAAAGATTGTTTACAGCAAGAGAGAAGACTCAGACAAAGCAATGGCAATTCAATATGGCACGTCAGCAAGTAACTACACAGCAAAGCGAATTTGCAAGACAAAAAATGATTCTGGCAAAAATATGCAACAGTTTCTTTGATGTATTGTCACTTCGCATGTATCCCCGGCGCCCAGACAACAATGATCCTATTATCACATACACAGGCGCACATCCTCCCGTCGGACGTGTACAAGAATTTGCAAAATCACTTTACCACTTTATCACATGCACCAATCCTGCAGGAGGATATACTAGGATGATCTAGTCCACCAGCAACTGCTTCTGGCTTATTTATGTAGTGTGTTTGTGTTTCTATAGACAGTTCTTCTAGCTCATTCATGTAGTGTGTTTGTGTTCCTGTAAATAGTTCTCTGCCTACAGTGAACTGTATATACTTTGAATAACTGTTGTGTGCCACTTTTAGTTTCTATCTTTGTATCCCTACATTTACAAAATTTCAATAACTTCATGTGTTTGGTTTCTTCAATACCTCTATATATTATTCTGAGATTAAATGAGCATGCACCAATCCAAATTTTGAATTAATAGATTGCACATTTGCGAGTGATCACCGAGCGCGGCGTGCCGCCGCACGGGTTAGGCTAGTCTACTCTAAACCATGAGAATATGTTGCATTCTTGAGCACTTGCTCGTCTCCATTGTCATCATACATGCATAAAACCTCCCTGGCCGTTCCTTGTTTACTATGTGCTCACTGATTATTATGTATACATTCTAGCTTTTCTTTTTAGAACTATATATACATTCTAGCTAATTCGTTACTTTTTACTAGCTACTCCCTAGGATGCTGAAGACGCCTCTCTTGCTCTTTACAAGGAGGAGAATGCTCTCTTGCTGTAAGATTCATTCATTCACCTTGCTTTCCCTTCCCAGAGATGAGCTGACCTGCTGCTCTTTTTTCAAGAGAGTAATACTACTACTAGCTACCTAGTAGACTAGTATTGTGTTTACGGCCGGCTGCCCAATAAAACGATCCAGTGGCCGGTCAAATACGGTAAATACATGTCCCTTTCACGTTCAGAAAAGGAAAACAAAAGAAGCGGCCACCGTCCCACCGTTTGGGCACTGCATGCATGCGTCTAGTGCTTGCATGCCGATGCATTAATGTTTCTCATGTTCGTCTCTTGTGCATTAATTTTTGGTTTTTAAAATTATAAAAGACATATCTTCTAAATCACGTGTCGAAATTTAGATCCGTTTTCACCGTTGAAACCCTTGCGACGTGCTCTTCAAAAGTAGATCCCGCATGGGGACGTTTTGACGAACTAGGCTTCCTGCCAACTAAACATCAATATGTGTGCAACTAGACTACATGTTGCACCAACTGAGCATATGTGTGTGTCAATATTCCTTCTGTCAACTAAATATCAATGTGTGTGCAACTAGACTATATTCCCGCGCCAACTGAGTATATGTGTGTGCCAATAGTCCTGCCAACTAAACATCAATGTGTGTGCAACTAGACTACATTGCCGCGCCAACTGAACATATATGTGTGTAACTAGTCCTGTCAACTAAATATCAATGTGTGTGCAACTAAACTACATTGCCGCGTCAATAGCACATATGTGTGTGCAACTCGTGTCCTGCCAACTAAACATCAATATGTGTTCAACTAGACTAAATTACAAGCCAACTGAGCATATGTATGTGCAACTAGTTCTTCTGACTGCTAAACATCAATGTGTGTGCAACTAAACTATATTATAAGCCAACTAAACATTAATGTGTGTACAACTAGACTAAATTATAAGCCAACTAATTTTAAAAAAAGTTGCACTATGTAATACTAAAGTTGCACAATGCAGTACTTTAGTTGCACCATATAGCATCAAAATTGGCATCACAAAAATTTCGTCGAAACATATCCATGCGGGATCTAGTTTTAAAGATCTCATCGCGATGAATCCAACGGTAAAAACGGAACTGAATTCCGACGCGTGGTATAAAAGATATGCCTTTAAAAGAATTTGAAATCCCGAAATAAAAGTACGTGGATCTGTTTTCTCTGACTGATGAGACTAGTATGAACACATTTAATGCCAGCACCCACATGCGGTACGAGACAAAAAAATACACATGCATGTGTGTGGCAGACGCGGCCGCTCGGGGACACCAAATAGCGCGCGGCCAGTTTTTAGACGCGGCCACTCTGTTTGGGACATGTTTAGTTTTCCATTTTCTGTCCGTTTCTTTCACTTAGTTTGCCTACCTTGGACAAAAATTATTTGTTATATTTGCTACTTCCTCCGTAAGTGTTTAGAATACTAAAATAGTGATCTAAGCTTCTGCTGTCTAGTTAATTTACCTACTTTGCACCTAACTGAATACCATCACCTAACTAGTTGCAGACCACCGTCCAGTTTCCTTCTTTCCTTACTTCCGTAGCTACATTATTATTAATCTTTACATTTTCTGCATATCATACACTATGTTTCTGCCTTTTCTATGTAACATAACAACAACAACAATCGCACAAATACGCAGCAGCAGCAGCGGCGGCCTTTATCCTGGGACTGTCGGCATCGAGCTCATTCTTCTAGCCCTGCCTGCAGTCTTAGGCCAGGCCATCGACCCTGTTAAACATACATGGCGCATTGCACCTACACGTGATAGAGGAGGATCTTCAGGTTGTTCAGGAGGTCGTTTGGCTAGGATACGTATCTATGTTTGGTTGTAACTTAGTCTATCTCTTGCCTTTCTTTCTTCCCAAGATGTATCCCGATTCTCTTATCTTCTCAACCAACTTTTATGCGCCTCAGGGTTATTGCACCCCTGCTATATAACACGCAGCACATCGCCCAGGATAGGGCAAGACGTTTCCGCCATCGCACATGGTAATCAGAGCCCTTCCTCTTCCAATCTAGCCTCCCGACTACATCCAGTGCATAGACATGTCTTCATCCTCCGGCGCTGCTCCACCTAGCTTCAATGGCCAGGTCACCGAGAAGCTCAACGGCACGAACTACGTGCTATGGCGCACGTAGGTCACACCCCACCTGCGGGGCGCCGGTGTCTTCGGCTACGTCGACGGCACCGCGCCGGAACCGGCCAGACTCCACGTCACCAAGGACAAGGACGGCAAGGAGTCTTCTGTGCCCAACCCTCTCCACCCTCTATGGGTCCGGGAGGACCAACAGGTACTCGGCTATCTGCTGAGTACCCTCTCCAACGAGGTGCCGGTGGCGGTCACCGCGATCACCATGGCGCGCGAACTATGGGTGGCCTTGGAGGGCATGTACTCGTCCTAGTCTCTCAGCCGCGTCAACAACATCAGGACTGCGCTCATCAACGCGCAGAAAGGCAATCAATCGGTTGCCTCCTACTTCGCCTCCCTGCGCGGCCTCGCGGATGAACTTGCCGCCACCGGAAAACCCATCCAGGACGACGAGTTAATCTCGTATATCCTCCACGGCCTCGACGTCGACTACCAGCCGCTCATCTCCGCCCTCGACGCCCGTGTCATGCCCGTCACCCTCGACGAGCTCTATGCCATGCTGAGTAATTTTGACCAGCGCATGGCCCAGTTCCACGGCTCCTCTGGTGGCTTCAAGTCTTCGGCCAACGCCGCATCGCGTGGTCGTGGTGGCGGCCCTCGCTCGCGTGGATCTCCCCGCAACAAGGGGCGGTCAGGAGGAAACAGCAACGCCAGCGGCTCCTCCAACCCTCGCAACGCCCGCTCCAACTCCAAGCCTCGCCGCGGCGGCGGCTCCAGCCGGTCCCGTCCTGATGCGCCCCGCTGTCAGATTTGTGGCAAAATTGGGCACACAGCCAAGGACTGCTGGTACCGCTACAATGACGATGACGACTCCTCCCAAGACGAGGACAAGGTTGCTGCGGCTACGGACGGCTCCTACGGCGTTGACACGAATTGGTACGTTGATAGTGGGGCCACAAACCACATCACCAACGAACTCGAGAAGGTCACCATGAAAGAAAAACACCGGGGCAAGGATCAAATCTACACTGCCAACGGCGAAGGTATGAGGATTAGTCATGTTGGTCATTCACTTTTTAGTACCCCTCGCCGTAAAATTCATCTAAAGAAAATTTTGCTAGTTCCTAGTGTTGACAAGAATCTTCTCTCTGTTCATCGCATTGCCATTGACAACCTTGTCTTTCTTGAGTTTCATCCTTATTTTTTCTTGATCAAGGATCAGGCAACGAAGAAAGTGCTCTATCGAGGTAGATGCATTCGAGGGCTCTACCCGTTGATTCCGGAGCATAGAAGATTCAATAAACAAGTCTATGGTGCTGCCAAACTCTCATCAACACGGTGGCACGATAGATTAGGACATGCTGCTTTCTCTTTAGTTGAAAAATTGCTTAGGAAAAATAAACTCCCGTTTGTTGGTGAGCGTAATCTTGAAACTATTTGTGATTCTTGTCAACGTGCAAAAAGTCATCAATTGCCATATCCCATATCTAGTAGTGTTTCTACCAAACCCTTGCAATTAATCTTCTCTGATGTTTGGGGCCCTGCTCCTAGCTCTGTTGGTAGACACACTTATTATGTGAGCTTCATAGGTGACTACAGTAAATTTTCTTGGATTTATCTTCTCAAGAAAAGATCCGACGTTTTTCAAGTTTTTCAAAACTTTCAAGCTCTTGTTGAACGAAAATTCAACAGTAAGATCATTGTTGTCCAGTCGGACTGGGGAGGGGAATATGAAAAATTAAATTCCTTCTTCCAAAACCTTGGCATCTCACATCATGTGTCATGTCCTCACGCTCACCAACAGAATGGTTCTGCTGAACGCAAGCATAGACACATAGTCGAGGTTGGTTTAGCTTTTCTAGCTGGTGCATCTATGCCCCTCAAGTTCTGGGATGAGGCTTTCCTCACATCAGTTCATATCATAAATATGCTTCCTAGTCGTGTCATTAACAATGAAACACCACTAGAACGACTTCTCCATGTCAAACCTGACTACAAATCTCTTCATGTGTTTGGGTGTACCTGTTGGCCCAATCTTTGTCCATACAACAATCACAAACTCATGTTTCGCTTCAAACAGTGTGTTTTCCTAGGCTATAGCACCCTACATAAAGGTGTCAAGTGCCTTGACGTTGCCACTGGCCGTGTGTATATCTCACGCGACGTTGTTTTTGATGAAACAAAATTTCCTTTTGCTGACCTTCACCCCAACGCGGGTGCTCTTCTTCGCAAAGAGATTCTTCTTTTGCCTCCTCATCTCTTCGGTGTTGATCAAGGGGGAAACAATAGTGATGATCAACTACTGACTAACCCTCTTAATGATGATATGCGTGAGCCTTGTGGTGTTACAGGTGAAAACAGCAAGGAAAATGACGAAATATGTGAAGAAAATGGTATAGAAAATCCTGCACCAGCGCCATATTTCATGTGTCCAGAATCTGGGGACAAATCCCCCTCGGGATCCGTTCACCTGCAGCGTATCGAATCCGCCTCGGGATTGGGGATGGCAGATGCGCCAGGGGCGCCAGCAGCGCGCACGCCCGCCTCGAGCCAGGCGCGTCCCATGCGGCCACCTCCCACGGGCTGCGGTGCGTCCTCACCTCCGCACCAATCGCCATCCGCCACCTGTCAGCCTGGGTTGGCGCGGGCGATGCACGCTTCACCAGCCAGCCGGCATACTACAAGCAGCGCCACCCGGTCCGCCCGACAGGTGTGGGGCCCGAAGCTGGCGCAGGATCCAGCGCTGACCCGCGCGTGCGCCCGACCGGCGGCAGATCCGAGGCTGATTCGCCATCATGTGGCAATGATGAGCCTGCTGCTGCGGCGGGATCTTCTGCGGATTCTGCCCGTGGGCAGCCGCTACACACTGCCACAGAAAATCCGTGCGGGACAGAATCTGCTGCTGCTGCGTGCGGATCGTCCTCGGGATTGGCTCCTACAGAAACTCATGTTCAGCCTGCGGGATCGTCTGTGGCAGAAAATCTGGGCACTTCTCCTCGGCGTACACGATTACAAAAGGGAGTAATACAACCTATTAATTACAAACATGTAACAAAGTATGGCATGGTTTGTTCCACAGGTGAACCTCATACTCTACAAGAAGCACTTGGTGATGACAAGTGGAAGAAAGCAATGAATGAAGAGTACATTGCTCTAAAGAAAAACAAGACGTGGCATCTAGTTCCTCCACAGCAAGGTCAAAATTTAATTGATTGCAAGTGGGTATTCAGGATCAAGAGAAAATCTGATGGAACAATTGACCGTTACAAGGCTAGGCTCGTTGCTAAAGGTTTTAAACGACGGTATGGTATTGACTATGAGGATACTTTTAGTCTAGTTGTTAAAGTTGCAACCATCCATCTTGTTTTGTCTATTGTTGTTTCTAGGGGCTGGAGTCTCAGACAGTTAGACGTACAGAACGTGTTTCTTCACGGTGTTCTAGAAGAGGAAGTGTACATGAAGCAACCTCCTGGGTTTGAAAGCAAAAATTCTCCCTCTTATGTGTGTAAACTTGACAAGTCACTTTATGGGTTGAAGCAAGCACCGAGAGCATGGTACTCTCGTCTCTGTCATAAATTGCAAGCACTTGGCTTTATCAAAATCTGACACTTCTTTGTTCATCTACAACAAGTCCAATACATGCATATTTGTTTTGATATATGTTGATGATATCATTATGACAAGCTCATCAAATGAAGCAATCACAGGACTGTTGAAAGATCTAAGTGCAGATTTTGCTCTAAAGGACCTTGGTGATTTGCACTATTTTCTTGGAATTGAGGTGAAGAAACATGCAAGTGGGCTTCATCTCTCTCAGGAAAAATATGCAGCTGATTTGGTAAAAAAGGCTGGTCTGCAAGGTTGTAAGCCAACACCTACTCCATTACCTAGCTCAGAAAAGTTGTCTCTCACAGAGGGTAATCCCTTGAGTTCAGAAGATAGCACAAAGTACAGGAGCTTAGTAGGAGCACTTCAGTATCTCACTTTGACTAGACCTGATATATCTTTTGCTGTCAACAAAGTGTGTCAGTTTCTTCATGCACCTATTAATGTTCATTTTACTGCTGCAAAACGCATAGTGAGATATGTCAAAGGAACTATGAACATTGGTCTAGATTTCAGCAAGTCATCTTCAAATCTTGTTAGTGCCTTTTCTGACTCAGATTGGGCAGGATGCCTGGATGACAGACGATCCACTAGTGGCTTTGCAATCTTTTTTGGGCCAAATCTAATCTCATGGTGTGCTCGAAAACAGGCCACTGTTTCTAGATCCAGCACAGAAGCAGAGTATAAAGCACTGGCAAATGCTACAGCTGAAATTATTTAGGTTCAGTCTATGCTGAAGGAACTGGGCATAAAGAACACACCAGCTCCATGTCTGTGGTGTGATAATCTTGGTGCAACTTATCTGTCTGCCAATTCAGTTTTTCATGCAAGGACAAAACACATTGAAATATATTTTCATTTTGTTCGTGAGAGAGTTGCTCAAAAGCAACTTGATATTCGCTTTATTCACTCCAAGATCAGCTTGCAAATGGATTTACAAAGGCTTTGCCAGTGAGAAGCTTTGAAAATTTTAAACATAATCTCAACTTGATGAAGTTGTGATTAAGGGGGGTGTTAAACATACATGGCGCATTGCACCTACACGTGACAGAGGAGGATCTTCAGGTTGTTCAGGAGGTAGTTTGGCTAGGATACGTATCTATGTTCGGTTGTAACTTAGTCTATCTCTTGCCTTTCTTTCTTCCCAAGATGTATCCCGATTCTCTTATCTTCTCAACCAACTTGTATGCGCCTCAGGGTTATTGCGCCCCTGCTATATAACACGCAGCACGTCGCCCAGGATAGGGCAAGACGTTTCCGCCATCGCACAGACCCCATGGCGCAGCTCATGGCACACCTCCGTCCCTTTCCTTTCTGCTCATGTATCATCCTCAACTCATGGAGACTTCATGACTGACTTTTCAAAAGCATGAGCCTGTCCAGTTTACCCCATAATATGGGGAGCCTTGCCAATGTTACTACTGGATACACACACCCTTAAGGTGTCTTGTCCACATCCCCTGCTGCTGCTGCATGAAACCAACCTGTTTAATTATTCTCTGTCTCAATCCTGGCATATGTGCTCGTGGCTATTTTTAACATCCTATCCAAGGTTTTCAACATTCCCTTGTTGAGCATAGCAACCTCATTTGTGGCGGAGGATATTTCCAAGAATGCTAGCAAGCATTCTACTTCAGGTAACAGCAAGATCATCTGATGAAAAGATATTACTAGTTGTTGTGCAACTCTGCTTGTTCAGACAATGAAACTTAAGCTCTCTGCATCCGTTGCAGGTACATTATTGCCATTTTGCTTATGTGGTCTCTAAGTAAAAGAGTTGTTCTGCTTCCTCCAAAGATGGACCAGTTAGAGTTCGGTGGATATTTAAAATCTGGTGAGTCTATGATCCTACTTGTTCATTGGTCAGTTGTCCACTCATGGTGCAGGCTACTGAAAAAGTTCAGTTCTGGCCTTCAGAGTATGGATGTTGTACATTCAGAGTGCAGTTTACAGCAATCTGAATTTTTTTTCAGCGAATTCCGAGTTTTTCTTAGGCAAAACCTGCAGGCTATTTTGGTCCTTCTATAGAAGTTTGTCCTCCCGAAATTTCTGTTTATGGCTTCAGTCTTCATTTAGTTGGGCCCAGCTCTAGTCAAAGTGCATTCATGTTGGAATGTACACTTGAGCACTTCAAAAACACTTAATTGTTTTTGGATACTTAAAGCCCATCCCATGCCCCGACATATGATATGTACATGAGCAGGCAATAACAGAAATCATTCTACTCATTAAGAATACTCCTGACAATTCAAAAGAAAGAAGATACAACCACTGATCCGGTATGTTTGTCAGATAAGAAGGCCAACTTGTTATTGATAAACTCTTGTACTGTATCTTCTCATGATACATTATCTGACCGTTGGGCAATGGGCAATGACACTGTATCTTGTTACGCCGATATTATTTAGAGATTGCATGCCATCTTTGCTTGCACTAATGCACCTGTGCTATTTTTCTCTGTTTCCTTTTTCTTCCTTTTTTTCTCTGTTCACCTGCAGCCTTAATTTTACAATATATGTCTGTTTTCTTGAAATTGTTAGGTGGCATGCTATTGGGAAGAACACTCTCAAGTTGTTAACTATGACCATCGGTACATCAAATGGCTGCTCGACAAGGCCCAACAGCTATGGCTGCTCATCAGATTTGTTTGTAAGTATGGCTTGCTGTATCTCTGCTTGCAGACGCTTTAGCAGTTTCTGCCCAGGTATGTATTTCCAGCCATAGAAATCATCCCTACTGTTAGATCAGCTTCCTTTTGCAGCTGTCGTTCTGTACCAAAATTTGTACAGAACCTTACACGACATACTACTAAATGCATCATCATAATTTGAACTATTAAACTTGTCATGATTTATCTGTTCCATAAGTGCAGGCTAACTTTGCTTGCATTTCTTAGGCTCTGATTGCAAGCTCTTATGCAATACTGGACTACAAAAGGGTCCAGAAGGTTGCGATGTTTTCTCTGCAGGTGATACATACTTCTCCTCTTCAATTTATTTGCATTGATACAGTTCGCCCATTTATATTCTTGGGGATGCAATTGCTGTCTCTTCTGTTGATAGAAAACACCTATTATTGACCATTGCAGATAGGACTAGCTAGCGGGTTAGCTTTGGCAGTTGGCCTGTATATCTCATTTGGCAGTATAGCAAGGCTATTTACTAATGACCCTCAGGTTCTAACGGTCGTAAGCTCCTGCGCATTGGTACGTCTTCCTACTTTATCAATTAATTGGTACGTACACGGTACACCATATCTAGCCTTATTCTGAATCTTTTCATTTCAGTTTGTCTGTGCCAGTCAACCGGTTAATGCCTTGGCATTCATCTTTGATGGTCTCCATTACGGCGTCTCAGATTTTGACTATGTCGCTCAAGCTACGATGGGAACCAGTTCCAACCAGCTTCATGTATAGATGTTCTTTCTTCCTATTGGTCATGGATTTATTGATTTTGTCTGGATTACATAGATTGTGGTTGGGGTGATATCATCGTTGGTCTTGTTATATGCTCCACGTGTGTTTGGCCTGGCCGGAGTTTGGGCTGGTTTGACAACACTCATGGGACTGCGCATGGCTGCAGGCATCCTGAGGTGATTATGCTTCTCTTTTGTTGTTCTGTTACATTACACCTGTGCAAAGCATACATGCATATATGACACTACAGTAATATGTCTACTTTTGCGTAACTGGATATATAATGTGATGCTCTGTACTCAAAGCCATTATGAAACTGCTCTCTCTGATTTGTTTGTGTGTTTTTGTTAGTATATTGCATTTGAATGCATGTAGTTCAACTATCAAATTTCTAATGATAGCTGTCGAATACTAGTGAGTCAACTTGCTATGCGGCCTCCATTTTTTCGGTAAGTTAGCCTTTGGTTTTCGGGGTGGTCTTTGGTGGAACAATATGCTATACTACCACTGTACTTTCCACTAAACAACTAGCAAGAGGCCCATGCGTTGCAGGGAACATCAAGATGCATTTATACGAGTTGTTTATCTTGTGGGAGACAAAGATGAACGAGGGAAGGCCTTATCTGCAAATATGGAGAGGGTTGCGGGTATCTTTTTGCAAAATTGCCATAGTTTGCTTTCTATCCGTCAGATATAGATCGGACGGTCTATATTGCAGGATGGCAGGCACACCATCATCACCAACTCGGTTTTTTATAAGAGTAGAGATATGTGCTGGTTATATAATTTTCTTGTTGGGAGAAATATGTAATGGCTATAGTGGTGTTAATACATTGCCACAACAATAGTGTGATTAGAGGCCACACAGGCTAGATTCTAACCGAAGTATACCAGCATTGGTATATCGAGCAAATTACTGGTATGTTGAACTATACATCAATAGTGTTGATTAAAGCCCAAGCAGAAATTGATGGTGATGGCTGTTTTCATGAGCAAATTATTTTTTACATCGATGTGATGGATGCTCTTTTATGTTCTCATCTTACTGTAACCACCGGACAAATCTCAGGTGGCTATGGTAGACAGGACCTTGGTCACTTTTGCATGAGGAACCAAAATCCAAGGTTTGTTAACTGTTTACTGCTCGTGTCTTTGTGCGATGTTACATCTAAAACATTGTTTTGTATGCTGCAGCATATGTGAAACAATGTGTACCTTGGTCAACATTTTAGAACTTACTAGAGTTGATGTAATGTGCGAGTCACCACAAATTGTAAGGGAGAATCTGAGAAATTGCAGCTATCCACCACAAATTACCGGGTGTTATGCATTGGTCTTTAGTGAAATTAAAGCGAGGGATGTATTCATTCATACCTTTGAGACAGATCTGATTGTTTGAGACAGATCTGACTGTTGAACCTTGGCACATGCATCTCTTTCTGTTTTCTCAAGGGAAGATATGTAGCTCTTTCTGTTTTCTCAAGTGAGGATATGTAGCTCTTTGATCTAGTATGAGCTTGTTAGATTGTCAGTATTTTTTTCACTTTATTCCATGAGGGCGGTGTTTGAATCGATATTATAGTTGCAGGCGAAGCCGTTTGCATCATAATAATTCATACCGAGCCAGCCAGGCCAGGTGGTAAAAAGATGTGCATGTAGATGCAATCGAGGAATGAAGAACACATGCTAGACTAAGAAGAGCTCAAGCTGCTAGCTAAGAGGGATTGTACAGTTTTAAGAAGAGGCGGAGAATTGTTTCGTTTGTTTGATGTCGCCTGCAGTTTATTCATTCATTTGTTTGTTCTAATATTATGACCATTTCTGATGATATATATATATATATATATATATATATATATATATATATATATATATATATATATATATATATATATATATATATATATAGCATGGACGAAATGTGAATTGTTGTATATGCTTGTGCTGCGTGCTTGTTTATGGAATACCACTGTTGCTGGGGCCGTTAGTTCCCCTGTTCATCTCATTTCAGTTCACAGAGAAGCTCCCTGTTATCTTGTCTTTATGGTCTATTTGCTACTGCACCACTCAAAATGAGGAAAAATGAAGACGGCAACATGAATCATGCGCGCTACAACGAGCAGCTTGCCCGCCTCCTCCTTCCGAACAGCTACGGTTACCTGGAAGTCAAGTCGAGGGCACAATTGCAGTGCCGTTTCTTTGCTTGGCTGGCAATCAAGGACCGATGATGGACATCCGACAGATTATCAAGGAGGGGACTACCGCATCAAAGCACTTGCCCACTATGTGACCAACACGACGAGACCATCAACCACACCATGACTGGATGTGTCTTCGTATTCGTTAAGGAGATCTGGGGACGGGTTTGCACGACCATGGGATGAACAGAGAGAGTCCTCCTATTAGATGAGATGCTACCCGAGTGGTGCATCAGGTATGAGGAGAGTGGACATCACCGGAGAGTGGTAAGGGCGATCTGCCTTGTCCCTGAAATTTCATCGTGTTTGGACTTTGTTTGACATGAATACTTGATAAATTATGAGTAGAAACTTTGGAGACGTATCAAGCTCTCTCATAGTTTAACCTATGGATTAAATCATAATGCTAGCTAGTCTATCTACCCTAACAATAATAAAGTAAATAATGCTTCTGATCGTCCGTCGCGTCGTTTTTTAGAAAACCCCCTGCCTTTTCCATGACTTAACCCACAGTCCATCTTTAAGTTCGAACAAATCGTTTTTTTCATGTTTTTACACAAAACCCCCTGAGTTGTACGCTAATTAACCCACAGTTCATATTTAAGTCCAACGAATCGTTTTTGTACAGTTTTACATGAACCCCCTGATATATGTGTTAATCATCCCGCAGTCTATTGAGATATTTTTTTTTTCAAATAGCCATATCTTTTAAACAGCACCTCCAATTTTAACATGTTATATATATAATTTGATTAGAAAAATGTGTACAATTTGAATAAGATGTTATTTTACATGTCAAGTATTTTTTTAAATGCTATTTATATTGCAATATTAATAAATGGCGCACAATCCGTCTATATTTCATACCGGCGATCTGTATTGCAACATTTAAAATTAAACTTTAATATTTGGGAAAGGTTATAATCCTTGGGCATGTTGTACTTGCACAAGGTCCTCCCTTTGTACATGTTTCACGATCTAAGACCCTGCGTACTTACCCTTTTTTTTGGCGAATTATTATATTTTTAATCCCGTTGCAACGCATGGGCCCTTTTGCTAGTGTATAACAATAAGTTTTATGCTGAATAGATGAGTGAGGCATAAGAGTAACATGCATGGAAAAATTTCTTCCTTGTCACAATTTAGTTTCCGATGTTATGATCATAATTATTCAAGAAGGAAGAATAAAAATTGATGCCCCAAGAGAGTAGACATAAAGCATGCAAGGATAAAATGGTTAGGCAAGTCATTCTAAAAAGGTTGTCGAAGAGTGGGGATGCCTTCTGAACCTTGTTTGAAGCATATTGGAGTGTGACGGGCATCCTCAGGCGGCTTGTATCCCTTGTTCTCCTAGGCCTTCCTTGGCACGTATGGATCCCCTAAACTTTGATCCAAAACAAGCAGAAATGAATTCGTGGTATGGCTAGTCCATATATAAATAATTGCTAATAACTCTAGCTATATATTTTGTGTATACAAGTCGGATCAGAATGAGAAAATGGTACCTACCTTAAGGAATCTCATTTATAGGCTCTATCAAAAAAGAAGAAACCAAAAACTATGCAGACATGCACATATAGCTATAAGACAACTTGCACAATAATTTGTCAAAAAATTAAACAAGCATGTAAGGATACATATCGGCGAGGGCTTTGATCTTGTTGAAGAAGGCGAAGTAGAGAGACCGCACTTCTTCATGCCCCGCGATTGTTGGTTGATCACCATGCACGGAGCTAGCGCACGGTGGACAAAGAAGTGAATTAGCTTCCCTCGGCCGGGCATGGACTGCCACGCGTCTTGAGACGTGGCATCATCGAATGAAGAGGACCCCTTGAGTAAGGAGGGACCGGATGGTGGAGAGGATCACCTGGTGTTGAGCACGCCGGACACGATACGTGTGGTTGATCCGATCGAGCACCACACGATGTGCGGGTGACAACAGAAGAAATTGGACGACAAATCCTTCAAGATAGTGGCTGCCAAGAAGAGGAACGGTAGTTGTGAGCGAAGCGAAACGAGGCCGGCCGGCGGTGAAGAAGGCTTGCGCCGGCCGGCGGATTGGAGAAGAGAGTAATATAACTAACCAATGGTGAAGCTTTTCAAGTGTGAAGGGAATTGAAGGCCAAAGGCAAATCAAACCAAATCAGGAAGCGCGCGCGCGCGCGCGGCGGTTATAACGGTTAGACAAAGGCCAACCGCAGGCAGGCGAACCCCGGCCATATATACACCGGCGGGCCGATCGATCGATCGACCGATCCCCACGCGCCCGCTCCCTCCTCTTAGCTTTCAAGAACCGAACCAACGTTGGTCCCTGGAGCTCACAGCCATGGCACCACCATACGGCCCGCCCCCTCCTCCCTCTCCGCACGCTCCAGCGTGGCCGCGGACGCCGGAGCAGCCGCAGCAGCACTGGTATTGGAACCAGCCGCGGCCGCCGCTCCACGGCCACGGCCACGGCCACGCGTTCCAATACCAGAACGGGAACGGCGGCGCATGGGGAGAACAAGCTCAGCTCACGGGAACGGCGGCCTTCCCTCACCCTCCGCCGCCGCAGCAAGGCTACCCGCCTCCTCGGGCCTTCATTGGTCAGTCGCCTCTCTTTTCTTTTCGACCGCCTCGCGTTCTTGGTCCCGTTCTTGGTCAGCCGCCCCTCTTTTCTTGTCCGCCGCTTCGCGTTCTTGGTCCAGTTCTTGATCCGCCCCCTCTCGTTTCTTGTCCAGCGCCTCGCGTTCTTGGTCCTAATCTTCCGCCGCAGAAGCGTCGGCGTCGCTCCCCGACGAGGACGCCTTCTCCTCCTTCAGGATTTGGTCCTCGGCTCTCCCCCAGCCCGAGTGTACCCCAGCGCGAACGGACGCCCACGCCGCCGCCACCTCCTGCTGCGCCGGCTCCGGGACCAGCAGCTGATCCGCAATTCGTAATCCGGCGTCAGCATTCTGTGGTTCCTGTGGCGGTCAGAGCCCCGCCGGAATCTTCCTACACGCAGAGGCTTCGAGGCAGGCGATGCACACCGGGGGACGGCCTCGCCCCCCTTCCGCCAAGGATCGCCCATCTGCCGCGTCATCTTCTGGGAGATCCCCCGCTGGTGGTGGACCGAGTACCCGAGCTCAAGAGGTATCTCGAGACTACCAAGCTGCTCCCTCCGGACCATGTGGTATGCTCTCCCTCCCTATCCTGCTTCCTGTCTTGTTGTTCCTGCAACTATGTACATCTCATATAGTTTAGTCTCCCTGGCTAGCTAGCTAGTCCTCTTGATAGCTTGCTTTTTCACGCTTGGATTAATGGATGAATCGCAAACTGTATTTAGTTCGAATGAAGCAGCAGGTATCTAGCTATCTAGGCTAGATTTCACCATGTTTGGATGATTCGATTTCAGCAAATTGTATTGCTTCAAATGAAGCAGCAGGTATCTAGCTATCTAGGCTAGATTTCACCATGCATGTTTGGATGATTCGATTTCAGCAAATTGTATTGCTTCAAATGAAGCAGCAGCTATCTAGCTATCTAGGCTAGATTTCACCATGTTTGGATGATTCGATTTCAGCAAATTGTATTGCTTCAAATGAAGCAGCAGCTATCTAGGCTAGGCCAGCTAGATTTCAGCACGCACGTACGTTTGGATTGGATTTCAGCAAATTATATTAGTTCAAATGGTTTGGATTATTATATTAGTTGAAATTAACGTTTGGATTGGATTAATTGCAGCAAATTAAAACTGGAGAATGAAGAATTAATTAAAATGAAACTACCTAGCTAGCTAGCTAGTCTTTCTTTGGCCATGTATATATGTGTACGGTAGAATGAATTAATATATATGCACTAGAAATTTGCATGGTGATATGTAGCAAGACGTAGGATGCATGATTCCAACTAAACTAATTAGGCGCTGGTTATCTATCTATTTAGGTCTTGAGGATAGCCCAGGAGTCCCTGGATGTAGTGCAAGCATTTGAAGCTACCACGTTCCCTGAATACATCCGAAAAGGATACCCACTGCAGACCACGAGGGAGTTCCCAGATGCTGTTTCATTTGACTCCAACTGCAATGCTAAGCACAGAGATTTTCCACTGAGGGATGAAGTGCGTCTGGTGCTAGACTCATTGCTGGTCGAAGCAGTCGACCCAATTCTTGCTGGACCAGTAGGGTCATTTGCTGGGAAGCTTAGTCTGTACCAAGTGATGGTGAACAAGGGCAGGTGTACCTTCAGTTTGCGCCCAGACGAACTCAGCACGGCAAAGAACGTGCAGCTAGACTTTGCCCGCATCCACGCGTGGATCAATGCCAGTTTCCCCCCGGGGCCCTGCAGGCCGCCACTCCTAGACCATCTACTAGAGCTTTCCTTCTGCTTGCTGTTCCTAAAGACTTCGACTCTTCAGAAAAGGCCAGGAACGACTACTTGCTCTCGGTCAGGAACCACATTGCCTTTGCCTCATTTCCTCGGCAACAGACGCTTGTGATAAACTACGGGAAGCTCATCAAATGCCTCAATAGCACTGAGCTGGAAAAACTTGAGAAGGCAATGGCTGCTAGGGACAAGATTACTGGGAAGCTTGGAGAGAATTTGTCAAAGGAGTGAAGCTCATGAGGGATGTAAGCACAAACAAAGAGACCGCAAAAGAGAAAGTTCCAGTGCCCCACTCGGATAATCTGTAGTGTATGATCTGTCAAACTTCCTCAGGATTTTCGAAGTGCATGCGCCAGAGCACTTTCTTAAATCCAACAATGATTCTGTGCTGAAGCATTTTGCCGAAGTCCTTTGTATGATGCAGAGTTACTTCAAAGAGGACCTAGCCGAGCTGTATGCTGCGCTGCTTGCAGCGGTCGACAACGAGCTGTAAGTTGTTCTCGCTCAATTCAAACTTGTTGATTCCAATTGCTATCTATCTATGTCTCTTAATTAGCTTCTTCTTCTTATACTAGCTAGCTAGCTAACAACTGTGGAATAAATTAATTGGATTCTTCCTAGGTAGATACAGTACTAATTAAGCTGTGCCTGTGTATGAAGAAGAAGAATACCCCATTATATTGTCTATCTATATTGGTCTTTGACTCCAATTGAATTGAATTGAAGATAACTAATTTGTGTATGTCTTTGATTTCTTTCTTCCTTGTGGGACGGACAGGGTAAAAAGCACGTGCGAGTGCTACGAGACACGAGGGTAGCTACCTAGCAAGCAGAGATATATCCATCCTCTACATCCAAGTAATCTCTTCCTCTACCAAGCGATTGAAGGTGATATTGTCTGAGACGGATCGACAGGCTGCAGGGTGAAATTAAAGCACTGCTAGCTGCTAGTACGAAACAAGATGCATGTTCAGCGTTAATTGGAGTAGTAATACTGATGGAAGGATATGGATATGGCCGGATCAACTGTTTGTTTGTGACATGTATGTATATATGTATATATAACACCACTACGGTTGTCTTTGCTTCTTTTTTTTTCAGCTCTTGCCACGTTCCAATTTTTTTTACTACTTATATATACACTTCTTCTTGAGTACAACCCGCCGGACTGGGCCGGGCCCAATGATGATGGCTGTAGTAATTTTTACTACTTATATATACACTTCTTCTTGAGTACAACCCGCCGGACTGGGCCGGGCCCAATGATGATGGCTGTAGTAAGCGCGCCCCTTCACGGCATGTAAAAATAGAAAATTGTCTAAAAAACAAATGTAAAAATAGAAAAGAAAACCAAATCAAGTAGAGCTACCACGATTCGAACCGCAAACCTCTTGCAGCAAGCCTGAGCGGCTCACCAATTGACCCAACTAATGACTATGAAAAGCATTGACGTGAAATCTTAGAAATTAACACCAAGGAGCGCGCCTCTTCGCAGGCAATGAAAAATCACAAAAAAAACCAGCTAGGAATCTAACCACAGATCTCTTGCAACAACCGTGAGTGGCATACCAGTTAAGCTGACTAATGTTTGTGCAAAACGAGGAGTGCACATACTTAAGAACTAACACTAATGCAGAATTTAGGTACCTTTTCAAAAAATTCAAACATTTGTTGGAAATTCTGAATAAATTTTTACAAATGAAATAATGTTTTAAAATCCAACAGTTTTAGAAAGTTTCAGTTTTTTTAGAAGCATGACATATTTCGAAAATTTGAACAACATTTTTTTAAAGCATGAACATTTCAAAATAAGATATATGTTAGTTCAAAATATTAAGTATATTCTTTTGAACAACATTTTCAATAATTTTAAAGAGATATGAGGAGTATGCAAACTTAAGAAGTAACTTTCTGAACAATTTTATGAACACAACTTGAACACTTGCTTTCTTTGTGGCTTATTATGTGGCAAATGTAACTTCGTGAAGTTTTAGGCCGGTTTTTCATGTTTTTTAAAAAGGGCTTTATTCAGGTTTGTTTTCCTTTTTTACTTTATTTTTCCTTTGTTTTCCTTTTTAGTTTTCCTGTTATTTCAAATGTGTCAAACTTTTAAAATAAAAAAATCATGAATTTTTTTCTCAAATTTTTCAATCCTTTTCAATTTCTCGAGCTTATTTTTTCCAACTTTTTTGATGGACCTTTTCGGAAAAATTTCAACATGAATATTTTTTTCAGCAATGATGAACTTATTTGAAATCCACAATAGCTTAGTTGGTTTAGCTCTCACGTGGGGAACAAAGCATGCATTGGGCCATTTGTATCCTGCATCGTTGGACACACGCGTGCGACTGAGCCTTTGGTGTTGGGTGACACGCGAGAGGGGCCTCATACTGGATGCCTGGATTTTAGTTTTTTCTTTCAGTTATACGTTTTAATACCGAACCTGGTTTGAATTCAGTTATTAAAAAGAAATTAAAATGCTTTTTGGACATTCTTGAAATGAACCCAACATTTGCAAGCATGTGGGCATGCCCATGATAGGCATCCATGCCATGTTTGAATGGTTTCTGACACCGTATGCAAGTCGCGACACCTCCGGCCAATTATCGGCATTTTTGATAGAGAAAACTCTTGAAAAGGCAAACTTGTCGAAACCCAGGCAACTTGGACCGGTGCCTTGAGTTGGTCATAAAAGGCCATGAAAAAACTGGGGCCAATTAAAGGATGTTGAGAAGCAACATGCTCTCAGACGGACCTTTCTAGCCTACCCGGACACTCTCTGTTGAACATGGTCTCTTTGGACATTCTTGAAATGACCCCAATTTTCCAAGCAGGTGGGCATGCCCAAGGTAGGCATACATGCCAGGTTTGAACAATTTCCGACACAATATGCAGGTTGCGACACGTCCAATCATTTATCGAACTTTTTTGACCAAGAAAACACCAGAAAATGCAAAACTTCTCGAAAACCCAAGAAACTTGGCATGGTGCCTTGAATTGGTCATACAAGCCATGAAGAAAATTGGAGCCATTTCAGGATGTTCAGAAAAAAACGTGCTCATGACCTATCCAGACACCCTCCATTGAGCATTGTGTTTTTTCGGGACATTCTTGTAGTAATCCAACTTTTGCTAGCAGGTGGGCATGCCCATGGTTTGCATCCATGCTAGGTCCGTAGGGAAAAGGTATTTAAAAATCATAACTAAAAATAGTTACTTAAAATTGTCATATTGGTGAATTATTTTCTGTTTTTGCGAGCGTCAATGGGCCAGCCCAGTCGGCCAGCCTCCTGCGTGTGCTGCCATCTATTTGATGCTACTCCCGAACCATATGAAACTTCCTAACTGACACTCGTCACATGAAGTTGTCAACCAAATGGATAGAATGATCGAAGCAAATAACTTATGGTCTCGCCTATTGAGCATCCTTAGTGCCCACTGAACATTCAATATTTCAAACATTTTTAAAACCAATTTTCAGAATTTCAAAATATTCATATTTATTAATGAATGTCCAAAAAATTAAGAAAATGTTCATAACTTCAAAAAAATGTACATGTCTTCAAATTTTGTTTGTCATTTCTCAAAAAATAATCAAGAATTTTAGAAACAGTTTGTGTTTTCCAAAAATTGTTCAGAATGCGTTTATTCAAAAATTTCACAACTGTTAGAGAAATGATTGGGATTCCAAAAAATATTCATGTATTATAATTTGTTTGGAATTCAATCAATGTTCCCGCTTTTCATATTCTTTTAAAAAATTAAAAAATGATGGTCTTATGCTTCTGTTACAAAAATGTTTGTTGTTTTTCCATTTCTTTTCTAGAGTTGAAAAAAACGTTCATGTTCCAACAGTTGTTTGTGTTCCCATAGAAATTTGGAATTATAAAAATGTTCCATTTAAAAAAAAATCACGTTTCAAAGCTGTTCATGGTTTTAAAAAAATGTTTCAGTTTATTATATATTTATTCAAAAATCTGAAAAGTGATTGGGATTCACAAAAAAACACGTTTTATTTTCAAAAAATTATTTTTCGTTGGAAGTTTTTAAAAATATTCTACATCGTTCTTATCCTTAAGGCTTCCCGCCGCTACTCAGGTAAAAATGGTTGCTGGGCGAGCTGGTTGTTCATGTTTTGCGTGCTCCAGAGGCCCTGAGTTCGAGCTTTTGCAAGCGTGGTTTTATTTTTGAAGCTCTACTATACGGTATCTTCATGGGCCGGCCCAATCTGATGGTCTCCTGTACGTATACGACTACACGCCATACATATGGAAGTAAGTACGACTAGCGAAATGACTATATTACCCTGTATATACAACACAACTACGGTTGTCTTTGCTTCTTCTTCTTTTTTGATTTTTCAGCTCTTCGCACGTTCCAATTTATTTTTACTACTTATATATACAGTTCTTCTTTGGTACAACTCGGACTAGGCCAAGCCTCTTGCAGCAAAGCCTGAGTGGCTCACCAGTTGACCCGACTACTGACTATGTAAAGCAATGACGTGAAATCTTAGAAAGTAACACCAAGGAGCGCGCCTCTTCGCGGGCTGTGAAAAATCACAAAAAGAACCAGCTAGGAATCTAACCACAGATCTCTTGCAACAACCGTGAGTGGCATACCAGTTAAGCTGACTAATGTTTGTGCAAAACGAGGAGTGCACATACTTAAGAACTAACACTAATGAAGAATTTAGGTACCTTTTCAAAAAATTCAAACATTTGTTGGAAATTCTGAATAAAATTTTACAAATCAAATAATGTTTTAAAATCCAACAGTTTTAGAAAATTTCAGTTTTTTTAGAAGCATGACATATTTCGGAAATTTGAACAACATTTTTTAAAAGCATGAACATTTCAAAATAAGATATATGTTAGTTCAAAATATTAAGTATATACTTTTGAACAACATTTTCAATAATTTTAAAGAGATATGAGGAGTGTGCAAACTTAAGAAGTAACTTTGTGGACAATTTTATGAACACAACTTGAACACTTGCTTTCTTTGTGGCTTATTATGTGGCAAATGTAACTTTGTGAAGTTTTAGGCCGGTTTTTCATGTTCTTTAAAAAGGGCTTTATTCAGGTTTGTTTTCCTTTTTTACTTTATTTTTCCTTTGTTTTCCTTTTTAGTTTTTCTGTTATTTCAAATGTGTCAAACTTTTAAAATAAAAAAATCATGAATTTTTTTCTCAAATTTTTCAATCCTTTTCAATTTCTCGAGCTTATTTTTTCCAACTTTTTTATGGACCTTTTTGGAAAAATTTCAACATGAATATTTTTTTCAGCAATGATGAACTTATTTGAAATCCACAATAGCTTAGTTGGTTTAGCTCTCACGTGGGGAACAAAGCATGCATTGGGCCATTTGTATCCTGCATCGTTGGACACACGCGCGACTGAGCCTTTGGTGTTGGGTGACACGAGAGGGCCTCATCTGGATGCCTGGATTTTAGTTTTTCTTTCAGTTATACGTTTAATACCGAACCTGGTTTGAATTCAGTTATTAAAAAGAAGCAAAATGCTTTTGGACATTCTTGAAATGAACCCAACATTTGCAAGCATGTGGGCATGCCCATGATAGGCATCCATGCCATGTTTGAATGGTTTCTGACACCGTATGCAAGTCGCGACACCTCCGGCCAATTATCGGCATTTTTGATAGAGAAAACTCTTGAAAAGGCAAACTTGTCGAAACCCAGGCAACTTGGACCGGTGCCTTGAGTTGGTCATAAAAGGCCATGAAAAAACTGGGGCCAATTAAAGGATGTTGAGAAGCAACATGCTCTCAGACGGACCTTTCTGGCCTACCCGGACACTCTCTGTTGAACATGGTTTCTTTGGACATTCTTGAAATGACCCCAATTTTTCAAGCAGGTGGGCATGCCCAAGGTAGGCATACATGCCAGGTTTGAACAATTTCCGACACAATATGCAGGTTGCGACACGTCCAATAATTTATCAAAGTTTTTTGACCAAGAAAAAACCAGAAAATGCAAAACTTTTCGAAAACCCAAGAAACTTGGCATGGTGCCTTGAATTGGTCACAACTTGAACACTTGAACACAACTTGAACACTTGTCGAAAACTCCGGCCATTTATCGGCATTTTTTAATAGAGAAAACTCTAGAAAAGGCAAACTTGTCCAAACCCAGGCAACTTGGACCGGTGCCTTGAGTTGGTCATAAAAGGCCATGAAAAAACTGGGGCCAATTGAAGGATGTTGAGAAGCAACATGCTCTTAGACGGACCTTTCTGGCCTACCCGGACACTCTCTGTTGAACATGGTCTCTTTGAACATTCTTGAAATGACCTCAATTTTCCAAGCAGGTGGGCATGCCCAAGGTAGGCATACATGCCAGCTTTGAACAATTTCCGACACCGTATGCAGGTTGTGACACGTCCAATCATTTATCGAACTTTTTTGATCAAGAAAACACCAAAAAATGCAATACTTTTCGAAAACCCAAGAAACTTGGCATGGTGCCTTGAATTGGTCATACAAGCCATGAAGAAAATTGGGGCCATTTCAGGATGTTCAGAAAAACGTGCTCATGGCCTATCCAGACACCCTCCATTGAGCATTGTGTTTTTTTGGGACATTCTTGTAGTAATCCAACTTTTGCTAGCAGGTGGGCATGCCCATGGTTTGCATCCATGCTTGGTCCGAAGGGAAAAGGTATTTAAAAATCATAACTAAAAATAGTTACTTAAAATTGTCATATTGGTGAATTATTTTATGTTTTTGCGAGCGTCAATGGGCCAGCCCAGTCGGCCGGCCTCCTGCGTGTGCAGCCATCTATTTGACGCTACTCCCGAACCATATGGAACTTCCTAACTGACACTCGTCACATGAAGTTGTCAACCAAATGGATAGAATGATCGAAGCAAATAACTTATGGTCTCGCCTATTGAGCATCCTTAGTGCCCACTGAACCTTCAATATTTCAAACATTTTTAAAACCAATTTTCAGAATTTCAAAATATTCATATTCATTAGTGAATGTCCAAAAAATTAAGAAAATGTTCATAACTTCAAAAAAATGTACATGTCTTCAAATTTTGTTTGTCATTTCTCAAACAAATAATCAAGAATTTTAGAAACAGTTTGTGTTTTCCATAAATTGTTCAGAATGTGTTTATTCAAAAATTTCACCTCTGTTAGAGAAATGATGGGATTCCAAAAAATGTTCAAGTATTATAATTTGTTTGGAATTCAATCAATTTTCCCGTTTTCATATTCTTTTCAAAAATTTCAAAAAATGATGGTCTTATGCTTCTGTTACAAAAATGTTTGTTGTTTTTCCATTTCTTTTCTAGAGTTGCAAAAAACGTTCATGTTCCAACAGTTGTTTGTGTTTCCATAGAAATTTGGAATTATAAAAATGTTCCGTTTTAAAAAAAATATTCATGTTTCAAAGCTGTTCATGGTTTTAAAAAAATGTTTCAGTTTATTATATATTTGTTCAAAAATCTGAAGAGTGACTGGGATTCACAAAAAAATCACGTTTTATTTTCAAAAAATATTTTACGTTGGAAGTTTTTAAAAATATTCTGCGTCGTTCTTATCCTTAAGGCTTCCCGCCGCTACTCAGGTAAAAATGGTTGCTGGGCGAGCTGGTTGTTCATGTTTTGCGTACTCCAGAGGCCCTGAGTTCGAGCTTTTGCGAGCGCGGTTTTATTTTTGAAGCGCTACTATACGGTATCTTCATGGGCCGGTCCAATCTGATGGTCTCCTGTACGTATACGACTACACGCCATACATACGGAAGTAAGTACGACTAGTGAAATGACTATATTACCCAGTATATACAACACCACTACAGCTCCAAAAGGAGAGTTTCTTTCTTCCGCCGGAAGAAAGAAAAGGCGACCTCGCCGCCAGGAGTCTTCCCCGCCGCCCCCGTCCGGCGGCTCCCCTCCGCCGACGGCCTCGGTCGTCGGTGGTGAGGGAGGTCGCCGGATCCACGCGCGTGGATCGTTTTCTCTTTTGTAGATTAGGAGTTTAGGCCGTTCATCGTCTTGGCTTCGGCGGCGGCGATGGCGGCGCTGAATAAAGTTTCTTCGGATCCCACTTCAACAAGGCGATCGGTCCTATGGTTGGGGATGGATTTGGCAATCAGTCTGTTCAAGCAAGGATTGCGTGGCGGCGGCGACATCCTTGTGGTGGACCTGTGTCCTCGGGCTCCGCCGTTGCGACGGCGTTTGCTCCAGCGCCGGCGCGGAGCTTGGGAGGTAGTCCAGGAGCGGATGCAGATTGTGGTCTGCATCGGCGGCATCTGGAAGATGGTGGATCGTGTGCTAGGTTCGCGGTTCGTGGATGGCAGATGTGGTTTTCTCCTCCGGCGTTCTAGTCGTGTGGGGGTGCCAGATCTGGAGTTCGATGGCGTGTCCGGGGTGTTGCCCCGGTCTGATTCGTTCAACGATAATGGTTTTACTTTTGGTGAACCACCTTGGAGGTCTGCAAAGCTGCATGTCAGCGATGGAGCCGCTACGAGCTCGGGTGTGAAGGTGATCCGTCACTTTTCCCTTTGGTGGCTACTGTCGTGGTTCCAGAGGCAGGTGACGGATGTTGGTGTCAAGTTCAGAGGTTTCTTCAATCTTGATTGTAATTTTACTTCTTAGTTGTTGTTCCTTTGTGCAAAGGCTAGCTTTCTGCTGTCTTTTCAGTTTTGCCAGGTCGGTTACGTGACTTGTACTATGATACTTATGATATAAATGAGACACGTATTACCATGCAAAAAAAATATACAACACCACTACGGTTGTCTTTGCTTTTTTTTTTTCAGCTCTTGGCATGTTCCAATTTATTTTACTACTTATATATACATTTCATCTTCGGTACAACCCGTCGGACTGGGCCAGGCCCACGGCACGTAAAAATTAAAAGTAAAACCAAATCAAGTGAAGATACCAGGATTCAAACCGCAGACGTCTTGCAGCAAGCCTGAGTGGCTCACCAATTGACCCAACTAATGACTGTGTAAAGCAATAACGTGAAATCTTAGAAACTAACACCAAGGAGCCCTCTTCGCAGGCTGTGAAAAATCACAAAAAAAAACAGCTAGGAATCTAACCACAGATCTCTTGCAACAATCGTGAGTGGCATACCAATTAAGCTGACTAATGTTTGTGCAAAACGAGGAGTGCGCATACTTAAGAACTAACACTAATGCAGAATTTAGGTACCTTTTCAAAAAATTCAAACATTTGTTGGAAATTCTGAATAAAATTTTACAAAATAAATAATGTTTTAAAATCCAACAGTTTTAGAAAATTTCAGCTTTTATAAATTCACTTTTACATGACTGAATGTGTTATGGGTAATTGATTTTGTTAATGCTACACTTGATATGTACTCCGTCCGTTCCATATTAGTCGTCGCTCAAACAGATGTATCTAGCACTGAAATACGTCTAGATACATCCGTTTCAGCGACAACTAATATGGAACGGAGGGAGTATGTGCCTAGTAGACTTTCCCATCAGAATTACATAAAATAGTGGTGCTTACTTCAAACTGTGTTTTAAGAGGTACTCCCTCCGTTTGAAAATACTTGTCCTAGGAATGGATAAACGGAGGGAGAAAATACTTGTCCTAGGAATGGATAAACGGAGGGAGTAGCTAGCAGTGACTGACTGCCCATTAGAGTTAGACCACTAATGCTGATTTCAACAACAATAGTACTAGTAGTATTTGTAGGAAGTGTTAGGGGAGTGAAGGTTGAATCCTTTAGTAGTACACTACATGAAAGGATATAACTGCCACGAATTGATCACATCGAGGCTCTACTTGTTCCAAAGCTGCCTCGTGTCTTTGATATACGGCGATCTGAAAAACAATTATTATTTCGTGTAGCCAGATAGAAAGAAGTGGTCAGCAGATCATTGCTACTTGGTATACTTGCTCTCGAACGAACTCTTGTCCTTGGCTGCGTTGGATGGAGCCATCGCTCCCTTTCCCAATGCACGCGGTGCGCGAGAACTAGCACCGGTCCACTGATTGCAGGCAGAAGCTTCTGCTACCCTCCATATCGTGGTGCCTGCGTGCAGGTGAAGATGATGATCAGGCCCCGTTGCGTTGCCATGGATCCGTCCAAACTCGAATCATCCATCTATCTGTCTCGTGCGATGGTTTGCTCAAAGCCGGAGGACATCATCATTGCCATCCCCGTGCCGATCTAGGAAAAGAAAGAAAGAAAGAAACAAGGGGAAAAGAGCAGAGAGCATCCCATTCGCCACCGAGCTGTTTTGCGTTTTCGTCTTCGCCTCTCATGATTTCTTCTGCACCGCACGCACAAGCATAGGCAGGCTAGCCCAGCTCGGCCGCGAGAACACAGGAAGGATAAATGTGGCCAAGGGCATCTTCAATTCAACGCGGTTCTGTATCGGTCCGTCAACCTGTCTGCATGATGTATTTTCTGTAATTCGAAAATAAACCGGAGACTTTGCGGGCACCCGGACAACTGACAACCGTGGCCAAAAAAATTCCCTACCACCTCTCCCGCGTTTCTTCATCCAAAGCATTGCGCCGCTTTCCGCGTCGCATTCATGCCCAGCTCAGAGTATGCACCGGCCGACATGGAAGCCGCGCGACGTGACCAGACGTGAGGGCAGCGCTGACGGACGTGTCTGCTTCATGGATGCAGCGTCCTGAGAAACAACTAACTTTGGTTGTTGTGCAGACTGACCGGCCCTTCGCATGACCCGACCACGGCTATTTAAGTCATGCGCTGGCGATGCACATCCACATTTCATCCTCTCCGAGCCCCTCCTCCTCCTCGAGCATCTCCAACTCCGACAATGTTGAAAGTCATGGCTCTTCGCACAGGCAGGCAGAGGCGGCGACACTTCTTCGTCAGGCGGCTCATGACGCCACCACCCTTATTCTCCGGGCCCCTCGGCATCCACGGCGGCCGGCTCTTCCAGTAAGGAGGAGATCGTCATCTCCTCCGGCGACGACTAGGACCAGGCGTCGTCGCGGGAGCCTCGTGGAGGCCGCTCGAGGGACAAGGAATTCATCCGCCAGATGGAGCTCATGACAGAGCAATCACTCCGTTAGATAGGCCCCACGCCACCTCGCCACTGCATGCTGTCAAGGAGGAGTCGTGGTCCCCATCATGCTACCGCGTGAAGCGGGAGCCGGCGTCCCCTCTTCGGTGCGTGAAGAAGGAGCCTGCGTCCCCCCGCCCACGCAACCACTGCAGCGTCCAAATCGGACGCCGCATCAAGAAGGAACACACGTCCCCCCCCCCCCCAAACACAACCGCGACGACTTCAAATCGGGCGCCACAAGAAGGAGGAGTCGGCGTCGCTGCGGGTGCATAGCCGCTACGCCCAAATTGATGGTCTTGTTCACTGCCCCGCCGCAAACCGCCTCTGGCAGTTCGTCAAGGACAAACTGCCGACCGCGATTGCCAAGGTGCGAGGCCGCTTTTGGGGAACGTTGCATGGAAAGCAAAGATTTTCTACGCACACGCATGCTCTATCCATGGAGATGCATAGCTACGAGAGGGGAGAGTGTGTCTACGTACCCTCATGGACCGTTAAGCGGAAGCATTTATCAACGCGGTTGATATAGTCGTACACCTTCACGATCCATCCTGATCAAGTATCGAACGTACGACACCTCCGTGTTCAGCACACGTTCATCTCGATGACGTCCCCGCCTTCTTGATCCAGCAAGACGGGCGAGGTAGTAGATGAGCTCCGACAACACGATGACGTGGTGACGGTGGTGGTGCAACTACCTCCGCATGGCTTCATCGAGCACTACGAAAATTACGACCGATGATGAACTAGAGGGAGAGGGGTGCCACACATGGCTTGGGGAACGTGTTGTGTGTTGTCCCTCTCCCTCCTCACATATATATAAGTGGGGGAGGGGAGGCAGCCCTAGGGCACCCCAAGGGGGCCGGCGGCCAGCCCTGGCCTCCTGCCCTAGGCGCCTCCCCCTTTCCTTATTCGGATATGGAGGAGAAGGCAGGAGGGGGGCCGGCGGCTGCCCTGCCTAGGCGTCTGCTACCTCTTGAGCACGGCGTTGGTTTTTCCTTGAAGAGGAAAGGGTGATGCCGCAAAGTAGTGTAAGTATTTCCCTCAGTTTTGAGAACCAAGGTATCAATCCAGTAGGAGGCTACGCGCAACTCCCTCGTACCTATACAAACAAAACAAGAACCTCGCAACCAACGCGATAAAGGGGTTGTCAATCCCTTCACGGCCACTTGTGAAAGTGAGATCTGATAGAGATAATAAGATAAGATAAATATTTTTGGTATTTTTATGACATAGATTGGAAAGTAAAGATTGCAAAATAAAGTAGATCGAAAACTTATAAGATGGTAAATAGACCCGGGGACCATAGGTTTCACTAGTGGCTTCTCTCAAGATAGCATAAGTATTACGGTGGGTGAACAAATTACCGTCGAGCAATTAATAGAAAAGTGCATAGTTATGAGAATATCTAGGCATGATCATGTAAATAGGCATCACGTCTGCAACAAGTAGACCGAAATGATTCTACATCTACTACTATTACTCCACACATCAACCGCTATCCAGCATGCATCTAGAGTATTAAGTTCATAAGAACAGAGTAACGCATGAGGCAAGATGACATGATGTAGAGGGATAAACTCAAGCAATATGATATAAACCCCATCTTTTTATCCTCGATGGCAACAATACAATATGTGCCTTGTTGCCCCTGCTGTCACTGGGAAAGGGCACCGCAAGATTGAACCCAAAGCTAAGCACTTCTCCCATTGCAAGAAAGATCAATCTAGTAGGCCAAACCAAACTGATAATTCGAAGAGACTTGCAAAGATGACCAATCATACATAAAAGAATTCAGAGGAGATTCAAATATTTCTCATAGATAAACTTGATCATAAACCCACAATTCATCGGATCTCGACAAACACACCGCAAAAAGAGTTACATCGAATAAATCTCCAAGAAGACCGAGGAGAACTTTGTATTGAGATTCAAAGAGAGTGAAGAAGCCATCTAGCTAATAACTATGGACCCGAAGGTCCGTGGTAAACTACTCACAACTCATCGGAGAGGCCTTGGCGTTGATGTAGAAGCCCTCCGTGATCGATTCCCCCTCCGGCAGAGCGCCGAAAAAGGATCCAAGATGGGATCTCACGGGAACAGAAGGTTGCGGTGGTGGAAATAGGGTTTTGTGGTGCTCCTGGATGTTTTCGGGGTACGTAAGTATATATAGGCGAAGGAAGTCGGTCAGGGGAGCCATGAGGGGCCCACGAGGGTGGGGGGCACGCCCACCCCCTAGGGCGCGCCTCCCTGCCTCGTGGCTTCCTCGTCTGCTTCTTGACGTCCACTCCAAGTCTCCTGGATTGCGTTTGTTCCAAATAGAACTCTCCCGAAGGTTTCATTCCGTTTGGACTCCGTTTGATATTTCTTTTCTGGGAAACACTAAAATAGGAAAAGAAAACAACAATTTGGGCCGAGCCTCCGGTTAATAGGTTAGTCCGAAATATGATATAAAAGTGTATAGTAAAGCCCATAAACATCCAAAACAGGGAATATAATAACATGGAACAATTAAAAATTATAGATACATTGGAGACGTCTCAAGCGTCCCCAAGCTTAATTCCTGCTCGTCCTCAAGTAGGTAAATTGTAAAAGCGATGTTTATCAATGTAATTTTCTTTATTGTGGCATGAATGTTCAGATCCAAATGATTCAAGATAAAAATTCATATTAACATAAAAATAGTAATACTTCAAGCATACTAACAAGTAATCATGTCATATCAAAATAACATAGCCAAAGAAAGCTTATCCCTACAAAATCATATAGTTATGCTATGTTTCATTTTCGTCACACAAAATACTCCCATCATGCACAACCCCGGTTTCAGCCAAGCAATTGGTTCATACTTTTTAACGTGCTTCATCATTTTCCAACTCTCACGCAATACATGAGCGTAAGCCATGGATATAGCACTATGGGTGGAATATAATATGGTGATGGAGGTTGTGTGGAGAAGACAAAAAAAAAAGAAAGTCTCACATTGACGAGGCTAATCAACGGGTTATGGAGATGCCCATCAATTGATGTCAACATGAGGAGTAGGGATTGCCATGCAACGGATGCACTAGAGCTATAAATGTATGAAAGCTCAACAAAAGAAACTAAGTGGGTGTGCATCCAACTTGCTTGCTCACGAAGACCTAGGGCATTTTGAGGAAGTCCGTCATTGGAATATACAAGCCAAGTTCTATAATGAAAAATTCCCACTAGTATATGAAAGTGACAAAATAAGAGACTCTCTATCATAAAGGTCATGGTGCTACTTTGAAGCGCAAGTGTGGAAAAGGATAGTAACATTGCCCCCCCCTTTTTGGCCTTCTTTTTTTATTTGGCCTTTCTCTTTTTTTATTTGTCCTTTCTCTTTTTTTTGGCCTTTCTTTTCGAGGGACAATGCTCTAATAATGATGATCATCACACTTCTATTTACTTACAACTCATGTATTACAACTCGATACTAGAACAAAATATGACTCTATATGAGTGCCTCCGGCGGTGTACCGGGATGGGCAATGAAGCAACAGTGACATGTATGAAAAATTATGCGTTGTGTCTTTGCCACAAATACGATGTCAACTACATGATCATGCAAGGCAATATGACAATGATGAAACGTGTCATAATAAATGAAATGGTGGAAAGTTGCATGGCAATATATCTCGGAATGGCTGGAAATGCCATAATAGGTAGGTATGGTGGCTCTTTTGAGGAAGATATAAGGAGGTTTATGTGTGATAGAGTGTATCGTATCACGAGGTTTGGACGCACCGGCGAAGTTTGCACCAACTCTCAAGGTGAGAAAGGGCAATGTGCGGTACCGTAGAGGCTAGCAATGATGGAAGGGTAAGAGTGTGTATAATCCATGGACTCACATTAGTCATAAAGAACTCATATACTTATTGCAAAAGTTTATTAGCACTCGAATCAAAGTAGTACTACGCATGCTCCTAGGGGAAGGGTTGGTAGGATTTAACCATCGCGTGATCCCGACCTCCACTCATAAGGAAGGCAATCAAAAGAGCGACCCATGCTACAAATTTGTTACACAACTTTTACCATACGTGCATGCTACGGGACTTGCCAACTTTAACACAAGTATTTCTCAATTTCATAATTACCCAACTAGCATGACCCTAACATTACCACCTTTATATCTCAAAAAAATTATCAAGCATCAAATTGATCATAGTGTTCAATGCACTTTCTATGATAGTTTTTATTATACGCAACTTGGATGCCCATCATATTAGGACCAATTATATAACCAAAGAAAATACTATGTTGTTCTAAAAGACTCTCAAAATAATATAAGTGAAGCATGAGAGATCAATAATTTCTACAAAATAAAACCACCGCCGTGCTCTAAAAAGATATAAGTGAAGCACTAGAGCAAAATTGCCTAGCTCAAAAGACATAAGTGAAGCACACAGAGTATTCTAATAAATTCCAAATCATGTGTGTCTCTCCCAAAAGGTGTGTACAAAAAGGATGATTGTGGTAAACCAAAAATCAAAGACTCATATCATACAAGACGCTCCAAGCAAAACACATATCATGTGGTGAATAAAAATATAGCTCCAAGTAAAGTTACCGATAGACGAAGACGAAAGAGGGGATGCCTTCCGGGGCATCCCCAATCTTAGGCTTTTGGTTGTCCTTGAATTTACCTTAGGGTTCCTTGGGCATCCCCAAGCTTAGCCTCTTGTCACTCCTTATTCCATAGTCCATCAAATCTTTACCCAAAACTTAAAAAATTCACAGCACAAAACTCAATAGAAAATCTCATAAGCTCTGTTAGTGCAAGAAAGAAAAAACCACCACTTAAGGTACTGTAATGAACTCATTCTTTATTTATATTGGTGTTAAACTTACTGTATTCTAACTTCTCTATGGTTCATACCCCCCGATACTAGCCATAGATTCATCAAAATAAGCAAACAACACACGAAAAACAGAATCTGTCAAAAACAGAACAGTCTGTAGCAATCTGTAACTTTCGAATACTTCTGGAACTCTAAAAATCCAACAAAAATAGGAAGTCATAGGAAATTTATCTATTAATCTACTGAAAAAATAATCAACTAAAAAGCACATTTCTTTGATCCATTAAAATTATTCTCGTGTGCACAGAAGTTTCTGTTTTTCAGCAAGATGATCCTATAGGTTCTACTTGGCACAAACACTAATTAAAACATAAAACCACATCTAAACAGAAGCTAGATGAATTATTTTTTACTAAACAGGAACGAAAAGCAAAGAAAAAAATAAAATTGGGTTGCCTCCCAACAAGCGCTACCGTTTAACGCCCCTAGCTAGGCATAAAAGCGAGAATAGATCTAAGTATTGCCATCTTTGGTATTCAATTCATAAGTGGATCCCATAATAGATTCATAAGGCAATTTGATTTTCTTTCTAGGAAAGTGTTCCATGCCTTTCCTTAATGGAAATTGGAATCTAATATTTCCTTCCTTCATATCAATAATTGCACTAATCGTTCTAAGGAAAGGTCTACTAAGAATAATAGGACATGAAAAATTGCAATCTATATCAAGAACAATAAAATCTACGGGCACATAATTCCTATTTGCAACAATAAGAACATCATTAATCCTTCCCATAAGTTTCTTAATAGTGGAATCCGCTAGGTGCAAGTTTAAAGAGCAATCATCAAATTCACGGAAACCTAGCATATCACATAAAGTTTTTGGAATTGTGGAAACACTAGCACCCAACTCACACAAAGCATAGCATTCATGATCTTTAATTTTAATTTTAATAGTAGGTTCCCACTCATCATAAAGATTTTTAGGGATAGAAACTTCCAATTCAAGTTTTTCTTCATAAGATTGCATTAAAGCATCAATGATATGTTTAGTAAAAGCTTTATTTTGACTATAAGCATGAGGAGAATTTAACACGGATTGCAACAAGGAAATACAATCTATTAAAGAACAATTATCATAATTAAATTCCTTGAAATCCAAAATAGTGGGTTCATTGCTATGTAAAGTTTTGACCTCTCCAATCCCACTTTTACCAATTTTAGCATCAAGATCTAAAAACTCCGAGTTATTGGGACGCCTTTTAACTAAAGTTGACTCATCTCCAGTCCCATTATTATCAAGATTCATATTGCAAAACAAAGATTTAATAGGGGACACATCAATCACTTTTAGATCTTCATCATTATTTCGCTCTAACCCTTCTGGTTTGACAGCCATCTTATTAACTAAGGTGGCTTGCTTATCAAAAATTTGGGCTATAGATTTTTCAAGACAAGCAAACACAGAATTCAAACCATAAAATTCCTTAGACATATCATCAAGCTCTTTATTCATGTATTCCACAAAGCTTTTTTGTTTTTTAAGCTCGTTTCTAAAGAAATTATTATGCTCAAATTGTAAAGTCATAAAGCTTCTAACATTGCTTTCAATCTCTTCCAACCTTGTAAGGTCAAGATCAGGATTTTTAGGAAAGGCCATAAGGGCAAACAGGCACACAAGAGGCAAGCAAAAAAGAGACGAACGGAAAAGAGAGGGCGAATAAAACGGCAAGGGTGAAGTTGGGGGAGAGGAAAACGAGAGGAGGTCGTCATCTCCTCCGGCGATGATTAGGACCAGGCGTCGTCGTGGGAGCCTCGTGGAGGCCGCTCGATGGACAAGGAATTCATCCGCCAGATGGAGCTCATGACAGATCAATCACTCTGTTAGATAGGCCCCACGCCACCTCGCCACTTCGTGCTGTCAAGGAGGAGTCGCGGTCCCCGTCATGCTACCGCGTGAAGCGGGAGCCAGCTTCCCCTCTTCGGTGCGTGAAGAAGGAGCCTGGATCCCCCCGCCCATGCAACCACCGCAGTGTCCAAATCGGACGCCGCATCAAGAAGGAACACGCGCCCCCCCCAGCACAACCGCGGCGGCTTCAAATCGGGCGCCACAAGAAGGAGGAGTCGGCATCGTTGCGGGTGCATAGCCGCTACGCCCAAATTGATGGTCTTGTTCACTGCCCCGCCGCAAACCGCCTCTGGCAGTTCATCAAGGACAAACTGCCGACCGCGATTGCCAAGGTGCGAGGCCGTTGTTGGGGAACGTTGCATGGAAAACAAAAATTTTCTACGCACACTCAAGCCCTATCCATGGAGATGCATAGCTACGAGAGGGGAGAGTGTGTCTACGTACCCTCATGGACCGTTAAGCGGAAGCATTTATCAATGCGGTTGATATAGTCGTACACCTTCACGATCCATCCCGATCAAGTATCGAACGTACGACACCTCTGAGTTAAGCACACGTTCATCTCGATGGCGTCCCTGCCTTCTTGATCCAGCAAGACAGGCGAAGTAGTAGATGAGTTCCGGTAGCACGACGACGTGGTGACAGTGGTGGTGCAACTACCTCCGCGGGGCTTCACCGTGCACTACGAAAATTAGGACCGATGATGAACTAGAGGGAGAGGGGCGCCGCACATGGCTTGGGGAACATGCTGTGTGTTGTCCCTCTCCCTCCTCACATATATATATAGGTGGGGGAGGGGAGGCAGCCCTAGGGCACCCCAAGGGGGTTGGTGGCCAGCCCTGGCCTCCTGCCCTAGGCGACTCCCCCTTTCCTTATTCGGATATGGAGGAGAAGGCAGGAGGGGGGCCGGCGGCTGCCCCGCCTAGGCGCCTGCTACCTCTTGAGCACTACGTTGGTTTTCCCTTGAAGAAGAAAGGGTGATGCAGCAAAGTAGCATAACTATTTCCCTCTGTTTTGTGAACCAAGGTATCAATCTAGTAGGAGGCTACGCGCAAGTCCCTTGTACCTACACAAACAAAACAAGAACCTCGCAACCAACGTGATAAAGGGATTGTCAATCCCTTCACGGCCACTTGTGAAAGTGAGATCTGATAGAGATAATAAGATAAGATAAATATTTTTGGTATTTTTATGATATAGATTGGAAAGTAAAGATTGCAAAATAAAGTAGATCGAAAACTTATAAGATGGAAAATAGACCCGGGGACCATAGGTTTCACTAGTGGCTTCTCTCAAGATAGCATAAGTATTACGTGGGTGAACAAATTACTGTCGAGCAATTGATAGAAAAGTGCATAGTTATGAGAATATCTAGGGAACGTCATGTATATAGGCATCATGTCCGCGACAAGTAGACCGAAACGATTCTGCATCTACTACTATTACTCCACACATCGACCGCTATCCAGCATGCATCTAGAGTATTAAGTTCATAAGAACAGAGTAACGCATTATGCAAGATGACATGATGTAGAGGGATAAACTCAAGCAATATGATATAAACCCCATCTTTTTATCCTAGATGGCAACAATACAATACGTGCCTTGCCGCCCTAACATCCTTTGGGAAAGGACACCGCAAGATTGAACCCAAAGCTAAGCACTTCTCCCATTGCAAGAAAAATCAATCTAGTAGGCCAAACCAAACTGATAATTCGAAGAGACTTGCAAAGATAACCAATCATACATAAAAGAATTCAGAGGAGATTCAAATATTTCTCATAGATAAACTTGATCATAAACCCACAATTCATCGGATCTCGACAAACACATCGCAAAAAGAGTTACATCAAATAGATCTCCAAGAAGATCGAGGAGAACTTTGTATTGAGATTCAAAGAGAGAGAAGAAGCCATCTAGCTAATAACTATGGACCCAAAGGTCTGTGGTAAACTACTCACAACTCATCGGAGAGGCCTTGGCCTTGATGTAGAAGCCCTCCGTGATTGATTCCCCCTCCGACAGAGCACCGGAAAAGGCTCCAAGATGGGATCTCAGGGGAACAGAAGGTTGCGGCGGTGGAAATAGGGTTTCGTGGTGCTCCTGGATGTTTTCGGGGTACGTAAGTATACATTGGCGAAGGAGGTCGGTTAGGAGAGCCACGAGGGGCCCACTAGGGTGGGGGGCGTGCCCACCCCCCTAGGGCGTGCCTCCCTTCCTCGTGGCTTCCTTGTCTGCTTCTTGACGTCCACTCCAAGTCTCCTAGATTGTGTTTGTTCCAAAAATAACTCTCCCAAAGGTTTCATTCCGTTTGGACTCCGTTTGATATTCCTTTTATGCGGAACACTGAAATAGGCCAAAAAAACAGCAATTTGGGCTGGGCCTCCGGTTAATAGGTTAGTCCCAAAAATGATATAAAACTGTATAGTAAAGCCCATAAACATCCAAAACAGGTAATATAATAGCATTGAACAATAAAAAATTATAGATACGTTGGAGACGTATCAGCGCCCCCCTTTCCTTCCTGGCCCATGGGCAAGGGAGGTGGAGCACGCCCAGCCCCTTAGTGGGTTGGTGCGCCTTCCCTCTTTGGCCCATGAGGCCCACCAAGTGTCGGTGGCCTCCCGGCACTCCGATAAAACCCATGTGCATTCTGAAACCTTTCCGGAGACCAAATAGTATCATCCTATATATCAATCTTTATCTCCCGACCATTCCGGGTCTCCTCATCATGTCCGTGATCTCATCCGGAACTCCGAACAACATTCAGTCACCAATTCACATAACTCATATAATATTGTATCATCAACGAACGTTAAGCGTGCCGACCCTACGGGTTCGAGAATGATGTAGACATGACCGATACACCTCTCCGATCAATAACCAATAGCGGAACCTGGATGCCCATATTGGTTCCTACATATTCTATGAAGATCTTTATCGGTCGAACCTTTATGACAACATACATAGTTTCGTTTGTCTGTCGGTATGTTACTTGCCCGAGTATCGATCGTCAGTATCTCCATGCCTAGTTCAATCTCGTTACTAGCAAGTCTCTTTACTCGTTCCATAATACATCATCTCGTAACTAACTCCTTAGTCACTTTGCTTGCAAGATTATTGTGATGCTGTGTTACTGAGAGGGCCCAGAGATACCTCTCCGGTACACGGAGTGACAAATTCCAATCCTGATTCACGCCAACTGAACAAACACCTTCAAAGATACCTGTGGAGCATCTTTATGATCACCCAGTTACGTTGTGATGTTTGATGGAACACAAGGTATTCCTCCGGTATCCGGGAGTTGCATGATCTCATGGTCGAAGGAATATGTATTTGACATTTAAGAAAGCAGTAGCAATAAACTGAATGATCATATGCTAAGCTAAAGGATGGGTCTTGTCCATCACATCATTCTCCTAATGATGTGATCCTATTATCAAGTGACAACACATGTCTATGGTTAGGAAACCTTAACCATCTTTTGATCAACGAGCTAGTCTAGTAGAGGCTTACTAGGGACACAATATTTGTTTATGTATCCACACATGTATTTAAGTTTCTGGTCAATATAATTCTAGCATGAATAATAAACCTTTATCATGAATAAGGAAATATAATAATAGCAATGTGATTCTAAGCCGTCAAGCATGGCGCACTAAACTATCAAGTAGTCATGAGATCGAGCTTGCCAAACGTTCATAATGTCTGCATTGGCTCCTGCAGAAGGTATGTCACCTAGCGGTGCATCAAGGACATAATTCTTATGTGCAACAATGAGGATAATCCTCAGATCACGGACCCAATCTGCATTAGTGCTACCATCATCTTTCAACTTAGTTTTCTCTAGGAACGTATCAAAACTAAGGGATCTACATCGCAAGCTATTGATCTACAACATAATTTGGAAATACATTTTGACTATGTTCATGATAAATTTTAGTTCAAAATATTACTAATGAACTCCCACTTAAATCAACATCCCTCAATTTTTCTAAGTGATACATGATCCAAATCAACTAACCCATGCCCGATCATCACGTGAGATGAGGTAATCATCAAGGTGAACATCTTCATGTTGATCATATCTACTATCTGACTCATGTTCAACCTTTCGGTATCCGGTGTTTCGAGACCACGTCTGTACATGCTAGGCTCATCAAGTTTAACCCAAGTATTTTGCATGTGCAAAATTGGCTTACACCCGTTGTATGTGAACGTAGAGTCTATCACACCGGATCATCACGAGGTGCTTTGAAACGACAAACTTTAGCAATGGTGCATACTCAGGGAGAACACTTGTATCTTGAAATGAAGTGAAGAGATCATCTTATAATGCTACGGTCATTCTAAGCAAAATAAAATGCATAAAGAATAAACATCACATTTAATTAAAATATGTAATATGATATGGCCATCATCATCTTGTGCTTTTGATCTCCATCTCCAAAGCAACGGTATGATCTCCATCGTCACCAGCGCGACACCTTGATCTCCATCATTGTGTCGGGGTCGTCTCCCCAACTATTGCATCTATGACTATTGCTAACGTTTAACTATAAAGTAAAGCAATTACATGGCGCTTCACTGCAGGTCATACAATAAATTAAAGACAACCCTAAGGCTCCTGCCTGCTGTCGAACTCATCGACATGCAAGTCGTGAACTTATTACAAAACATGATCATCTCATACATCAGCATATATCACATCACATCTTGACCATATCACATCACAACATGTGCTGCAAAAACAAGTTAGACGCCCTCCACTTTGTTGTTGCAAGTTTTACGTGGCTGCTATGGGCAACTAGTAGAACCGTTCTTACCCACGAAAAACCACAACGGTGATTATCAAGTTTGTTGTTTTAAACTTCTACAAGGACCGGACATAGTCAAAATCGATTCAACTAAAGTGAGAGAACAAGTTTCATGTTATTCGGTGGAACCGGTCTCATGTACGTGAACATGTAAGGTTGGTCCGGGCTGCTACATCCCACAATACCGCTGAATCAAAATAGGATGTTGGTGCTAAGTAGTATGAACATCACCGCCCACAACTCCTTTGTGTTCTACTCGTGCATATTATTATACGCATAGGCCTGGCTCATGATGCCACTGTTGGGGAACGTTGCATGGAAAACAAAAATTTTCTACACACACGCAAGATCTATCCATGGAGATGCATAGCTACGAGAGAGGAGAGTGTATCTACGTACCCTCGTGGACCATTGATAACCCGCAAGTATACGGGATAGTTGTAGCCTCTTTCGATAAGTAAGAGTGTCGAACCCAATGAGGAGATAAAGGTAGAACAAATACTCTCTCAAGTCCTATCGGCCACTGATACGACTCTACGCAAGCTTGACGTTCGCTTTACCTAGAACAAGTATGAAACTAGAAGTACTTTGTAGGTGTTGTTGGATAGGTTTGCAAGATAATAAAGAACATGTAAATAAAAGCTAGGGGCTGTTTAGATAAAGAAGCAATAAAGTAAGTATTAGTAGAGAGATTTTTGTCACGAGAAAGTTATTTGTCCCAGGCAATTGATAACTAGACCGGTAATCACTATTGCAATTTTATTTGAGGGAGAGGCATAAGCTAACATACTTTCTCTTCTTGGATCATATGAACTTATGATTGGAACTCTAGTAAGCATCCGCAACTACTAAGGATCATTAAGGTAAAACCCAACCATAGCATTAAAGTATCAAGTCCTCTTTATCCCATACGCAAACAACCTACTTACTCGGGTCTGTGCTTCTGTTCACTCACGCCACCCACCATAAGCAAATCATGAACATATTGCAAACCCTATAGCGGGAATCCCTCACGCTTGCGCGACACGGAGAGCACCATAGGACAACACCAATAATAAAACATGCAACTCAAACCAATCACGATCATCAATTAACCCATAGGACAAAACAGATCTACTCAAACATCATAGGATAGCCATACATCATTGGGAAATAATATATAACATTGAGCAACATGTTTAAGTAGAGATTACAGCAGGTAAGAGAGGGGTTACACCGCTGCATAGAGGGGGGAAGAGTTGGTGATGAAGGCGGTGAAGTTGTTGGTGAAGATCGCGGTGATGATGATGGCCCCCGGCGGCGTTCCGGCGCCACCGGAAGCAAGGGGGAGAGAGCCCCCCTTCTTCTTCTTCTTCCTTGACCTTCCCCCTAGATGGGAGAAGGGTTTACCCTCTGGTCCTTGGCTCCCATGGCGTGGGAGGGGCGAGAGCGCCTCCGAGATTGGATCTATCTCTCTGTCTCTCCCACTTTCTGCGTTCCCAGATCCTTCCCCTTCACCGTTTCTTTTATATCCAGAGATCCGTAACTCCGATTGGGGTGAATCTTTCGCCCAGATTTTTCTCATAAAATTAGCTTTCTTGCGGCAAAATAAGAGAGTCAACCGACTTATGGGTGGCCCACGAGGGTGCTAGGCGTGCCCAGGGGGGAGGGCGCGCCCCCTTGTCTCGTGGCCACCTCGGGCACTGTTTCGTGTTGATTCTTCCTCCGGAAAATCCCAAATATTCTAAAATAATTCTCCGTCCGTTTTTATCCCATTTGGTTTCCGTTTTATATTGGGTTTTGCGAAACATAAAACATGCAACAAACAGGAACTGGCACTGGGCACTAGATCAATATGTTAGTCCCAAAAATAGTATAAAAAGTTGCCAAAAGTATATGAAAGTTGAAGAATATTGGCATGAAACAATCAAAAATTATAGATACAACGGAGACGTATCAGCATCCCCAAGCTTAATTCCTGCTCGTCCTCGAGTAGGAAATGATAAAAAAATAATTTTTGATGTGGAATGCTACCTAGCATTATCTTGATCTTATGTCTAATCATGGCATGAATATTGAGACACGAGTGATTCAAAGCAATAGTCTATCATTTGACATAAAAAACAATAATACTTTAAATGTACTAATAAAGCTATCATGTCTTTTCAAAACAACAAGGCCAAAGCAAGCTTATCCCTACAAAATCATATAGTTTGGCCATGCTTCATTTTTGTCACACAAAATGCTCCCATCATGCACAACCCCGATGCCAAGCCGAGCAATTGGTTCATACTTTTTAACGCGCTTCAGCTTTTTCAACCCTCACGCAATACATGAGCGCAAGCCATGGATATAGCACTATAGGTGGAATAGAATATGATGGTGGAGGTTATGTGGAAAAGACAAAAAGGAAGAAAGTCTCACATCGACGCGGCTATCAACGAGCTATGGAGATGCCCATCAATTGATGTCAATGCGAGGAGTAGGGATTGCCATGCAACGGATGCACTAAGAGCTATAAGTGTATGAAAGCTCAAACTGAAAACTAAGTGGGTGTGCATCCAACTTGCTTGCTCATGAAGACCTAGGGCATTTGAGGAAGCCCATCGTTGGAATATACAAGCCAAGTTCTATATTGAAAATTCCCACTAGTATATGAAAGTGACAATATAGGAGACTCTCTATATGAAGAACATGGTGCTACTTTGAAGCACAAGTGTGGAAAAAGGATAGTAACATTGCCCCCTTTTTTGGGTGGGATTCTTTGGCCCCCTTTTTTATTTAGGCTTCTTTGGTTTTTCCTTTTTTTTTCTTTTTTTTCTTCTTCTTTTTTCATGGGGCAATGTTCTATAATGATGATCTTCACACTTCTATTTACTTACAACCAAATATTACAACTTGATACTAGAACAAAGATATGACTCTATATGAATGCTTCCGGCGGTGTACCGGGATGTGAAATGATCTAGCGTAGCAATGACATAAAAAAACGGACAAGCCATGAAAACTGTTGGGGAACGTTGCAAAAAATAAAAAATTTCTACGCTTCACCAAGATCAATCTATGGAGTTCATCTAGCAACGAGAGAGAGGAGTGCATCTACATACCCTTGTAGATCGTGAGCGGAAGCGTTCAAGAGAACGGGGTTGAGGGAGTCGTACTCGTCGTGATCCAAATCACTGATGATCCTAGTGCTGAACGGACAGCACCTCCGCGTTCAACACACATACGGTTGGGGAAGACGTCTCCTCCTTCTTGATCCAGCAAGGGGGAAGGAGAGGTTGATGGAGATCCAGCAGCACAACGGCGTGGTGGTGGAAGCAGCGGTGATCTCGGCAGGGCTTCGCCAAGCTCATCGAGACGGAGAGGTGGTACGGGGGGAGAGAGAGGCGCCAGGGACTAGAATGAGGCTGCCCTCCCTCCCCCCTCTTTATATAGGGGGCCTAGGGGGTGCGCCGGCCCTGGAGATCCCATCTCCAAGGGGGGCGGCGGCCTAGGGGGGGACTTGCCCCCCAAGTCAAGTGGGGCCCCCCACCCCTAGGGTTTCCAACCCTAGGCGCAGGGGAGGCCCAAGGGGGGGCGCACCAGCCTACCAGGGGCTGGTTACCTTCCCCTTTCAGCCCACGTGGCCCTCCGGGATAGGTAGCCCCACCCGATGGACCCCCGGGACCCTTCTGGTGGTCCCGGTACAATACCGGTGACCCCCAAAACTTTCCCGGTGGCCGAAACTGGACTTCCTATATAGAATTCTTTACCTCCGGACCATTACGGAACTCCTCGTGACGTCCGGGATCTCATCCGGGACTCTGAACAACTTTCGGGTTACCGCATACTAATATCTCTACAACCCTAGCGTCACCGAACCTTAAGTGTGTAGACCCTACGGGTTCGGGAGACATGCACACATGACCGAGACGACTCTCCGGTCAATAACCAACAGCAGGATCTGGATACCCATGTTGGCTCCCACATGTTCCTCGATGATCTCATTGGATGAACCACGATGTCGAGGATTCGAGTAACCCCGTATACAATTCCCTTTGTCAATCGGTATGTTACTTGCCCGAGATTCGATCGTCGGTATCCCAATACCTCGTTCAATCTCGTTACCGGCAAGTCTCTTTACTCGTACCGTAATGCATGATCCCGTGACCAAACACTTGGTCACATTGAGCTCATTATGATGATGCATTACCGAGTGGGCCCAGAGATACCTCTCCGTCATACGGAGTGACAAATCCCAGTCTCGATCCGTGTCAACCAAACAGATACTTTCGGGGATACCCGTAGTATACCTTTATAGTCACCCAATTACGTTGTGACATTTGGTACACCCAAAGCACTCCTACGGTATCCGAGAGTTACACGATCTCATGGTCTAAGAAAAAGATACTTGACATTGGAAAAGCTCTAGCAAACAAACTACACGATCTTGTGCTATGCTTAGGATTGGGTCTTGTCCATCACATCATTCTCCTAATGATGTGATCCCGTTATCAATGACATCCAATGTCCATAGTCAGGAAACCATGACTATCTATTGATCAACGAGCTAGTCAATTAGAGGCTTACTAGGGACATGTTGTGGTCTATGTATTCACACGTGTATTACGATTTCCGGATAACACAATTATAGCATGAATTACAGAAAATTATCATGAACAAGGAAATATAATAATAATCATTTTATTATTGCCTCTAGGGCATATTTCCAACAGTCTCCCACATGCACTAGAGTCAATAATCTAGTTACATTGTGATGAATTGAACACCCATAGAGTTCTGGTGTTGATCATGTTTTGATCGGGGAAGAGGTTTAGTCAATGGATCTGCGACATTCAGATCCGTATGCACTTTGCAAATATCTATGTCTCCATCTTGAACATTTTCACGAATGGAGTTGAAGCGACGCTTGATGTGCCTGGTCTTCTTGTGAAACCTGGGCTCCTTGGCAAGGGCAATAGCTCCAGTGTTGTCACAGAAGAGGGTGATTGGCCCCGACGCATTGGGTATGACTCCTAGGTTGGTGATGAACTCCTTCATCCAAATTGCTTCATGCGCTGCCTCCGAGGCTGCCATGTACTCCGCTTCACATGTAATCCTGCCACGACACTCTGCTTGCAACTGCACCAGCTTACTGCCCCTCTGTCGGTGTCAAAACCGGCGGATCTTGGGTAGGGGGTCCCGAACTGTGCGTCTAGGCGGATGGTAACAGGAGACAAGGGACACGATGTTTTTACCCAGGTTCAGGCCCTCTCGGTGGAGGTAAAACCCTACTCCTGCTTGATTAATATTGATGATATGGGTAGTACACGAGTTGATCTACCACGAGATCAGAGAGGCTAAACCCTAGAAGCTAGTCTATGGTATGATTGTTGTTGTATGTCTATCGACTAGCCTGGCCCCGGTTTATATAATGCACCAGAGGCCTAGGATAACAAGAGTCCTAGCCGAATACGCCGGTGGGGGAGGAGTCCTTGTCTTGATCGCCAAGTCTTGTGGATTCTTCTGGTATGCGGCAGCTGTCCGGACCGCCCATGAGTATCTGACCATGGGGTCCTCGCCCAATCCAACTGATCGGGAGACGACGTGTTGAGTACCCCCTAATCCAGGACACCGTCAGTAGCCCCCTGAACCGGTCTTCAAGTTAGGGACGCTCCTCGATTCTTCTGAACTGTTCTTCATCGTCGGTTGCCGGTCTTGAAAACTGGTTCACCAAATCTTCTCATCTTCTATCTTGAGGATCGCCGAAATGCATTCGGTGAGTTTACACGTCGGGTATCCGAGAATCCCCTTTAGGTTTCTGGCCTTTATCAATGCCTTGTTATTTTTATGCCACACCTCGGGTTTGAAGTTGTTCCCGGGCGGCAGCGTCCTCTTGCGTCCGAGCTCCTACGCCGGACTGCATTCGAGGTATCTTTTGCAGTCGAGCACCAATGCCAGACTGCTTTCGAGCTCCAACGCTGAAATGTACCTGAAATCCAACGCCACGCTGTGTCCAAGCTCTAACGCCGGACTATATCCAAGATGTCATAGATCATCTTGGACCAAAAAAGTTGAAGGAGTTTAGCCGAGCTTAATGCCGGAAATGCCCTCTAAGGAGCCAGCCACTTGCTTCCGAGCTATATGCCGAACTGCTTCCGAGGTGGTTAAGCACCTCGGTCATGGGCTGGTTTTTGGTCAATGTTTTTATTGATGCAATTTATTCTCTGACGAGATATATAGCCAGTAGCCCTCAAGGTGTGTATCGGTCTAAAACCCGAGATGCACCTGAAGGATGACATAAGACCGCTGATCCCAGTAACCACTGAGACTCAGGTTGATTTGCAAAATCGTCCTGAGGATCAAGTCCTAGCTCGGCGGAATACTTTGGGACATAAAAAGCGGCGTGCTCAGTCCTCGAGACTCAGGTTGGGTGCAGCCGACCAACCTGAGGATCAAAATCTCCTCGAAAACTGTATTGCACTTAAAATTTTCTGCATAGGACAGGCAATGCAGTAGCCCCCGAGACACTGGTCGGGTGGCAACACCAGATGAGGGGATCGATGTGCCCCTTGAATATCTGTAAATAATAAGCCCGAAGCCCAGTAGCCCCCGAGCCTTAATGCGGGCACGAGAGGCCGAATTAAGGATCGATATCCATAGTAAAATCACAAATTATGTGTAATGACTCTATGTATCCAAGTACTTTACGTCATTAATGCTCGGATCCGCATTGTACAAAACTTTGTTGACCGACCATCGGCTTCCACCTCCTCGGCCAATAGCCGAGGAGTGTTTGTCCTACTTTATAAAGCCTTTATGAGGGTGAAGATTTACAACAAACAAGGCAATCTGGCTGTAACATCCCAAATTTCCTATTTGGAATGTTTTACAATTATAGATAAGCATCCTATGCATTCTGTTTGAATTTGATTGTCATTTGAAGTTTCAGAGCAATTTGAGTTTGAATTTGAATCAAACTTTGGCTTGTGGGAAACAATTCAAAAACTAAGCCTGATAAATACTTGATCAAAAGTATGAGAGGAGCAAACATGACACTCCAAAAATATCAGAGGAAACATTGCCAAAAGATTTGGATTCAAATCTGAAATTTTATTTGAATTTGAAAAAATTAGATTTTTATGAAGTTTGGATTTTGACTTTGGAAAATGTTCAAATTAAAGGAATATTCTGATCATTTTGGTATATATATACCCTATATAAATTATTTCTAGATTTGGTTTTATTTTTGTTTTAGTTTTATTAAAAAAAAAAACCCCTCGGGCCAAACTAGGCCACCCAGCCCAGCCAGCAAGAGAGCCCACCTGTGCCCAAATGAGCCAGCCTAATCAGGCAGCCAGCACCACCAGCCAGCCAACACAGACCTCGCCTCGCTTCGCTCAAGGCGCTAGGCCTCGCCACCCGACCCTCGCCTCTCTCTCTCCACTGACTCGTGGGCCCGCCCGTCTCCTTCCCCGCCCACGCCACCGACCTCGCCGGAGATCCACCGGATCCCGAAGATCCGGATCCCGACAGCCCGATGCCCTTCCGAGGCAAGCCCGACCCAGGCTATAAAGGGCCGAGCCCCGCACCCATTCCCCGAGAGCTCGCCGACCCCTCTTCCTCCCGCTCGACGTCGCCGGAGTCCCGAGCACCTCCCGCCGCCATTGTTGCCGCCGTCGAGCCCTGGTCCACCCCACCCCCCAACACCATCGAACCACCCCGTGCTCGTGCGCACCTCCCGACAGTCGCCGGAGCTCGCCGACGCCTTGACGCCTGACGCACTTTCGCCGCCGTCGCGAGTCCGTAAGTCACCGCCTCACCCCACCGTCCGATCTTAGATCGATGGCTGAGATTAGAACCGAAGGGTTAGGTTTTATTTTATAAAACCGGCCGGTCCGATCGGTTTAGTTTTTAGTTTAGGTTTTTATTTTTAGGCCGGTTCGTTTAGTTTAAACCTAGGGCCCGTTTAGCCTATCTAACGCATAGGGCACAGTATAGGCCCATTAGGCCTTTTTCTTTTTATTTTGATTTTCTGTTTTAGCCGAATAGTTTCAGTTTTCAAAAATGTATATCTTTTATTCTGTTAAATATTTTTGAGTGATTCTTTTTTTGTTGGAAATCAAATTTTATGTAGTTTCTGAAAAATATATATTTAGCTATGTTAAAAATAAATAAAAATGCTTTAATATTGTTTTAGCCAGAATAGTAAATCTGCTATAACTTTAGTTAAAAAATTATTTTTGCATGATTCTTTTGTCACCACTTTATTTTGACATTTCCAAACCCTAGAAATTAATTTGGGTATTTTAGGATTAATAAATAATTAGTTTTAGACAGAATCCTATTAATCCTAATTAATTAACTAGTTCCTGTTTTCCTAATTAATTAATTAGTAAATTAATTTATTTTTAACTTGTGATTAGTTGTTCTAGGTTAGTTTCTGTCACTCCATTAGATGAACTTTTATTTATAATTAATAAAAGTTTTAAATTATTTTCTTGATGGAAATTGGATTAGGCCTAAAATGAGTTTTATAATAGCTTTTTAATTAATTCTTTTTGCTCCTAGTTGCTTAGTGAATCCTTTTCTGTTAAGTTAACCTAAAACCATGATTAGGTTATATTAAGGAATTTTTGCTATATAAAAAAAACTATTTTAGTTATTGTTTGGAGTAGGGAAAAACTTTGAATTGGTTTCTTTGAGTTTTTCTTTTGGATTTGGTTTTGATTGTTTTGTTGTGCTATGTTACTATTGTTATCTTGTGTGATCCTCTTGCTTTGTGCTTATTGTGTTATTGTTTGTCTCGGTAGAGTTTCGAGTCTGAAGCTTGCTACTCGACTCTTTAGCTTACGAGGATCATCAAGAAGGCAAGTTTTGATCATGTTATTTCTATACCTATGTTTTTGTGCATTAGTAGTTGTCACCACCCCACCATTGCATGCAGTAGTGAAATCTTGAAGTCATTAAACTTGAGTAGTATCATGTGGTAGGCTGAACCAATCCCTTGTTACCATGACCCCGGACGTAGTAGTTATTTTGCTATGCTCGTAGACGGATTTGGGATGAGTGAAATTCATAAGCAAGATGTGAGAGTCAACGATGATGACAACCCATGGACTACAATGATCAAGATGGACTTGGAAAATCACTCTTTGGGTGGAGGACGGTTGACGGCACGCTGGAGCACCAGTGGTGGCGGGATGCATGGAGAAGCGCCATGACATCCTGCGGAAAGCTTCACCCAGCCACGAAGAGAAGGATGGATGCCCCATGACCGGAAGCTTACAATGCAGCCGCAAGCCATTATGGGCTCTGGCTGGGTTGACCTTAGTAGTGACGCTGGCTGGGCGGTACTACGAGAAGTAGACGAACGGTAGGATTGGATGGGTACCGGCAAAGGCGGAAGAACTCTTTGGAAGACCTGTTTCATTCGTCCCGTCTTCAAACACCATGAAGTGCGAAGACTTTAAAGGAGGGAATGATTCTTGCGGGGAAAGTGCGCAAACCTCTGCAGAGGGTTATAACCTAATCGATTAGCCGTGTCCCCGGTTACGGACATTTGAGCCTCTGGACCTTGGAAGTATTCGGATATCTCAACACTAAAATTAATGGATTAATTTGAGGGTTTATGACTTAATAATTTGGGAACGAGATTTTGGTTGGCGGAACCATCTCAATAACTACCAACAATTTGTAGTAATTTGCAAATAAGTCCACTGTAGTAGGATAAAATTGGCTTTACGCAAAATGATGAAACTTAGAGCTCCACAGCCAAAATGCATATAGAGTTAGTAACTTTATTATTGTTATTCTTCATGACTTGCCAGCTTATTCCAAAAGCTGACCTACATGGCTGCAACGTATTATGTTGCAGAGATATATTCGATCAGAGTGAGGCTACGCTCCGCGCTTAGCGATTGCCCTTTGGAGTCGGATGGACTCGCTTATCTTCGACGCTTCCAGCACTTTTAGTTTATTTCTCATGAGTTGGCCTTGAGCGAATTTATTCCCTTGTAATAAAGACTCTATATGAGAATCGTTTAATGATATTCAGTGTGATTGAACTTTGATTACTTTATCGATGTAATTGTGAGTACCAAAGATGATCTTGGGATGGTATGCAGACGTAGATTTGACCGATTTTGGGTCAGGTCGGCCATACGGTTTTATAAACAAAGGTACGCGGAGAGACATGTTATATTACTGTTTAATAGAAGAACTGTCTTCCAAAGAAAATAGTCCCGCTATCGGTTCCTTCTTTGGGTTTTCATGCTAAGCATGATCATGAAACCTCAGCTCCAATGTAAGAGCAAAATATCGAGGATTTAGTTTGGGAGGCCAGTTAATAGCCCCCGGTATTGTTCGGCGACAGTCGAGGTCAAGTCGTAAACACTTCGGCCATTGTTATGAATGGCCCGTCGTTTGACACCGCCATCGGATCGCTGAACAGTTTACGCTTATTGTGCTAGTCAGTTTTCGGCTTTCTCCACTGAGGTGCTTAACCATGTGAGCTGTAAGCACAATCGCAGTGGTTCTCCCTTTGCACACCTAGCCAAACAAAGCGGAACATAGGAGGCAAGTGCAGGAGCCGGGCAACCCAACTATTGACTGAAGACACAATTCGAAACCGATGCATATATAGCAATATCCGAGAATGTTTTTGACGAATCTCTAAAGGTGTCTGGCGTTGCACTGCGAGACTTGTGCTGAAAACACACAAATAGTTTAAAAGTGCCATAAGCTTGGAAAACCAAGAAAAACGTCAGTAAAGACTTGACGTCCGAACAAGATCAAGTGTTCGGTACCAATCCGAAAATTGCCCTTAGCAAAAGAAGTGCTTCTGTCGTGCTTTAACATGATACATCTTATCTCAAGACTTGCGGTCACCTCGGCTTCAACCTCCTATCCCGAAAAGCGGAGTACTTCTCATTAGGCCAGTTTAGCAAACTAAACTCTACCGGCTTTGAGAGAGAAATTAGGCTCCCCGGCTAGTGACCACACGCTCGTGTCGAAAAAAAGGAGTGATAGATAATAATAGTAATAATAAAACTTTGCAACGATTAAGAAGAAGAACACTTATCATAAAACGGCTCATATAAATTTAAGATCCCCCAAGTGACTTGGGTAAAAGAATGATTGCACGTACCGAAGTACTTATATCATATCTATGTTCAACCGAACTTTAGACGCGTCTTAACCGACCGTCGGCTTCTTCCTCTTCGGTCAAGGACCGAAAAGTGTTATGTACTCCATCCGTCGAGAATATCGACGGTGTTTCCAATAACCAGGTAATCAGGCCATAAGGCTGTAACAGACAAAGCGCACTCAGGGAACTTATGCTATATTACTGTGAAGTGTAAGAAGCATCTTCGAAGAAAATAGTACCCCCACCGATACCTTTCTTCGGTGCTCATTGTTATTATGAGACTTGTGTAATGGATTTTTTGTACTCATGAGTTCCGTTGTGTGCCGACCATCATTGAAAACTATAAGAGCGCTAGCTTTCAGCTTCACCCAGTCTGAGGTCCGGCTCGGATGACCCGATCGTAAGAATCACAGAGGTGCTCCCTTTACTCCCTAGCCGAACAATCGGGAACGTAGGGGTAAACACAGAAGCGAGGCAACCCGGATTGCAAATCGCTTAAGTCAATATGGTGCATATTGTGGCATAATACGCAAACAAGGAACGAAGCCGTACAAGTATAATCATATGCAAGAGGAAAAGCTTCATGAAGGAAGCCCCCGAATGAATTGGGTATTTGAATTTGTGCGTCACAAACAAAGTTTGGACAAGAAAATTTTTTACAAGCAACATTTTTCCAAAAAATTATAATGCTTGGTCGAGCCGAACACAAGTTAAAAAATTTAAAACTTTGAGCATGAAGGCAACTTAGCTGGTTAATGCGTTCGGCATTGATGACGCGGTCCGAGCTTGATGCGGGACAAGGTTCCATCCCCCATGCCGGTCCTGAGGTGGCGAAGCAAAGAGCTCGGCACTCCGAAATGGTGACATAGCACGGTCAATGCAGGACGGCAAGGTGATGCCGAAGTCCCCGGCATGGGGTAATGAAGTGTTGACGAAGCCCCCCGTCGAGCCGAGGTGACGCCAAAGGATATAGTCCGGCTGGATCATTTTCCTTTGCAAAAAAAATAGTGCAATCCGGAGATAATAGTAATAATAATAAAAAAATCGTTGCATAACAAATAATTTATGCAAAGTGAGTAATAAAAGAAATATGGCCTGGCGCCTAAGTCAATGTCGATGCAGGGTGGCTGCGTGATGCGGTAAAGGCATGGTGTCACGCCCAATATGCGACCCTATCCAAAAGGAACTCGAAGGTCCCACCAAGGATAGACCCGCATATTGAAACGCTTTTGCAAGGTGGATATCATTACATCAACATTACATAATATATGGGGATACATACATAAGGCACAAATGCCACAAGAATACATCAACATCATATACAAGATCAACATCCATCTATGGATGAAACATAAACAGAAACTCAAACAATATCCACCCTGCTAGCCCAGGCTGCCGACCTGGAACCTATCCCCTGATCGAAGAAGAAGCAGAAGAAGAACTCAGCGCAAGCAAGCATTGTTCTCACGTCATGATCTTCGCATAACCTGCACCTGCAACTGGTGGTGTAGTAATCTGTGAGCCACGAGGACTCAGCAATCCCATTACCATGGGTATCAAGACTAGCAAAGCTTAAAGGGTAAGGAAGAGGTAAGGTGGTGAGGTTGCAGCAGCGGCTAAGCATATATGGTGGCTAACATACGCAAATGAGAGCGAGAAGAGAAGCAAAGGAGCGGTCGTCAACTAGTAATGATCAAGAAGTGATCCTGAACTCCTACTTACGTCAGACATAACCCAGAAACCGTGTTCTCCTCTCGATCAACCCCGAAAAGAGACACTCACGGTTACGCACACGGTTGGTGTATTTTAATTAAGATCAACTTCGGGTTTTCTACAACCGGACATTAACAAATTCCCATCTGCCACATAACCGCGGGCACGGCTCTCGAAAGTTTATACCTGCAGGGTGTCCCAACTTAGCCCATGATAAGCTCTCGCGATCAACGAAGGATATTCCTTCTCCCCGGGAAGACCCGATCAGTCTCGGAATCCCGGCTACAAGACATTTCGACAGCAATAAAACAAGACCAGCAAAGCCGCCCGGATGTGCCGACAAATCCCGATAGGAGTCGCACGTACCTCGTTCTCAGGGCACACCCGGATGAGCAGTCCGTACAACTAAAACCAGACCTCAAGTTTCCTTGAGGGGGCACTCCACAGGGCTCTAGTTCGGACCAGCACTCGAAGGAGCACTGGTCCGGGGGGGCTAAAATAAAGATGACCCTCGGGCTCCGGAAACCCAAGGGAAAAAGGGTATAGGTGAGGCAAATGGTAAAACCAAAGTTGGGCCTTCTTTGGAGGAGTCTTATTCAAAGCGAACTGTCAAGGGGTCCCATAAATCACCCGACCGCGTTAGGGACGCAAAATCCGGGAACATAACACCGATATGACGGAAACTAGGGCGGCAAGAGTGGAACAAAACACCAGCATAAGGCCGAGCCTTCCACCCTTTACCAAGTATATAGATGCATTAATTAAGCAATATATATTGTGATATCCCAACAAGTAAACATGTTCCAACAAGGAACAACATCTCCATGTTCCAACAAGGAACAAACTTCATCTTCACCTGCAACTAACAACGCTATAAGAGGGGCTAAGCAAAGCGGTAACATAGCCAAACAACGGTTTGCTAGGAAGGGTGCAAAAGGTTAGAGGCTGACATGGAAATTAGGTAGGCTTGAGCAGCAAGTGATAGGTAGCGCAGCATAGCGAAAGAACGAAGCAACTAGCATAGCAATGATAGTAGTGAGATCCAGGGTAGCGGTCATCTTGCCTGAAATCCCGCAAGGAAGAAGAACGAGTCCATGAAGAAGACGAACGGATGAAGCCGAACCAAGCGTAGACGAACGAATCCTCACGATCGCAACGAAACAGGAACTAACAAGAAGAAGCACACAACAAAGTAAACACACCACACATAGACAAGACATGATGCACAAACAAGCATGATGCATGAAAAAGCTACATGAAGCTACTCATGGCAAGAGATGAAGAAAACAAGAACAACACATCAAGGCAAGTTTAAATGAGGCCGGAAACAACACATAACAATTCCTGTAACTTCTCATATGCAAATTTCGAAATTGGTCCAGATCTGAATAAACCTTATGTTCAAGTTGTTAAACAGCAAGTTAAAATGCACCACGATGATCTACACGAAATTCTAGTCAAGTTACATATAAAGTTCATTTAATTCGGAGCTACGGCCTAGAAGATATGAGCAAAACAAGATAAGCATGGCATTGATGCAAAATGCATACAAACATCAAGCAAACACCTCAAAACAAGGATGCAACATGATAATATGAAACTACATGCAAAATCAAGCAAGTTTCATATAGAGCACACTCAAAAGCGGACAACGGTTCAACACATACGCACTATACAAGTCATGACAACAATCATCCATAACAGCAACTATGCATATTGCAAGCATCAAAACAACAAGCTACAGCACCACAATGTAATAACAAAAGGCATGGGCATGATGTAAAGGTAAAGCATTACAAAACATGAACACTGAGCTATCTCCAGAAATCACTAGAACATGCTCAAAATGACATGGCAAGATTGCAAATAATAACAGTTTCAGACTTTGCAGAAATAACATCAGGTTGCAATGTTTAGAGCTATCAAACAGCATGTTACAGGAACTTATCATGGCAAACAAAGGAATGGCATGAATCTACTCAAAGCATAGAACAAAAGTCCCTTACTGACCATAAGCCAAAAAGGATCAGAAAATATGATGGCACCCATGTAAACATGGCAAGTTATATTACAGATTTAAACATGGCAGGAACAACGATAAGTAGGCATGTTGGTGAGCTTGAGCCACTCACCACAGAGCAATACATGGCATGGCAAGGCAACCAACAGTAAGAATAAATGGCATAGAAGCTATACATGGCAAGAACAACATCATAGGGTGCATGGATCAACTACAACAACCTTGGCAAAATTGAATAACATGTAAACAATCTGCCAGGAAACATTTTATAGCAAAAGTAGAGCTCGATTGACTCAAGCTATGGCACTCCATAATTGCAAACAAGGGCATGGATGGATAGAGCAAGACATTTTTAACAAAACATCCTTACTGAAGTATCTCAAAATAAGCATGGAACTCTCTGTAGCATCAAGTTAACATAGCATGAAAATATCAGCAAAACAGGGCTGAAATCAGCAACATCAGGAAGCAGAGTTTGCATGCTTGTGCTAGTCACCACATAGATCACAAAAATACATGGCATACACCCCTGGAAAGATGGCATGGCATATTACAAAACACATGTAGGACTCAAATTCATAGGATGCGCACATCAATCATGGCAAAAATGACAAAAGTGCATGTTCTGATAAGAATCAGAAACTAACATCACATAGCACTCTTCTAACAGCATTTCGGGCATCAAGATGTGCTCAAATGAAAATGATGCAGTGAGATGAAATGATCTACTCATCGAGACAAACATTTTGACATGCTGCACGGCGAAAACGGAGCCACGGGTGCAAAGATATGATGCGAAGAATATGCAACAAAATTACTACAGGAATCGGGGACTTAGCAGTTTTTATACCTAGCAAAAAAAAACGGAGGGCGAGGTGGGCCGAAGAGGGGAGGTGGCCCACGCAGTGCTCCTCGTTCCTCTGACGAGGCTGAGCGAGGCCATGGCAGAACAGCGGCAAGGAGGGGGCATCTCCGGCGAGGGCAGGCGCGGGGAGGCCATGGGACGGCGGTCCCGGCCGGATCCGGACGGATCTGACCCCGGGGAGTCCGTTCCCGGCGACGGCGAGGCCGGACGGCGAAGCTCCAAGGGCGGCTAGGACCTGAGAGAGAGAGAGAGAGAGAGAGAGAGAGAGAGAGAGAGAGAGAGAGAGAGAGAGAGAGAGAGAGGGGAACCGAGGTGAGAGAGAGAGAGAGAGAGGAAACGCGGGGAAGAGGAGGGAGCAAGGGACGGCGAGGCCTGAGGACGGTCGCCGGCGGCCATAGCAGATCGGTGGCCGGGGCGGAGCACCGGCGAGGCGGCGCAGACGGCGAAGCGCGGACGGCCACGCCAAGCGGGCATTCGAGGGGAGGCGCTCGGGCGCAGGCGAGCGGGAACCGGGCCCAGATGGGCTCCGGCGGGCCCCGATCTGGGCCTCGCGGGCCTGAGGTGGAGGAGGCACGCTGGGGAAGGCGAGGTGGCGCGCAGGGAGAGGTGGAGGGCGAGGGTGCGGTGGCGGCTGACCACTAGGGCAGCGCCAAGTGGCGGAGGAAGGCTGGTTAGCGCCGGAAATCAAGGAGAAGGCGGCGGCTGATGATTGGGGGCGCGGAATCTGAGGAGGGGAAGGCTAGAGGTAGGTGGAGGGGGGTTAGGCTACCCAAAATGGACAAGGGGTGTCCATTTATAGCACATAGCTAGGGTTTTTGGGGGTTTTGGGGCCCTACGATCGCGATCGTGCGGCTCCGGACAGAGGGGGAACTAGGTGGGCTGTGAAGAGAGGCCTCGGGCTGAGAGGAGAGAAGAGAAGTGAGGCCCGGTGACTGTTCCGGAGACCGAAACGTCCGGCGAGAATACCGGCAACGATGGCGCTATATATTTAACGATTGGGCTATCAAACGAGCTCGAATGCGATTTAAACTTGACAAAGCGGTCTACGGTGCTATACCAAGGCCGCTTGACAAACCTCGGTCCATTCCGAGACCGTTTAACACCCGCACACGAAAAGAGGTAAAAGGGGCGCCCGGAGACATAGGAGTGCCGGATTGGAAAACGGACAACGGGGAAAAAGCTCGGATGCATGAGACGAACACGTATGCAAAATGAAATGCACATGATGACATGATATAAAATGCAGATGATGACATGGTAAAGTGCAACACGCAAGCAAATGACATGGCAAAGACGACGAATAACTGGCAGACACCTGGCGCATCGAATCCGGGGCGTTACAACACTCCTCCACTAACAAGAGATCTCGTTCCGAGATCTTAGGACCGAGACGGAAGAGAAAAAGGGGTGAGGTGAAACAAAAACTCAAGAGAAGAAGCAAAGAATCGAAAGCACTCAAGAAGAAGAGAGGAACGACGAGAATCGAAAGCTCACGGAATCAGATAGACTATGAAACAACTCGTTCTTACCGGAGTGGTTAGAATGAGAAAAGAAACGAATAGGACTGAAAGGATTTAAGTAGCACTCCGGCTAAAACATGGAGGAATAGAACTTGAACTTGAGAAGATGGAATGACACTTGACGAGATAAACAACACAATGCCTCCGGAAGAATTGGAAAAATTGAATGAAAAGAACTTAGAAGGAAGGATTGAACGGAGTTGTTGAAAAAAAATCACCAACGAAAAGAATAAGATTGTTGTGGACTTATGGATAACCTCTCAAAATTATGAGGTGATAACCAACCACAAACGGAAAAGATTAAATAGCTGAGGAGAACGAAGAAATGCAAAATTCCACTTCAAAAGAAAATGAAGAATTACTTGCGCTTCGAGACGCGAGAAGAAAAGATACTTGAACTCCTCCAACAAAATATTGATGAACTCTTGAAAAATGAATTAAATCATGAAGAACCACCATGAAGAACTCCGGTAACAAAAGGATGGTGTGATAGAATGAAGGACGAAAGAATAAGATGAGCATTGCGATGATTCCGATGGAGGTTCCGACAAGATGGCAGGGGAAACTGAACTCCGGATAAGAAACGATTAAAACACTTGGAACTAGAATTTATTCCTCAAGAACAAACTCCGAAGGAAAGGATTACTCACTCTGATGAAATAAGAATAAGATTTATTGTATGCTTATCCTTCATCAAATTAAATTGATGCCAAGAAATGGATTTGGCATAATACTTATTCTTATTGAAAAGGATTGAGAAGTGACATAACGCAAACTTGAGAAGGTCTTCATGAACCACCGGTAGGATTGAAAAGAACGAATGAATTAAAATGATAATCAAGGAAAAAGAATCTTGAACGAACGATCGTAAGAATTCGAAAATGACTGATGAAAGAGAATGCATCACCGGGAAGAATTAGAAGAACCAATAAGCTAGAGGGGGATTTAGAGAAAAGAGATCGAAGAGATCGCAAACTGATTACGAATGCTTGAACGCAGCACCGGAAGAATATTGAGACGAACGAAGGGCACGGATATAGAATAATTGGAGAACGACTTTGAAAACTTGGAACGAAGAAATCTTCCGAAAAGATGGCCTCCGGATGATTGAGACGAAAAGTAACTCCTGAAATACTCCGGATGGTTAAGAAAAGAATATCTGACAAACGGAATAATTCGAGAGGATAGCATGAAGCTAGAACCACGAATCTTCGGGAGAACGGACAAGGTTTAGAGGAAAAACTCTTCAATCTTCAAATGATGACGAGAAACACCACCAAAATTAATGAGATACTCCAGAAGAATGAAAAGCAAAGAGGTTGAGCCAACAATGAAAATGATTTGAAATCTATCTTGGAAAAGGCATGTGACTGATGGAATCCATTCTTACGTCACACTTGAAAAGAATTGAGAATAGCTCCGGGGAAATAGAAGAGTCAGGTAAGATCCTGGGAAAAACCTGTGGGTTAGAGCCCACTAAAGGAAAACACCGTTGGAAAGGGATGTTGAATAGATAGATGATGCACCGGAAGAACTGAAATATTTGAATGAGGTGATAACCTCGAATTGATTGGACCACAGACGAATCTCCTGAGATGTCTTCCGAACTCCGGAAGGATTGAATGGTGAGATGCAAACGAGCAAGTAAAACACTTGAGCCGAGGGAAAAGGATATGATCAACCCGAAAAACTTGAATTGAGTGCACCGGAAAAAGAAAAGGATGAAGAATGACGAACGAGACGAGAATTCACCGGTTAAAATAATTGAGGGAAGACTGAAGATACTCCGAATGAAATTAATGCTCGAAAGAGGCTCAGACTCCGGGAAGAAAAGGGTGGGTGGGCGGGAAAACAAAGGCAACTCGGAAGGGGAAACCGACAAATATCTTGAAGAGAAAACACCGGTTGAAATCATTGAGGAAAGAAAGCAAAGACTTCGCACGAGTAGGATGGATACTCAATTACGGACTCCGGTTCGAAAAAGAAGAAGGGAGGGCGGGCGGGAAAAACAAGGACAACTTCGGACAAGCAAAACAACGACGTCAGAGGAAGAACTGAGGATTGATCTCGCGAAAGACAAAGAGGTTCGAGTCGACTTGACGAGAAATGCACCGGATAAAAGAGCAGAGGAACAACGATCGGAAAACCAACTGCGTGATCCTAAAGAAAAATTTGAAGGGGAAGAGGAGTAGTTCAAAACACCTACGTCAAGATTCCTGACCAGAGCGACGAAGGGGCAGAGGAGTAAAAAGAATTCCTACTCTCCGATATAACTAGACTCCGAAAACAGTTTTCTTCTAGACTCGACAACGGCCAAACTACACGATCAAGCAAGGGGCTCCTAGGGTCGGTCGAGGCTCGATACCAACTTGAACACGCCAATATGCGACCCTATCCAAAAGGAACTCAAGGTCCCACCAAGGATAGACCCGCATATTGAAACGCTTTTGCAAGGTGGATATCATTACATCAACATTACATAATATATGGGGATACATACATAAGGCACAAATGCCACAAGAATACATCAACATCATATACAAGATCAACATCCATCTATGGATGAAACATAAACAGAAACTCAAACAATATCCACCCTGCTAGCCCAGGCTGCCGACCTGGAACCTATCCCCTGATCGAAGAAGAAGCAGAAGAAGAACTCAGCGCAAGCAAGCATCGTTCTCACGTCATGATCTTCGCATAACCTGCACCTGCAACTGGTGGTGTAGTAATCTGTGAGCCACGAGGACTCAGCAATCCCATTACCATGGGTATCAAGACTAGCAAAGCTTAAAGGGTAAGGAAGAGGTAAGGTGGTGAGGTTGCAGCAGCGGCTAAGCATATATGGTGGCTAACATACGCAAATGAGAGCGAGAAGAGAAGCAAAGGAACGGTCGTCAACTAGTAATGATCAAGAAGTGATCCTGAACTCCTACTTACGTCAGACATAACCCAGAAACCGTGTTCTCCTCTCGATCAACCCCGAAAAGAGACACTCACGGTTACGCACACGGTTGGTGTATTTTAATTAAGATCAACTTCGGTTTTCTACAACCGACATTAACAAATTCCCATCTGCCACATAACCATGGGCACGGCTCTCGAAAGTTTATACCCTGCAGGGGTGTCCCAACTTAGCCCATGATAAGCTCTCGCGATCAACGAAGGATATTCCTTCTCCCCGGGAAGACCCGATCAGTCTCGGAATCCCGGCTACAAGACATTTCGACAGCAATAAAACAAGACCAGCAAAGCCGCCCGGATGTGCCGACAAATCCCGATAGGAGTCGCACGTACCTCGTTCTCAGGGCACACCCGGATGAGCAGTCCATACAACTAAAACCAGACCTCAAGTTGCCTTGAGGGGGCGCTGCACAGGGCTCTAGTTCGGGCCAGCACTCGAAGGAGCACTGGTCCGGGGGGGCTAAAATAAAGATGACCCTTGGGCTCCGGAACCCAAGGGAAAAAGGGCATAGGTGAGGCAAATGGTAAAACCAAAGTTGGGCCTTGCTGGAGGAGTCTTATTCAAAGCGAACTGTCAAGGGGGTCCCATAAATCACCCGACCGCGTTAGGGACGCAAAATCCGGGAACATAACACCGATATGACGGAAACTAGGGCGGCAAGAGTGAAACAAAACACCAGGCATAAGGCCGAGCCTTCCACCCTTTACCAAGTATATAGATGCATTAATTAAGCAATATATATTGTGATATCCCAACAAGTAAACATGTTCCAACAAGGAACAACATCTCCATGTTCCAACAAGGAACAAACTTCATCTTCACCTGCAACTAACAACGCTATAAGAGGGGCTGAGCAAAGCGGTAACATACCCAAACAACGGTTTGCTAGGAAGGGTGCAAAAGGTTAGAGGCTGACATGGCAATTAGGTAGGCTTGAGCAGCAAGTGATAGGTAGCGCAGCATAGCGAAAGAACGAAGCAACTAGCATAGCAATGATAGTAGTGAGATCCAGGGTAGCGGTCATCTTGCCTGAAATCCCGCAAGGAAGAAGAACGAGTCCATGAAGAAGACGAACGGATGAAGCCGAACCAAGCGTAGACAACGAATCCTCACGGTCGCAACGAAACAGGAACTAACAAGAAGAAGCACACTATAGCGACCCGACCTCAGACGGTCAAGCCTCGTATATCTGTACATCCTCGGATCAAGTATCTTTGGCACACACAGACATCAATGTATATATCAAAGTGCAATCACATGTATAAATAACGTAAAATGATATATACCTCATAATACTCAGCGGAAACAATCAAGCGGGTGTGGAGTCCCATCAACGCCATCGGCAGGTTGAGTGTAGACCGTAACCTCAGATCGTAACTCTTACTGTCGAAGAAAATCCTGCAACATGATACGTTGCAGCCGTGTAGGTCAGTACATTGAATGTACCGGCAAGATCACAACATGAATAAACAGATGGTAAAACTATACTATATGCAATTTGGCTTTGTGGCTCTGTATCTGAGTTTTGTTTGCGTAAAAGCTGATTTTATTTTCCTTACATCAAAGGAATAAATGAAGTCTGTACTATGGAGTTTTCTATCATGACATGGTTCCGCCAAACGATGTCTCATAGCCTAAAATCATCATATGTTGCCCACAATTAAGTTATTAATCCGGTGTTGAGAGTTCCGAGATAGATCCAAGTCCAGATGCTCAAATTGTCCGTAACCGGGGACACGGCTAATCGATTAGGTTTTAACCCTCTGCAGAGGTTTGTACACTTTACCCGCAAGATTCGATCCCTCTTTTTACGTTCTCGCACTTCAGGGTGTTTGAGAACAAGACGACCGAAACATGGTCTTCCGAAGAGTTCCTCTGACCACTGTCCGGTACTCATCCCATCCTACCGTAGTTCTACATCTGCTAGCACCGTCCCAGCCAGAGTCACAACTAAGGTCAACCAAGCCAGAGCCCATAATGACTTGCGGTTGCACAGGTAAGCTTCCGGGCATGAAGTATTCTTCCGTCTCTTTGAGTCTGGGTGAAGCTTTCCGCAAGATGTCATGGCGCTTCTCCATGCATCCCGGCCAACCACTGGTTTCTCCAGGGTGCCCGTCAACCGTCCTTCACCCAGTAGTGTGTATTGAATTCTTGTCTTGAGTCTTGAAGTCTTGAGGCCTTGAAAATGCAGTCCTTGCAGATGCCATCATGGAGTTGTCGTCATTGACGTAGAGTCCTCCTTCTTCACACCACTCTCGAGCACTCATACCAAACCCCGTCTACTATAGCGTAGCATTAAAATAAAATATCGTCCTGGGCTTGGTAACAGAGTGATGGGTTCCTACCTCATGCATACTACTCAACTTCAAGAACCAATAACACTATTGGAGGTGGTTGCAAAGATGCCACTAAATGCAATAAACCATAGGTATGAAAGCATGGTCAAAGTGAGCTTGCCTTGTTGACGATCTTTGAAAACTAGGGACTCGTGGTAGCAAACTTCGCACTCCGGAAATTCTACCGAGACAAACAATAATCACCATAAGCATATAGCATATGATCACTTAACACAATAGCATAGCAACATAACACACCAAAACAAACGAATCAAAAACCCAAAAGAAAACTCGAAGAAATCCAACTCAAAGTTTTCCTACTTCAAGCAACAACTAGAAATAGTTTTACATAACAAAATTTTCTCTACATAACCTGACCGTGGGTTTATGTTAACTTAACATAAAGGAATTCATTAAGCAACTAGGAGCAAAAGGAATCAATTTAAAAGCTATTATAAAACTCCTATTAGGCCTAATTCAAATTTCTATTAAGACAAAATAAAATAAAACTTTTATTTATCATAAATAAAAGTTCATCCTATTAAGTGACAGAAACTATCCTAGAATAATCAATCACATGTGAAAAATAAATTTATTTACTAATTAAAATAATAGGAAAACAGTAGCTAGTTAATTAATTAGGATTAACAAGATTCTGCTTAAAACTATTTTTTATTAATCCTAAAATGCCCAAATTAATTCCTATGGTTAGGTAATGTCAAAACAAAGTTGGGACAAAAGAATCATATAAAAATAATTTTCCTAACTCATGTTATAACAGATTTACTATTCTGACTAAAACTAAATTAAAGCAATTAATTTATTTTAACATAGCTAATTATATTTTCTACAGAAACTATAGAAAATTTGCAAACCAACAAAAAAAGATTCACCTAAAAATATTAAACAGAATAAAAGATATGAATTTTTCAAATCAGGAACTATTCTGTTAAAACAGAAAACGAAAATAAAAGAAAAATGGCCTAATAGGCCTAACCTACGCACTGAGCGTAATATAAACTAAACGGGCCTAGGGTTAAACAGAGTGGGCCGGCTAAATAAAAAACCCTAACTAAAAACTAAACCGGACTAAACCGGAGCGAACAGTTTTATTTAAAGAACTTACCCCTTGAGGTGTTCTAATCTACACCGCACAAAACACATCGGACGGGGTGATCTCGGTGACTTACCGAGCTCGGCGGCGGCGGCGACGCGGTGGCGAGTCGTTAGGCCTCTCCGATCGTCGGGAGGTCGGCGGAGGCTCCGCAGGTCTGAGACGAGCTCGGGGTGGTCTGTGGAGTCGACGAGGCTCGAGGGGATCTTAGGCGACGAGGGAAATGGCGGCGGCGGTCGGCTCGGGCTCCGAGCGTGAGAGGAGGAGGGTTCAGCGAGGGGCGAGGGGGGAATGGGGTGGGGAGGGGTTAAATAGGGGGCTCGGCTTGGCAAGGGGCGATCGGGAGGATCAATCCAGGTCTCACGGATCCGCGATCGATGCGCGCGGCGCGGCGTGGGCGAGGTTGAAGACGGGGTGGTGGCCCACCTGGCAGAGAGAGGGGGGGAGGCGCGGTGCGGTCGGGCGACCGGCCCGGAGGGGTTTCGGGCGAGGGGAGGTCGGCTCATGGCTGGGCGGCTCGGTCGCGCTGGTGGGCAGGCTGGGCCGCTGGCGCTCTGGTGCCTCGGCTGGCTGGGCAGATGGTTTGGCTGGCGCTGGGGGGGTTCTCTTTTTAAAAATTTTTTAATAAAAACAAAATAGAGATAACTTATAAAATATAAATATTTTATATAGGACATAGATATACCAAAATGATCAGGGGAATATTCCCTATCATTTGAACATTTTTCCAAAGGCAAAATCCAAACTTTATAAAAATTCATTTTTTTTTCAAATTCAAATAAAACTCAAGTTTGAATTCAAAACTTTTGGCATTGCTTTCCTCTGATATTTTTGGAGTGTCATGTTTACTCCTCTCATACTTTTGATCAAGTATTTATCAGGCATAGTTTTTTTGAAATGATTCCCACTTGCCATAGTTTGAATTCATATTTGAAAACTCAAAACTCTTCTGAAACTCCAAATGGCACTCAAATTCAAACAGAATGCATAGATGCTTAGCTACAATTGTAAAACATTCCAAATAAGAAATTTGGGATGTTACAAACCTACCACACTTAAAATGAATCTCGTCCTCGAGATTCGAAGAGGCTAGCAAGAAAGGGTTAGGGGTTGGGGGTCTTCTAGTAAATATTTTGGTCAGAATGGTCAGGGGTGCTACCACACTTAAAACAAGGTTACGGTTCCGATAAACTCAGATACTTCCTCTGGAGTGCCGACAATGTATGTCTCTTCACGTATCTTACAATAGCTCCTTCACTAAAGCTCTTCTGTCAGAAGCATAGAGTTTACCTCGAAATCTTGGGTCGGTTCTTCAAAGTTGTGGTTCGTCCGAGACCGGATCTTCTTAGCTGATAGGTCCGTGTCCGTTCTAGACAACTATCGAAATACTCCTGGTGGTCTACAATTCATGGTTTCTCCTGCAGAAAACGGGTCTGGGTTGAACCTCACCGTATAACCTACGGTTGGCAAAAGCTGCCTTGTACAAGGGTTCCATCGTCCTACCATTCTATGGTTTTATGGCTTATCGCGTCGACACTCTTCTAAGGTTTTCAAGGCTCTCTGATTTTCTATCAACATATGATAGTTCATGATACAAGTCTCCGGTATGGGGGCCAATCCATCCCGTACTTGAATCATTACCACATACGTAAATAGTGCATCACGTATTCTAACACTTGGGCATACTCACAAGCATTGCAGAATTTCTCTTGTTCTCGAACTGGGTTCGAGTAAATCCATGGTTTCTGCAAGCCAAACAAAACATCTATCATTACTTCACCACTCTCTGGTTTTTGCGTAACCTCCTACGAAACGTATGCTGATTGGATCACTGATTCTTCCAATTTATTCCTTTATCAAGGTTACATCTGTTCCTTTCCAAAATCCTGGGCATGTGGGTTATGGCCCACTTCAACACTAGTGAAGCTTTAACTCATCCTTGGAGTAACTCTCTTGTTCCATATTACACCTCCTTTTAAATCCAGTAGTACTCTGTACCATCATATAAAAAAAACAAAACTCCAACTTATTTTGTCCAGCTTCCTTCTATGGACCGTCATGAATAACACATTTCTTTCTTCATTGATCCTGTGGCTTTACGGAGTACTACGACACCAAGGAAAAAGGCACTAGTTTCTCCATAAATCGCTTTATTATCATCTCAATCTTTTATTACATCCTTAACCATTCTTCGTGAATCCAAATTCCAAAAGTTTATTACAAATGCTGCCACCCACATGGTTCGGTATGGTCAGACATTACTTCCAACTTTATTCATTTTTCCTCCTTGAGGATTCTTCAGTCCCACTGGAATTGTGCGACATGCGCCTTGAAATCTTCAATCTTCTTTTTCATCGGGTGGCCTTGAGCTTCACCTCCATCATCTCTGTATGCACTTCGCTTAGGTATTCCCGAGTATAACGGAGTCTTGCTTCAAGTATTTCTCGATCGGCATATGGCTTCCATGGCTGCTTCACGAACAGCATCGAAGAAAGTTGCTTGTGGCACACGTGAAATGAAAAATACTGCCCCATCATCTTTGGGCAAACTCCTTTCAAATGGTGGAGGTGTACCTCCACATACCAAAGTTCCACTCCCTTTTGCATGAAGGGTAGCCTTTGTAGACTGCATCTCCTTCAAGGTGAATATGCTTCATCATGTCCTTCAGATCTTGGGTAATCATGATCACTTGTCGTGGTCATGATTGTTTCGGACCTTTAAGGAAAGACTCATAAAGGGTCGTCATCTGCAGTTGTAAAACAAAATGGTGCTCAGAATAAGGTGCATATCTCCTGGGGCGCACATTCATATCATCCAAACAAAACTTCAAACTCAATTTCCAATTTCCAGTTTACGCTTCACAACTCACCTTCTTCCATGTTCATCCAGAATATTAATTTCCAATATAACAACTCCTTAAAGCCTTTCAGTATGTGACATTACAACTTTATTGAGTCATGAACTATTACAATCTCTGAGTAATCTATTACATAACTCAACTCATCGCACTCATGAAAACGAAATTGCTTTCTACTACTCTTATTATCCATATCAAAATTCCATCTACTCAACTCCAGCTTTCGTCTTGTTGGGACATTTTATAGCATAATGTCCTGCTTCCTTGCAGCGAAAACAAATGACTTCCGACATGTCTCGGGGCTTCTTTGTGATTATGTAGGCTCCTTGGATTCTTGGCTTCTTTTCTGGACATTTACTAGCGTAATGACCTAAATCCTTGCACTGTAACAAGTGATATGACTCAGGTCCTTCTCTGCGAAAATTGTGTTGTTCTCGGTGTTGCCTTCTTTTCTCTTCTGGATTTCTCTGTAATGATCAGAGCTTCTATTTCCGAGGGTCAAACTTCACTTCTGCTGTCGGAAATATCCAGATACTCTTTTGTTTCCTTGGTGCAATCTGCGAAAAATGTCCTTCTTCTCCACATGAATAGCGGGCATTGGAGTAAAATCTGTTGAGGCCTTCTCCATCGTGGTCTTCAACACATTCCTTCATCACGGGTTCTTTCATAACTTCTCGGAGGGCTTCTTTCATTCCTTCTTCCTGCTCCTGAATAGTTTGTTGCACCATGGGGTAAATGTGACACTGGGTCGGGTAGTGGGTGGTTCCTTCACACAAGAAACAAGTCACACGACTAGTTGGGCATTCCTCACTGGGTGTTTTCCTCACAATGAGGGCATCCATCCTTGTGTTCCTCCAGGTGTGTCCTATTTCTCCATAAATCTTGCAGCACAAGGTTTATTTCTTGGTGTATCATGGTGCTTCCGGATAAGACGAGATCTTGTCAGAGTCTTCTTGAATTCGTCCCAAGTTCTTGCTCCATTAACTCCTTGTATGGCTTGATGCATTTTCCACCAGGTTGCAGCACTTCCTTCAAAGTACTGAAGAGCGTAAGATAGTTCATTCTTCCTTGAAACCAAATTGCTCCCGAAGTGATTCTCCATGTTCTGAATCCATAGCTCTGCCTCCGGCTGAGTCATCGGTCCAGAGAATAGCAGACCAACTTCATTCATCATCTATGGGGTCCAAAAGTTTTGGGATGAGATATGAGAGAGGTGGGGAGGGATATACACACAATACAAACAATAGTTTTTTGAAGAAACAAGTTTTACTTGTGGCTGTCGGAAAACATCAAACAAATGACAGCTCACAAATCGTCGCATCTAACGTAAGTGTGTAACAGGGGTTTGGTCTTATAAAGGTCAAATAATTCTTCAGATTCTTCAAATTCTTCTAGTCTTCGGAGTCTTCAATTGTTGCAGCTTCAACTCTTCTAATGCATGGTCAAATCCTCTTTACTCTGAAGAGGCCATCAGTTATCCGATATCTTGTCCTTCTTGGAGCGGCTTTAGTTGGTTTTTCATGTGATCAAAAGGGAAAATGGGTATATTCTAACTATTTGAGGTGAGAGTGTCTATTTGATAAAATCAGAAGAGATGAGAAGTAAGAGTCTTTTTGAAAATAAAGTTTTAGAGATTTTCGGTCCTAGGGGCTTTCCGATTTCTAGGTCACGTCCTCACCAACGTGTGCTCGATACCATATCTCAGAAGCGACCCGACCTCGAGACGGTCAAGCCTCGTATATCTGTGCCATCCTCGGATCAAGTATCTTTGGCACACACAAGTACATCAATGTATATATCAAAGTGCAATCACATGTATAAATAACGTAAATGATATATACCTCATAATACTCAGCTGAAACAATCAAACAGGTGTGGAGTCCCATCAATGCCATCGGCAGGTTGAGTGTAGACCGTAACCTGTATCGTAACTCTTACTGTCGAAGAAAATCCTGCAACATGATACGTTGCGTCGTGTAGGTCAGTACATTGAATGTACCGCAAGATCACAACATGAATAAACAGATGGTAAAACTATACTATATGCAATTTGGCTTTGTGGCTCAGATATCGAGTTTTGTTTGCGTAAAAGCTGATTTTATTTTCCTTACATCAAAGGAATAAATGAAGTCTGTACTATGGAGTTTTCTATCATGACATGGTTCCGCCAAACGATGTCTCATAGCCCAAAATCATCATATGTTGCCCACAATTAAGTTATTAATCCGGTGTTGAGAGTTCTGAGATAGATCCAAGTCCAGATGCTCAAATTGTCCGTAACCGGGGACACGGCTAATCGATTAGGTTTTAACCCTCTGCAGACGTTTGTACACTTTACCCGCAAGATTCGATCCTCTTTTACGTTCTCGCACTTCGAGGTGTTTGAGAACAAGACGATCAAACATGGTCTTCGAAGAGTTCCTCGACCACCGTCCGTACTCATCCCATCCTACCGTAGTTCTACATCTGCTAGCACCGCCCCAGCCAGAGTCACAACTAAGGTCAACCAAGCGAGCCCATAATGACTTGCGGTTGCACAGGTAAGCTTCCGGGCATGAAGTATTCTTCCGTCTCTTTGAGTCTGGGTGAAGCTTTCCGCAAGATGTCATGGCGCTTCTCCATGCATCCTGGCCAACCACTGGTTTCTCCAGGGTGCCCGTCAACCGTCCTTCACCCAGTAGTGTGTATTGAATTCTTGTCTTGAGTCTTGAAGTCTTGAGGCCTTGAAAATGCAGTCCTTGCAGATGCCATCATGGAGTTGTCGTCATTGACGTAGAGTCCTCCTTCTTCACACCACTCTCGAGCACTCATACCAAACCCCGTCTACTATAGCGTAGCATTAAAATAAAATATCGTCCCGGGCTTGGTAACAGAGTGATGGGTTCCTACCTCATGCATACTACTCAACTTCAAGAATCAATAACACTCTTCGGAGGTCGTTGCAAAGATGCCACTAAATGCAATAAACCATAGGTATGAAAGCATGGTCAAAGTGAACTTGCCTTGTTGACGATCTTCGAAAACTAGGGACTCGTGGTAGCAAACTTCGCACTCCGGAAATTCTACCGAGACAAACAATAATCACCATAAGCATATAGCATATGATCACTTAACACAATAGCATAGCAACATAACACACCAAAACAAACGAATCAAAAACCCAAAAGAAAACTCGAAGAAATCCAACTCAAAGTTTTCCTACTTCAAGCAACAACTAGAAATAGTTTTACATAACAAAATTTTCTCAACATAACCTGACCATGGCTTTATGTTAACTTAACATAAAGGAATGCATTAAGCAACTAGGAGCAAAAGGAATCGATTTAAAAGCTATTATAAAACTCCTATTAGGCCTAATTCAAATTTCTATTAAGAAAAATAAAATAAAACTTTTATTTATCATAAATAAAAGTTCATCCTATTAAGTGACAGAAACTATCCTAGAATAATCAATCACATGTGAAAAATAAATTTATTTACTAACTAAAATAATAGGAAAATAGTAGTTAGTTAATTAATTAGGATTAACAAGATTCTGCTTAAAACTATTTTTTATTAATCCTAAAATGCCCAAATTAATTCCTATGGTTAGGTAATGTCAAAACAAAGTTGGGACAAAAAGAATCATATAAAAATAATTTTCCTAACTCATGTTATAACAGATTTACTATTCTGACTAAAACTAAATTAAAGCAATTTTAATTAATTTTAACATAGCTAATAATATTTTCTACAGAAACTATAGAAAATTTGCAAACCAACAAAAAAAGATTCACCTAAAATTATTAAACATAATAAAAGATATGAATTTTTCAAATCAGGAACTATTCTGTTAAAACAGAAAACGAAAATAAAAGAAAAATGGCCTAATGGGCCTAACCTACGCACTGAGCGTAATATAAACTAAACGGGCCTAGGGTTAAACGAGTCGGGCCGGGCTAAATAAAAAAAACCCTAACTAAAAACTAAACCGGACTAAACCGAGCGAACCGTTTTATTTAAAGAACTTACCTTGAGGTGTTCTAATCTACACCGTACAAAACGCATCGGACGGGGGGCGGGGGGGTGATCTCCGGTGACTTACCGGAGCTCGACAGCGGCGGCGGCGGCGGCGAGTCGTTAGCCTCTCCGGTCGTCGGGAGGTCGGAGGAGGGTCCAGCTGAGTGTGACGAGCTCGGGGTGGTCTGGTGGAGTCGACGAGGCTCGAGGGGATCTAGGGCGACGACGGTGAGGGAAATGGCGGCGGCGGTCGGCTCGGGCTCCGGCGAGCGTGAGAGAGGAGGAGGGTTCACGAGGCGAGGGGGATGGGGTGCGGGAGGGTTTAAATAGGGGGCTCGGCTTGGCAAGGGGGGCGATCGGGAGGATCGAATCCCGGTCTCACGGATCCGCGATCGAGTGGCGTGCGCGGCGTGGGCGGGTTGAAGACGGGTGGTGGCCCACCGGCAGAGAGAGGGGAGGCTCGGTGCGGTCAGGCGACCGCCCGGGAGGGGTTTCGGCGAGGGAGGTCGGCTCATGGCTGGGCAGCTCGGTCGCGCTGGTGGGCAGGCTGGGCCGCTGGCGCTCTTGGGTGCCTCGGCTGGCTGGACCAGAGGCCTGGCTGGCTCTCGGGGGGTTTCTCTTTTTTTATTTTTTAATAAAACAAAACAGAGATAACTTATAAAATATAAATATTTTATATAGGACATATATATACCAAAATGATCAGGGGAATATTCCCTATCATTTGAACATTTTTCCAAAGGCAAAATCCAAACTTTATAAAAATTCATTTTTTTTCAAATTCAAATAAAACTCAAGTTTGAATTCAAAACTTTTGGCATTGCTTTCCTCTGATATTTTTGGAGTGTCATGTTTACTCCTCTCATACTTTTGATCAAGTATTTATCAGGCATAGTTTTTTTGAAATGATTCCCACTTGCCATAGTTTGAATTCATATTTGAAAACTCAAAACTCTTCTGAAACTCCAAATGGCACTCAAATTCAAACAGAATGCATAGATGCTTAGCTACAATTGTAAAACATTCCAAATAAGAAATTTGGGATGTTACACACACAACAAAGTAAACACACCACACATAGACAAGACATGATGCACAAACAAGCATGATGCATGAAAAAGCTACATGAAGCTACTCATGGCAAGAGATGAAGCAAACAAGAACAACGCATCAAGGCAAGTTTAAATGAGGCCGGAAACAACACATAACAATTCCGGTAACTCCTCATATGCAAATTTCGAATTGGTCCAGATCTGAATAAACATTATGTTCAAGTTGTTAAACAGCAAGTTAAAATGCACCACGATGATCTACACGAAATTCTAGTCAAGTTACATATAAAGTTCATTTAATTCGGAGCTACGGCCTAGAAGATATGAGCAAAACAAGATAAGCATGGCATTGATGCAAAATGCATACAAACATCAAGCAAACACCTCAAAACAAGGATGCAACATGATAATATGAAACTACATGCAAAATCAAGCAAGTTTCATATAGAGCACACTCAAAACGGAGCAACGGTTCAACACATACGCACTATACAAGTCATGACAACAATCTGTCCATAACAGCAACTATGCATATTGCAAGCATCAAAACAACAAGCTACAGCACCACAATGTAATAACAAAAGGCATGGGCATGATGTAAAGGTAAAGCATTACAAAACATGAGCACTGAGCTATCACCAGAAATCACTAGAACATGCTCAAAATGACATGGCAAGATTGCAAATAATAACAGTTTCAGACTTTGCAGAAATAACATCAGGTTGCAATGTTTAGAGCTATCAAACAGCATGTTACAGGAACTTATCATGGCAAACAAAGGCATGGCATGAATCTACTCAAAGCATAGAACAAAAGTCCCTTACTGACCATAAGCCAAAAAGGATCAGAAAATATGATGGCACCCATGTAAACATGGCAAGTTATATTACAGATTTAAACATGGCAGGAACAACGATAAGTAGGCATGTTGGTGAGCTTGAGCCACTCACGACAGAGCAATACATGGCATGGCAAGGCAACCAACAGTAAGAATACATGGCATAGAAGCTATACATGGCAAGAACAACATCATAGGGTGCATGGATCAACTACAACAACCTTGGCAAAATTGAATAACATGTAAACAATCTGCCAGAAAACATTTTATAGCAAAAGTAGAGCTCGATTGACTCAAGCTATGGCACTCCATAATTGCAAACAAGGGCATGGATGGATAGAGAAAGACATTTTTAACAAAACATCCTTACTGAAGTATCTCAAAATAAGCATGGAACTCTCTGTAGCATCAAGTTAACATGGCATGAAAATATCAGCAAAACAGGGCTGAAATCAGCAACATCAGGAAGCCTAGTTTGCATGCTTGTGCTAGTCACCACATAGATCACAAAAATACATGGCATACACCCCTGGAAAGATGGCATGGCATATTACAAAACACATGTAGGACTCAAATTCATATGATGCACACATCAATCATGGCAAAAATGACAAAAGTGCATGTTCTGATCAGAATCAGAAACGAACATCACATAGCACTCTTCTAACAGCATTTCGGGTATCAAGATGTGCTCAAATGAAAATGATGCAATGAGATGAAATGATCTACTCATCGAGACGAACATTTTGACATGCTGCACGGCGAAAACGGAGCCACGGGTGCAAATATATGATGCGAAGAATATGCAACAAAATTACTACAGGAATCGGGGACTTAGCAGTTTTTATACCTAGCAAAAAAAAACGGAGGGCGAGGTGGGCCGAAGAGGGGAGGTGGCCCACGCGGTGCTCCTCGTTCCTCTGACGAGGCTGAGCGAGGCCATGGCAGAACAGCGGCAAGGAGGGGGCATCTCCGGCGAGGGCAAAGGGGGAGGCCATGGGACCAGCGGTCCCACGGATCCGGACGGATCGACCCGGGAGTCCGTTCAGCGGCAGCGAGGCCGACGGCCAAGCTCCAAGGGCGGCTAGGACCTGAGAGAGAGAGAGGGGAACCGAGGTGAGAGAGAGAGAGAGGAAACGCGGGGAAGAGGAGGGAGCAAGGGACAGCGAGGCTGAGGATGGGTCGCCATGGCTATAGCAGATCGGTGGCGGGCGGAGCACCGGCGAGGCGGCGCAGACGGCGAAGCGGGCGGACGCCACGCGGGCGGGCGCTATGAGGCCTTCCGGGCGCAGGCGAAGGGAACTGGCCCAGATGGGCTCCGGGGCCCCGATCTGGGCCTCATGAACCTGAGGTGGAGGAGGCGCTGCTGGGAAGGCGAGGTGGCGCGCAGGAGAGGTGGAGGCGAGGTGCGGTGGCGGCTGACCACTAGGGCAGCGCCAAGTGGCGGAGGAGGCTGGTTAGCGCCGGAAATCAAGGAGAAGGCGGCGATGATTGGGGCGCGAATCTGAGGAGGAAGGCTAGAGGTAGGTGGAAGGGGTTAGGCTGCCCAAAATGGACAAGGGTGTCCATATATAGCACATAGCTAGGGTTTTTTTGGGGTTTTGGGGCCCTACGATCGCGATCGTGCGGCTCCGGACAGAGGGGGAACTAGGTGGGCTGTGAAGAGAGGCCTCGGGCTGAGAGGAGAGAAGAGAAGTGAGGCCCGGTGACTGTTCCGGAGACCGAAACGTCCGGCGAGAATACCGGCAACGATGCCGCTATATATTTAACGATTGGGCTATCAAACGAGCTCCGAATGCGACGAAACTTGACAGGCGGTCTACCGGTGCTATACCAAGGCCGCTTGACAAACCTCGGTCCATTCCGAGACCGTTTAACACCCGCACACGAAAAGAGGTAAAAGGGGGCGCCGGGAGACATAGGAGTGCCGGATTGGAAAACGGACAACGGGGAAAAAGCTCGGATGCATGAGACGAACACGTCCGAGACCGTTTAACACCCGCACACGAAAAGAGGTAAAAGGGGGCGCCGGGAGACATAGGAGTGCCGGATTGGAAAACGGACAACGGGGAAAAAGCTCGGATGCATGAGACGAACACGTATGCAAAATGAAATGCACATGATGACATGATATAAAATGCAGATGATGACATGGCAAAGTGCAACACGCAAGCAAATGACATGGCAAAGATGACGAATAACTGGCAGACACCTGGCGCATCAAATCCGGGGCGTTACACATGGCAAGACCTGAATTCACAGGTCGGTTCGAGTTCCGGATGCGGAGTTCGCCGGACTATGTACGGAAACTGACCGAACCAATATGCGACCATCGTTAATGCAGCCACCATTTGATAGACCTGCGTATAGATGATGGAACAAAGCAGAGTAATAATTCCTTGGGAAAAATAAACCCGAACAAGCAAAAATTGCTGGGATTAATAGCACCTGGTTTATTTGTTGTAGCGGTTCGAAGAAAGGTTACTCCCAAAATTGGGACTCGATCCGCACACCCATTGCCTGATGGGTGATGAAGAGAAGGCATGACGATGCTGGCAAAGGCTGGCTCGCCGAGGCAAAGCCCGTGGTTCAGCTAATGTGATGAAGCTGGTTGGCCGGTGACGCCGGAGTCTCCAGGGTAAGTTGATGAAGGGATGACGAAGCCCCCTGTCTAGGCGAGGAGACGGAGCAGGTCGGTGAGGAGATGTGTCAGCCGAGGTGTTGAAGTAGTTCGACGTGATGGACACCGGCTCGATGAAGCAACAGTTCGGCCATGCCGATGCAGGCCATAGCTTGTGACGTGATCAATGCTGGCTTGATGGAGTGACCGTGCGACGATGCCAGTGTGCCCACTCCGTGTAATCCGTGGGGCGGCGATGTTGGTGACAATTTATCCTTTGCGATGCCGAACTATTGTTCGGCTGGCCGAGATGATGATCCGAAGAAATTGAGCTCGGCTCAACAAAGCGACGACGTGTCTAACACAGGTCGGCCGCCGTGGAGTGATGTTGTCGGGCTGGTTTGACACCGGCGCGACGGTGAAGTTCGTATTGCAAGAATACTTTTAATACTACTAGGATGTGTTTGAGAATAAAACACAACACCCCATATGAAAACTTCCTTCAAAAAGGATGTCCGAGATCCCGTTCATAAATAAAATGAATTCGGGTCGGATTCGTTCTCGCGCAGAAAACAGATCCAAAAAGTGATGCACTAATCGGAAGTTTCCCGGAGTTTGGACGGTCGGATCGAGCTGAAGTTTTGGCAGGTTGTAGATATGGGAATTCCGCAGCAAATCAACGGTTGGATCTTCCAAACGACATCCGAGCTAGATGCTGGATACCACGCTCTAAACTCGTCCGGATTCTCGTCCAGATTCAACAGGGCTCCGGTATATCGGAGATTGCCGGAGATTCCTCCATCGGAACTCGACGAAATTTTTGCAGGGTTGTTGCAGACTTAATTCCGCATAATTCCACCAAAGTAATCGTTTAGGCAACACTAGAGGAGGCGGCGGCGGCGGATACAACTTTGTTGTCCAGAAAAACAGCACGGTCGCCTGAGGGCAATGTTGACGTAGAGCCCCCGAGCTCCATGGATGACTCCTCCATGATCTTGATAGAGATCGGAGTTGGTGTTGATGAAGGCCCTCATCCGAACATGACGGTCGGAGGTAGGGCGCAGTCCTCGGCCAAGCCAAGGTGACCAGTCGAGCTGGTGACGAAGAAGCCGACGTCGCAGTTGACCTGCAGTCGAGCCATTGATCCTTTCGTCGATCACACATCGGAACTCTCAATGAAAGCACCAATGTCGGTGTCAAAACCGGCGGATCTCGGGTAGGGGGTCCCAAACTGTGCGTCTAGGCGGATGGTAACAGGAGACAAGGGACATGATGTTTTTACCCAAGTTCGAGCCCTCTCGGTGGAGGTAAAACCCTACTCTTGCTTGATTAATATTGATGATATGGGTAGTACAAGAGTTGATCTACCACGAGATCAGAGAGGCTAAACCCTAGAAGCTAGCCTATGGTATGATTGTTGTTGTATGTCTATCGACTAGCCTGACCCCGGTTTATATAATGCACCAGAGGCCTAGGATAACAAGAGTCCTAGCCGAATACGCCGGTGGGGGAGGAGTCCTTGTCTTGATCGCCAAGTCTTGTGGATTCTTCCTGGTATGCTGCAGCTGTCCGGACTGGCCCATGAGTATACGGCCATAGGGGTCCTCGGCCCAATCCAACTGATCGGGAGACGACGTGTTGAGTACCCCCTAATCCAGGACACCGTCACCCTCCATTCAAAATATACACGTATCCGGTTTTTGACTTAGAGTCATCCATGTCTATGTCGAAGCTAGCGTAGACGTAACCCTTTACGACGAGCTCTTCGTCACCTCCATAAACGAGAAACATATCCTTAGTCCTCTTCAGGTACTTCAGGATATTCTTGACCGCTGTCCAGTGTTCCTTACCGGGATTACTTTGGTACCTTCCTACCAAACTTACGGCAAGGTTTACATCAGGTCTGGTACACAGCATGGCATACATAATAGACCCTATGGCTGAGGCATAGGGGATGACACTCATCTCTTCTATATCTTCTGCCGTGGTCGGGCATTGAGCCGAGCTCAATCTCACACCTTGCAATACAGGCAAGAACCCTTTCTTGGACTGATCCATATTGAACTTCTTCAATATCTTATCAAGGTATGTGCTTTGTGAAAGACCTATGAGGCGTCTCGATCTATCCCTATAGATCTTGATGCCTAATATGTAAGCAGCTTCTCCAAGGTCCTTCGTTGAAAAACACTTATTCAAGTAGGCCTTAATGCTGTCCAAAAGTTCTATATCATTTCCCATCAAAAGTATGTCATCTGCATATAATATGAGAAATGCTACAGAGCTCCCACTCACTTTCTTTAAACGCAGGCTTCTCCATAAGTCTGCATAAACCCAAACGCTTTGATCATCTCATCAAAGCGAATGTTCCAACTCTGAGATGCTTGCACCAGCCCATAAATGGATCGCTGGAGCTTGCATACCTTGTTAGAATTCTCAGGATCGACAAAACCCTCCGGCTGCATCATATACAGTTCTTCCTTAAGATAGCCGTTAAGGAATGCGGTTTTGACGTCCATTTGCCATATCTCATAATCATAGTATGCGGCAATTGCTAACATGATTCGGACGGACTTCAGCTTCGCTACGGGAGAGAAAGTCTCATCGTAGTCAACCCCTTGAATTTGCCGATAACCCTTAGCGACAAGTCAAGCTTTATAGATGGTAACATTACCATCCGCGTCCGTCTTCTTCTTAAAGATCCATTTATTTTCTATCGCTCGCCGATCATCGGGCAAGTCCGTCAAAGTCCATACTTTGTTTTCATACATGGATCCTATCTCGGATTGCATGGCTTCAAGCCATTTGTTGGAATCTGGGCCCGCCATCGCTTCTTCATAGTTCGAAGGTTCACCGTTGTCTAACAACATGATTTCCAGGACAGGGTTGCCATACCACTCTGGTGTGGAACGTGTCCTTGTGGACCTACGAAGTTCAGTAGCAACTTGATCCGAAGTACCTTGATCATCATCATTAATTTCCTCTCCAGTCGGTGTAGGCACCACAGGAACATTTTCCTGAGCTGCACTACTTTCCGGTTCAAGAGGTAGTACTTCATCGAGTTCTACTTTCCTCCCACTTACTTCTTTCGAGAGAAACTCTTTCTCCAGAAAGGACCCGTTCTTGGCAACAAAGATCTTGCCTTCGGATCTAAGGTAGAAGGTATACCCAATGGTTTCCTTAGGGTATCCTATGAAGACGCATTTTTCCGACTTGGGTTCGAGCTTTTCAGGTTGAAGTTTCTTGACATAAGCATCGCATCCCCAAACTTTTAGAAACGACAGCTTAGGTTTCTTCCTAAACCATAATTCATACGGTGTCGTCTCAACGGATTTAGACGGTGCCCTATTTAAAGTGAATGTAGCTGTCTCTAGAGCGTATCCCCAAAATGATAGCGGTAAATCGCTGAGTGACATCATAGATCGCACCATATCCAATAGAGTGCGATTACAACGTTCGGACACACCGTTATGCTGAGGTGTTCCGGGCGGCGTGAGTTGTGAAACGATTCCATATTTCCTTAAGTGCGTACCAAATTCGTGGCTTAAATATTCTCCTCCACGATCTGATCGTAAGAACTTTATTTTTCGGTCACGTTGATTCTCTACCTCATTCTGAAATTCCTTGAACTTTTCAAAGGTCTCAGACTTGTGTTTCATCAAGTAGACATACCCATATCTACTTAAGTCATCAGTGAGAGTGGGAACATAACAATAGCCTCCCCGAGCCTCAACGCTCATTGGACCGCACACATCTGTATGTATGATTTCTAATAAGTTGGTTGCTTGCTCCATTGTTCCGGAGAACGGAGTCTTGGTCATTTTGCCCATGAGGCATGGTTCGCATGTGTCAAATGATTCATAATCGAGAGACTCTAAAAGTCCATCAGCATGGAGCTTGTTCATGCGCTTGACACCAATGTGACCAAGGCGGCAGTGCCACAAGTATGTGAGACTATCGTTATCAACCTTACATCTTTTGGTATTCACACTATGAATATGTGTAACATCACGTTCGAGATTCATCAAGAATAAACCATTGACCAGCGGTGCATGACCATAAAACATATCTCTCATATAAATAGAACAACCATTATTCTCGGATTTAAATGAGTAGCCATCTCGTATTAAACGAGATCTAGATACAATGTTCATGCTCAAAGCTGGCACTAAATAACAATTATTGAGGTTTAAAACTAATCCCGTAGGTAAAATGTAGAGGTAGCGTGCCGACGGTGATCACATCGACCTTGGAACCATTCCCGACGGGCATCGTCACCTCGTCCTTCGCCAGTCTCCGCTTATTCCGCAGTTCCTGCTTTGAGTTGCAAATATGAGCAACCGCACCGGTATCAAATACCCAAGAGCTACTACGAGTACTGGTAAGGTACACATCAATTACATGTATATCACATATACCTTTAGTGTTGTCGGCCTTCTTGTCCGCTAAGTATTTGGGGCAGTTCCGCTTCCAGTGACCCTTCCCTTTGCAATAAAAGCACTCAGTCTCAGGCTTGGGTCCATTCCTTGGCTTCTTCCCGGCAACTGGTTTACCGGGCGCGACAACTCCCTTGCCGTCCTTCTTGAAGTTCTTCTTACCCTTGCCTTTCTTGAAACTAGTGGTTTTATTGACCATCAACACTTGATGCTCCTTTTTGATTTCTACCTCCGCTGATTTCAGCATTGAAAATACTTCAGGAATAGTTTTCACCATCCCCTGCATATTGTAGTTCATCACAAAGCTCTTGTAGCTAGGTGGGAGCGACTGAAGGATTCGTTCAATGACCGCCTCGTCCTGGAGGTTAATGTCCAGCTGGGACAAGCGGTTGTGCAACCCAGACATTTTGAGTATGTGCTCACTGACAGAACTATTTTCCTCCATCTTACAACTATAGAACTTGACGAAGACTTCATATCTCTCGACCCGGGCATGAGCTTGGAAAACCATTTTCAGCTCCTCGAACATCTCATATGCTCCGTGTTGCTCAAAACGCTTTTGGAGCCATGGTTCTAAGCTGTAAAGCATGCCGCACTGAACGAGGGAGTAATCATCAGCACGTGACTGCCAAACGTTTATAACGTCTTGGTTCTCTGGGATGGGTGCTTCACCTAGCGGTCCTTCTAGGACATATGCTTTCTTGGAAGCTATGAGGATGATCCTCAGGTTCCGGACCCAGTCCGAATAGTTGCTGCCATCATCTTTCAGCTTGGTTTTCTCTAGGAACGCATTGAAGTTGAGGTTGACATGAGCGTTGGCCATTTGATCTACAAGACATTTTTGCAAAGGTTTTTAGACTAAGTTCATGATAATTAAGTTCATCTAATCAAATTATTTACTGAACTCCCACTCAGATTAGACATCCATCTAGTCATTGATACGTCTCCAACGTATCTATAATTTTTGATTGCTCCATGCTACTTTATCTACTGTTTTAGGCAATATTGGACTTTATTATCCACTTTTATATTATTTTTGGGACTAACCTATTAACCGAAGGCCCAACCCAGATTTGTTGTTTTATGCCTATTTCAGTGTTTCGAGGAAAAGGAATATCAGACGGAGTCAAAACGGAACAGAATCAATTGGAGAAGTTAATTTTGGAAGGAAACCCACCTGATAGACTTGGGGTGCACGTCAGGGGAGTCCCGGACTACCCACGAGGGTGGGGGGCGTGCCCTCCCCCCTGGGCGTGCCCCCTGCCTCGTGAGCACCCCGGAGGTCCACCGACGTACCCCCTGCACCCATATATAACTACATACCCTAAAACTTCCAGAACAGAAGATAGATCGGGAGTTCCGCCGCCACAAGCCTCTGTAGCCATCAAAAACCAATCGGGACCCTGTTCCGGCACCCTGCCGGAGGGGGATCCCATCACCAGAGGCCATCTTCATCATCCCGGCGCTATCCATGATGAGGAGGGAGTAGTTCACCCTCGAGGCGGAGGGTATGTACCAGTAGCTATGTGTTTGATCTCTCTCTCTCTCTCTCTCTCGTGTTCTCTCTCGTGTTCCCTCTATGGCACGATCTTGATGTATCCCGAGCTTTGCTATTGTAGTTGGATCTTATGATGTTTCTCCCCCTCTACTCTCTTGTGATGAATTGAGTTTCCCCTTTGAAGTTATCTTATCGGATTGAGTCTTTTATGAGAACACTTGATGTATGTCTTGCCTTGATTATCTGTGGTGACAATGGGATATCATGTGCCACTTGATGTATGTTTTGGTGATCAACTTGCGGGTTCGTGACATTGGGAACCTATGCATAGGGGTTGGCACACGTTCTTGACTCTCCGGTAGTAGCTTTGGGGCACTCTTTGAAGTACTTTTATGTTGGTTGGATGAATCTGAGATTGTGTTATGCATATCGTATAATCATGCCCACGGATACTTGAGGTGACAATGGAGTATCTAGGTGACATTAGGGTTTTGGTTGATTTGTGTCTTAAGGTGTTATTCTAGTACAAACTCTTTTATAGATTGATCCGAAAGAATAACTTTGAGGTGGTTTCGTACCCTCCCATAATCTCTATGTTTGTTCTCCGCTATTAGTGGCTTTGGAGTGACTCTTTGTTGCATGTTGAGGGCTTGTTATATGATCTATATATGTTATTATTGTTGATAGAACTTGCACTAGTGAAAGTATGAACCCTAGGCCTTGTTTCCTATCATTGCAATACCGTTTACGCTCACTTTTATCGCTTGTTACCTTGCTGTTTTTATTATTTCAGATTACAAAAACCTATATCTACTATCTATTTTGCACTTGTATCTTTATCTCTTCGCCGAACTAGTGCACCTATACAATTTACCATTGTATTGGGTGTGTTGGGGACACAAGAGACTCTTTGTTATTTGGTTGTAGGGTTGCTTGAGAGAGACCATCTTCATCCTATGCCTCCTATGGATTGATAAACCTTAGGTCATCCACTTGAGGGAAATTTGCTACTGTCCTACAAACCTGTGCACTTGCAGGCCCAACAACGTCTATAAGAAAAAGGTTGTGTGGTAGAGATCAAGCAGTTTTTGGCGCCGTTGCCGGGGAGGTTAGCGCTTGAAGGTATATCTTTAGATCTTGCAATCGAATCTTTTTGTTTCTTGTTTTAACACTAGTTTTGTTTATAAAATAAAATTACAAAAAAATGGAGTTAAGTTTGTCTCATACGCTTCACCTTTTTAATATCTTTCGTGAGTATGATGGGAAGGAAAATTGTGCTCAATTGCTAGAAGAAGAAATCTATAAAATGTTTTGCACTAAATCTTTGAGTGATGAGCATGATTGCGATGTTGTTAGTACGAATTCTTTGAATATCCATGATGCTAATGATGATTGCACTAGTTATGATGAAAATATCTCTTATGAGCATGTCAACTTTTGTGGAGTGCATGTTTGCATGAACACACCAAATAGAGAAGATATTTATTGCAAGAGGCATGAGTACTTAGAAACCAAATTGTTGCAAGAAGAGCTAGATGAATGTGCTGAAAGATTCAATATTTTTTGCGCTCCTTGTGAACTTTGCAATAAACATGGTCATTTAGAGCTCCAATGCTATTTGTTTCATGATCAAGTCGTGTCCAAATATTGTGATAATTTGATTACCCTTGAGCATCATAAAGAGCTTAGCCTTCTTTTGGGTTATGAAGAAATGAAATGTATAACTGAGGCTATTCCAAAATTTAGTCTTGATAAAATTCTTGATTTTGATCTAGAGAAAATTTATATGTATTGTGCGGAGAATTGCATTGAAAATCCTTTTATTGCCAATTACCTAAAGAAAAGAAAGCAAATGGAAGATGATGAGAATACTAATGAAAGGGAAGAGGCTTCCCAATCTCCTCCTATTATTTCTTATGATGAATCAGGTAACGAGGAGGAGCTTTCTATTCAGCCAATCTCATCAATAAGGAGCTCAAAGAGGAAGGTTGAACCTACACATAATCTGAAGAAGAAAAAGAAAAGAAGGAGCAACAAAGGTAAAAAGGTATCCCTCCCAAATGATGTTGCTCCTACTACTACTTGTGATGATGATAATTGCTATACTATTGGTGCTATCCATATTTTTAATGATGAGAGTGATTATGCTTATGATATGAACGGGCCCAAGCTTGGGGAAGCTATGTTTGATGAGTATGAAATATTTGACAATATATTTGCTGAAATTAATGATTGTCCCAAGCTTGGGGGTGCTACGTTTAATGAAGATGATATTTTTAGCATCCCAAGTTTTGATATGCAAATTTGTTATGATGATAGCATGCCTCCTACCTATGATGATTATATTGATGAAAGTGGGTTTGGAAGAGTGTCAACTTTCGGAAGTAGTGATCCCACTATTTTGGAGGATGTTGAATGTTATTGTGATGAATACGAAAGTGGACTTGGAAGAGTGTCAACTTTATTTAGTGATTCCACTATCTTGGGAGAGGTTTCAATCGATTATGATGAGAACGAAGTTGCTACTTATGATGATTATTGTGATGAAACTTATGCTATAAAAGGAGTGAGGATTATATTTACAAATCTTGTCATGATTATGATTACCCTTTTTCTGAACATTACTCTTTTAATGTGGAAACAATTTTTAGTGTTCAAGTCTCTTATGATACTCCCACTATTCATGAGAAGAATTTTGCTTATGTGGAGAGTAGTAAATCTTCTATGCTAGTAGATCATGAAAAGAATGCTTTAGGTGTTGGTTATATTGTTGAATTCATTCATGATGCTACTGAAAATTATTATGAGAGAGGAACATATGCTTGTAGGAATTGCAATAATATCAAGTTTCCTCCCTATGTGCTTAAATTCTTGAAGTTATGCTTGTGTTACCTTCCTATGCTAGTTGATTATTGTTCCCATAAGTTGTTTGCTCACAAAATCCCTATGCATAGGAAGTGGGTTAGACTTAAATGTGCTAGTCATATTCTTCATGATGCTCCCTTATGTTTCAATTCTTATCTTTTATGTGAGCATCATTGTCATCATCATGCCTAGCTAGAAAGGCATTAAAGAAAGGGTATTTTACATCTGTGTCCCTAACTCGAACCCACTACTCATATTTGCCCCTAATTCCAAAGCATGCTCAAATTTACCCCTCTGATGTTAGTTCACCTTATAAAAATTCCCTTCCGTTCCGTCACCGTCCAGTCAAAGGGCTTTGACCGTCTACGGGGCGTTTATTGGACATTTTGCCCCTGCCTCCATGTATCACTTACATGTGGGACCCGCTCAAGAAAAAAGAAAAAAAGAAAAAACTCTTTCTCTCACCTCCTCTCTCTAACACACTTACATGTGGCCCCTCACGGTGTCTCTCTCACCTCCCACCTCTCTTCCCCTACCTCACGACCTCTCTCTCACACTTCCGGCGAGCGCCGGCTGCCCAAGGACCGTGCGTCGCCGCCGCTAGCTCCCCACGCGCCGCACCCCTTCCTCTACACCTCCCCTCCCTCCCTCCCTCCCTCCCTCTCCCTCCCTCCCTGTGCAGAGCGCCACCATCACCGCTGCCTTCGTCTCTGCGCGACCAACGGCAACCCCAAGCGCCACCACCTCGCCAGGAAGCTTGTACGAGATGCCCTCGCCCTCCCAGGTTACGAATTCGACCAGAGAAACTCAGGACCGAGTGCCACAATGCATCTTCCCCGCCTCCGATCTCGAATAGCTGTCGCCGATTCGACGCCATTGAAGCTCCCTGGCTGACCCCTTACATTCCCCGAGCATCCCGAGGTACCTCGAAAGATGTGAGCGTCCGCTACAGAAGGCCTCGTCGTCTTCCCCGCGAGCTCCGAGCACTACCATGGCCGTCGTCATTGAAGTACAAACTTCAGTCTTCCTCGAGCCCCAGCAGCATCGCCATCGTGCCCCTAGTCATCTCCCTAGTCTCGCACATCCTGTTAGCCTCTCCCTCTTGCACAGTAGCTCGCCCGCTTGCGCCGCCCAGAGTCGCCGCGGGAACGGTCTTCGTCAGCAGCTCCGGCGACCATATGGTCTTAAGACACCATATGTGGACGCAGTCGAGCCAAGGCTATCGTGTGGTTCTCTCAGCCGGCCTCCCCGAAGCCTCCCGGTGTGCCTCCGCCGCGAGATTTGGTTGCCGCCGGGAACCCTCGAAGGAATTAGTTTAGGTGCACATTAGTTTAATTTAATATAAACGAGAATATTCAGCATAGGAGTTGACGAGAAAAAAATTGAACAATGACATGTGGGCCCTATACAGAGTTTGACCGGTCCATATCTAGTTTTATTTTTATTTTTATTAGTTGGGACCCACATGTAAGTGAGAGATAGAGGGGTGAGAGAAAGCGTTTTTTCTTTTTCTTTTTTCTTTGAGTGGGTCCCACATGTAAGTGACACACGGAGGCAAGGGCAAAATGTCCAGAAAACGTCCGGTAGACGGTCAAAGGCCTTTGACCTAACGAAAACGGCACGGAAGGACATTTCTATAAGGTCACCTAACGGCGGAGAGGCAAATTTGAGCAGGCTTCGAAACTAGGGGCAAATCTGATTAGGTGGTTCGAGTTAGGGACAGAAATGCAAATGGCCGTTAAAGAAAAGCGCTTGTTGGGAGACAACCCAACATTTATCCTTACTGTTTTTGTGTGTACACATGATTATGATACTGTAGTAATCATGTTTTATAGCTTTTATTTCAATAAAGTGCCAAGTAGAACCTTTGGGAAGACTTGGGTGAAGTTTATATGATCTTGCTGTGAAAAACAGAAAATTTAGCGCTCACGAGATTAGCTGCCATTTTTTACTGGAGAGTGCTTTTAGGTTGATTATTTTTGCAGATGATTAATAGACAAATTTCTCAGGTCCAGCAATTTATTTCATAATTTGTGGGGTTCCAGAAGTATACGTTTGATACAGATTACTACAGACTGTTCTGTTTTTGACAGATTCTGTTTTCTATGTGTTGTTTGCTTATTTTGATGCATCTATGGCTAGTATTAAGTGGTATGAACCATAGAGATGTTAGAATACAGTAGATATTACACCAATATGAATTTAGAATGAGTTCATTACAGTACCTAAGTGGTGGTTTTATTTTCATATACTAACGGAGCTTACGAGTTTTGTTTGAGTTTTGTGTGGTTGAAGTTTTCAAGTTTTGGGTAAAGATCCTATGGACTATGGAATAAGGAGTGGAAAGGGCCTAAGCTTGGGGATGCCCGAGGCACCCCAAGGTAATATTCAAGGACAACCAAGATCCTAAGCTTGGGGATGCCCCGGAAGGCATCCCCTCTTTCATCTTCGTTCATCGGTAACTTTACTTGGAGCTATATTTTTATTCACCACATGATATGTGTTTTGCTTGGAGCATCATTTCTTTTTGTTAGTATTTTCTTGTGTTAGTTAGAATAATGTTTTCCATCTTTAGTTTCAATAAAAAAAGTCAAGGATAGCCTTTGCCATGCTTATTTTGCTAGTTTGCATGTTGCTGTTTGAAAACATAAAGTTTATCGCTGTTGCAAAAATTTCCTAGAAAATTCAGAGCATGGTCTAATGTTGAATCTTTTTGCATATTAAGCTCTGATAAATTTATTACAGTGGGAATTTTAGTTCATAATTTTTGGGGTCAGGGAAGTATTGATACTCTTGCATTCTTTACAGACTGTACTGTTTTGGCAGATTGCTGTTATGGTTGCATTGTTTGCATATGTTTGCTTGTTTAATGATTCTATTTGAGGATAGGAGTATTAAATATGCAGAGGCATTTAGTATTCAATGATGAATAATAATTTTAGTGATTTGTTACAGTAGAAGATGATATGGTTTTGCATTGGTTTATACTAACCTATCTCACGAGTTCTTGTTGAGTTTGTTGTGAATGAAGCTTTTGATAAAAAGAGAAACCATGATATGAGAGGAATTAAGGAGACATAAAAGTTCAAGCTTGGGGATGCCCAAGGCACCCCAAGATAATATTTCAATAAGTCTCAAGCATCTAAGCTTGGGGATGCCCCGGTAGGCATCCCACCTTTCTTCTTCAACAACTATTGGTTAGTATCGGTTGAGCCTAAGTTTTTGCTTCTTCACATGAGTTGTGCTATCCTTGCAATGTAGTTTTATTTAGCTTTGCTTGCTGTTTGAATAAAGTATCAAGATCTGAAATTATTAATTGGGAGAGTCTTCACATAGTTGCATAATTATTCAACTACTTATTGATCTTCACTTATATCTTTCGGAGTAGTTTGTCATTTGCTCTAGTGCTTCATTAGATCTTTTAGAGCACGGTGGTGGATTTGTTTTAAAGAAACTATTGATATCTCATTCTTCACTTAGATTATTTTGAGAGTTGTTAATAGCATGGTAATTTTCTTAAAGATAATATACTTGGTATTCAAGATTTGTGAAACTTTCTTTTGAGTGTGTTGAATACTAAGAAAATTTGATGCTTGATAATTGTTTTGAGATATGGAGGTGATAATATCAAAGCAATGCTAGTTGGGGTGATTATGAATTTAAAGAATGCTTGTGTTGAAGTTTGTGATTCCCGTAGCATGCACGTATGGTGAACCGCTTTGTGATGAAGTCGGAGCACAATTTTATTTATTTATTGTCTTCCTTATGAGTGGCAATCGGGGACGAGCGATGGTCTTTTCCTACCAATATATCCCCCTAGGAGTATGCGTTTAGTGCTTTGGTTTTTGATGACTTCTAAATTTTTGCAACAAGTGCATGAGTTCTTTTGATTAATGTTGAGTCCATGGATTATACGCACTCTCACCCTTCCACCATTGCTAGCCTCTCTAATACCGCGCACTTTTCGCCGGTATCATACACCCACCATATACCTTCCTCAAAACAGCCACCATACCTACCTATCATGGAATTTCCATAGCCATTCCGAGATATATTGCCATGCAACTTTCCACCGTTCCGTTCATATGACATACATTACTTTTGTCATATTGCTTTTTGCATGAACTTGTAGTTGGGATTGTATTTGTGGCAAGGCCACCTTCATAATTTTCATACATGTCGCTCATGATTCATTGCATATCCCGGTACACCGTCGGAGGCATTCATATAGAGTCATATTTTGTTCTAAGTATCGAGTTGTAATTGTTGAGTTGTAAGAAAAAATAAAAGTGTGATGATCATAATTATTAGAGCATTGTCCCAGTGAGGAATGGATGATGGAGACTATGATTCCCCCATAAGTCGGGATGAGACTCCGGACTTTATGAAAAATAAAAGAGGCCAAAGAAGCCCAAAAAAATAAAAAAAAGAGGCCAAAGAAGCCCACAAAAATAAAAAAATAAAAAAAATGATGAGAGAAAAAGAGAGAAGGGACAATGCTACTATCCTTTTTCCACACTTGTGCTTCAAAGTAGCACCATGATCTTCATGATAGAGAGTCTCATATGTTGTCACTTTCATATACTAGTGGGAATTTTCATTATAGAACTTGGCTTGTATATTCCAATGATGGGCTTCCTCAAAAGTGCCCTAGGTCTTCGTGAGCAAGCAAGTTGGATGCACACCCACTTAGTTTCTTTTGTTGATCTTTCATATACTTATAGCTCTAGTGCATCCGTTGCATGGCAATCCCTACTCACTCACATCGATATCTATTGATGGGCATCTCCATAGCCCATTGATACGCCTAATTGATGTGAGACTATCTTTTTTTTTTGTCCTCTCCACAACCACCATTCTATTCCACCTATAGTGCTATGTCCATGGCTCACGCTCATGTATTGCGTGAGAGTTGAAAAAGTTTGAGATTACTAAAGTATGAAACAATTGATTGGCTCGTCATCGGGGTTGTGCATGATTAAATACTTTGTGTGATGAAGATAGAGCATAGCCAGACTATATGATTTTGTAGGGATAACTTTCTTTAACCATGCTATTTTGAGAAGACATGATTGCTTTGATTTGTATGCTTGAAGTATTATTACTTTTATGTCAATATGAACTTTTGTCTTGAATCTTTCGGATCTGAATATTCATACCACAATTAATAAGATTTACACTGAAATTATGCCAAAGTATCACTCCGCATCAAAAATTCTTTTTTTTATCATTTACCTACTCGAGGACGAGCAGGAATTAAGCTTGGGGATGCTTGATACGTCTCCAACGTATCTATGGGGTGCACGTCAGGGGAGTCCCGGGCTGCCCACGAGGGTGGGGGGCGCCCTCCCCCTGGGCGCGCCCCCCTGCCTCGTGAGCACCCCGGAAGTCCACCGACGTACCCCCTGCACCCATATATACCTACATACCCTAAAACTTCCAGAACAGAAGATAGATCGGGAGTTCCGCCGCCGCAAGCCTCCCTGTTCCGGCACCCTACCGGAGGGGGATCCCATCATCAGAGGCCATCTTCATCATCCCGACGCTATCCATGACGAGGAGGGAGTAGTTCACCCTCGAGGCTGAGGGTATGTACCAGTAGCTATCTGTTTGATCTCTCTCTCTCGTGTTCTCTACCGTGTTCCCTCTATGGCACGATCTTGATGTATCCCGAGCTTTGCTATTGTAGTTGGATCTTATGATGTTTCTCCCCCTCTACTCTCTTGTGATGAATTGAGTTTCCCCTTTGAAGTTATCTTATCGGATTGAGTCTTTTATGAGAACACTTGATGTATGTCTTGCCTTGATTATCTGTGGTGACAATGGGATATCATGTGCCACTTGATGTATGTTATGGTGATCAACTTGCGGGTTTCGTGACATTGGGAACCTATGCATAGGGGTTGGCACACGTTCTTGACTCTCCTGTAGTAGCTTTGGGGCACTCTTTGAAGTACTTTTATGTTGGTTGGATGAATCTGAGATTGTGTGATGCATATCGTATAATCATGTCCGCGGATACTTGAGGTGACAATGGAGTATCTAGGTGACATTAGGGTTTTGGTTGATTTGTGTCTTAAGGTGTTATTCTAGTACGAACTCTTTTATAGATTGATCCGAAAGAATAACTTTGAGGTGGTTTCGTACCCTACCATAATCTCTACGTTTGTTCTCCGCTATTAGTGGCTTTGGAGTGACTCTTTGTTGCATGTTGAGGGCTTGTTATATGATCTATCTATGTTATTATTGTCGAGAGAACTTGCACTAGTGAAAGTATGAACCCTAGGCCTTGTTTCCTATCATTGCAATACCGTTTACGCTCACTTTTATCGCTTGTTACCTTGCTGTTTTTATTATTTCAGATTACAAAAACCTATATCTACTATCTATTTTGCACTTGTATCTTTATCTCTTCGCCGAACTAGTGCACCTATACAATTTACCATTGTATTGGGTGTGTTGGGGACACAAGAGACTCTTTGTTATTTGGTTGTAGGGTTGCTTGAGAGAGACCATCTTCATCCTACGCCTCCTACGGATTGATAAACCTTAGGTCATCCACTTGAGGGAAATTTGCTACTGTCCTACAAACCTATGCACTTGCAGGCCCAACAACGTCTACAAGAAGAAGGTTGTGTAGTAGACATCAGTCATCTAAGTGATACATGGTCTGAGTCAACTAGGCCGTGTTCGATCATCACGTGAGACGGACTAGTCATCATCGGTGAAAATCTCCATATTGATCGTATCTTCCATACGACTCATGTTCGACCCTTCGGTCTCTTGTGTTCTGAGGCCATGTCTGTACATGCTAGGCTCTCAAGTTAACCTAAGTGTTTTGCATGTGTAAATCTGTCTTACACCCGTTGTATGTGGACGTTGGAATCTATCACACCCGATCATCACGTGGTGCTTCGAAACAACGAACTTTCGCAACGGCGCACAGTTAGGGTGAACAATTTCTTGAAATTATTATGAGGGATCATCTTATTTACTACCGTCGTTCTAAGCAAATAAGATGCAAAAACATGATAAATATCACATGCAATCAAATAGTGACATGGTATGGACAATATCATATAGCTCCTTTGGTCTCCATCTTCGGGGCGCCATGATCATCTTCGTCACCGGCATGACACCATGATCTCCATTTTAATGATCTCCATCATCGTGTCTCCATGAAGTTGCTCGCCAACTATTACTTCTACTTCTATGGCTAACGGTTTAGCAATAAAGTAAAGTAATTACATGGCGTTTAATCATTGACACGCAGGTCATACAATAATTAAGACAACTCCTATGGCTCCTGCCGGTTGTCATACTCATCGACATGCAAGTCGTGATTCCTATTACAAGAACATGATCTCATACATCACATATATATCATTCATCACAACTTTTGGCCATATCACATCACAAGGCATATGCTGCAAAAACAAGTTAGACGTCCTCTAATTGTTGTTGCATGTTTTACGTGGCTGCAATAGGGTTCTAGCAAGAACGTTTCTTACCTACGTAAAAGCCACAACGTGATATGCCAACTTCTATTTACCCTTCATAAGGACCCTTTTCAGCGAATCCGCTCCGACTAAAGTGGGAGAGACAGACACCCGCTAGCCACCTTATCAGTCGGTGGAACCCGTCTCACGTAAGCGTACGTGTAAGGTCGGTCCGGGCCGCTTCATCCCACGATGCCGCCGAAGCAAAATAAGACTAGTAGTGGCAAGAAAATTCACAACATCTACGCCCACAACAAATTTGTGTTCTACTCGTGCAAAGAAAACTACGCATAGACCTAGCTCATGATCCAGTAGCACAACGGCGTGGTGGTGGAAGCAGCGGTGATCTCGGCAGGGCTTCGCCAAGCTCAGCGAGACGGAGAGGTGGTACGGGGGGAGAGGGAGGCGCCAGGGACTAGGGTGCGGCTGCCCTCCCTCCCCCCTATTTATATAGGGGGCCTAGGGGTGCGCCGCCCTGGAGATCCCATCTCCAAGGGGGGCCTAGGGGGACTTGCCCCCAAGTCAAGTGGGCGCCCCCCCCTAGGGTTTCAACCCTAGGCGCAGGGAGGCCCAGGCGCACCAGCCCACCAGGCTGGTTCCTTCCCTTTCAGCCCACGTGGCCCTCCGGGATAGGTGGCCCCACCGGTGGACCCGGGATCCTTCTGGTGGTCCCGGTACAATACCGGTGACCCCCGAAACTTTCCCGGTGGCCGAAACTGGACTTCCGATATAGAATTCTTTAACTCCGGACCATTCCGGAACTCCTCGTGACGTCCGGGATCTCATCCGACTCCGAACAACTTTCGGGTTACCGCATACTAATATCTCTACAACCCTAGCGTCACCGAACCTTAAGTGTGTAGACCCTACGGGTTCGGGAGACATGCAGAAATGACCGAGACGACTCTCCGGTCAATAACCAACAGCGGGATCTGGATACCCATGTTGGCTTCCACATGTTCCTAGATGATCTCATCGGATGAACCACGATGTCGAGGATTCGAGTAACCCCGTATACAATTCCCTTTGTCAATCGGTACATTACTTGCCCGAGATTCGATCGTGGTATCCCAATACCTCGTTCAATCTCGTTACCGGCAAGTCACTTTACTCGTACCGTAATGCATGATCCCATGACCAAACACTTGGTCACATTGAGCTCATTATGATGATGCATTACCGAGTGGGCCCAGAGATACCTCTCCATCATACGGAGTGACAAATCCCAGTCTCGATCCGTGTCAACCCAACAGATACTTTCGGGGATACCCGTAGTATACCTTTATAGTCACCCAATTACGTTGTGACGTTTGGTACACCCAAAGCACTCCTACGGTATCCGGGAGTTACACGATCTCATGGTCTAAGGAAAAGATACTTGACATTGGAAAAGCTCTAGCAAACAAACTACACGATCTTGTGCTATGCTTAGGATTGGGTCTTGTCCATCACATCATTCTCCTAATGATGTGATCCCGTTATCAATGACATCCAATGTCCATAGTCAGGAAACCATGACTATCTATTGATCAACGAGCTACTCAATTAGAGGCTTACTAGGGACATGTTGTGGTCTATGTATTCACACGTGTATTACGATTTCCGGATAACACAATTATAGCATGAATAACAGACAATTATCATGAACAAGGAAATATAATAATAATCATTTTATTATTGCCTCTAGGGCATATTTCCAACAAAAACATCATGCTAGCTATCTTACGATCATGCAAAGCAATATGACAATGAATGCTCAAGTCATGTATATGATGATGATGGAAGTTGCATGGCAATATATCTCGGAATGGCTATGGAAATGCCATGATAGGTAGGTATGGTGGCTGTTTTGAGGAAGATATAATGAGGCTTATGTGTGATAGAGCGTATCATATCACGGGGTTTGGATGCACCAGCGAAGTTTGCACCAACTCTCAAGGTGAGAAAGGGCAATGCACGGTACCGAAGAGGCTAGCAATGATGGAAAGGTAAAAGTGCGTATAATCCATGGACTCACATTAGTCAATAAGAACTCATATACTTATTGCAAAAGTTTATTAGCCCTCTAAGCAAAGTACTACTACGCATGCCCCTAGGGGGATAGATTGGTAGGAAAAGACCATCGCTCGTCCCCGACCACCACTCATAAGGAAGACAATCAAAGAAACACCCCATGCTTCAAATTTGTCACACAACGGTTACCATACGTGCATGCTATGGAACTTGCAAACCTCAACACAAGTGTCTCTACAATCCACAACCACCCACTAGCATGACTCTAATATCACCATCTTTATAACGCAAAACTATTGCAAGGAATCAAATATATCATATTCAGCGATCTACAAGTTTATGTAGGATTTTATGACTAACCATGTGAATGACCAATTCCTGTCATCTGTCTAAATAGATATAAATGAAGCAAGAGAGTTTAATTCTTTCTACAAAATATATGCCCACGCTCTAACAAATATAAGTGAAGCAAAAGAGCATTCCACAAATGGCGGTTTTCTAAGTAAAGAGAAACACGCAATCCAAACTTCAAATGATATAAGTGAAGCACATGAAGCATTCTATAAAGCCACACTCAAAATATTTAAGTGAAGTGCAATGAGCATTCTATAAATCAACCAAGGACTATCTCATACCAGCATGGTGCATAAAATAAAAATGAAAACTAAATTCAAAAGACGCTCCAAGACTTGCACATATTGCATGAACGAAACGAATACGAAAACATAGCGATACTTGTTGAAGAAAGAGGGGATGCCTTCCGGGGCATCCCAAGCTTAGACGCTTGAGTCTCCTTGAATATTATTTGGGGTGCCTCAGGCATCCCCAAGCTTGAACTCTTGCCTCTCTTCCTTTTCCTCATATCGAGACATCCTCGATTAGACATTTCATCCACACAAAACTTCAATAGAAAACTCGGTAAGATCTGTTAGTATAATAAAGCAAATCACTACTCTAAGTACTGTTGCAAACCAATTCATATTTTTTTTTCATTGTGTCTACTTTAAAATAACTTTTTCATGGCTTAATCCACTGATATAAATTGATAGATTCATCAAAACAAGCATGCATCAAAAACAGAATCTGTCAAAAACAGAACAATCTGTAGCAATCTGAACATTCACCATACTTGTGGTACCCGAAAAAATCTACAAAACTTAGGAATTTTTACAGCAAGACAGTGCAAAAGGAACCAGAACCGTTTGACGTTCCAGTTAAAATTTTAAAATCGCGCACTACAGCCAAAGTTTCTGTCCTGCATCGTACAAACCAACAAGCATTATAAACATCCTAAAGGCAAACCTTGGCACATTATTTTTATAATACAATGGAATTATAGAAGGGGATAATTATTTTTGATGAAAAGTTTTTGTAATCAAGATTTACAAAGTTTCCGTGAGCATGAACAAAGTTCAAGGCTAGCTCCCACTTCAACAATGCTTGTCTTTCTCACTTTCACTTTCCTTTTCGAAAAGTTTTGAGTTCCCCTCTTTATTTTTTTGTTTTTAAACAATATGAAATAACTCAACAGAAATAAATGACTCTCTAAAACTTCCGGGTTGTCTCCCCGGCAGCACTTTCTTTAAAGCCATTAAGCTAGGCATATAGTGCTCAAGTAATGAATCCACCCGGATCCCAAGGTATGTCAAAGCCAATTTTAATTAACAATGATTTGTAATTTAGTAGTGAGTACAAAGTAACATATATCAAGCAACAACGGAGTCTAACTCTCTTCCTACGCATCGGCATGCCATAAAAGAACAATTCATGCACACCAAGTAAAGGCCAACGCATAGTATAAGCAGTCTCTTGCAATTTCATCGTATGGGAAACATAGAGAGGTGGAGATATAGTTCCTCTCTCATAATAATTGCAACTAGGAGCAGCAAGCACATGCATATTATATTCATCAAAATCATCATGTGCAATGGTAAAATGCATCCCATCAATATAATCCTTAATAAGAACAAACTTCTCCAATATAGTGTAGCTTGGAGAATTCAGAAATATAATAGGACTATCATGCGTGGGTGCAATAGCAACAATTTCATGTTTAACATAAGAAACTATAGCAAGTTCATCTCCATAAGCATAATTCATATTGGCATCTTGGCCACAAGCATAGCAAGAATCATCAAAAAGGGATATTTCAAGAGAATCAACGGGATCATAGCAATCATCCTTCGGTAAGCATGAAGGGGAATTGAATAATGTATGAGTTGAAGAGCTACTCTCATTAGAAGGTGGGCACGGGTGATCAATCCGCTCTTCCTCCTTTTGTTCTTCGCTCTCCTCATCATCTTTTTCATCCAATGAGCTCACAGTTTCATCAATTTCTTCTTCCATAGCTTCCTGCAAAATATTAGTCTCTTCTTGGACAGCGGAGAATTTCTCAATATATAGTTTAACATAGGCATTAGAAGCATAATTATCATAACAATATTCAAGTATGGCAAAATTTTCAGATTTGTAGAGAGTAACATCATACTTTTCAATCAAAGAAGCAATTTCATAAGCACCCTTAAAAGCAACAAATTCTTCAATTTGTTGAACATCATAGTAATTATAAACACCCTTAGCATACGAAGATACGATTCCATTATCAATAAACTCACATTGGTAGGGAAGGTGTTTCTTAGGGTTTTCAGAACAACAAGTAAGATCATAAATTTCACATAAATTCCAAGCATAGCACTGCAAAAAATGAATTTGATCCAGGAAAAGTTTACCTTTTTCAGATATACGGTGTCGCACATAACAAGCATGCTCATCTAAAGATTTGGCCTCAACTAAGCTAGTGGGGGTTTCAGCACGAGCACAAAGGGATCGAAGATGATCCAAGTAAAAAGCTTCAGGAGTGTGATAGATTTTGAGTGGTTCTTCAACCATTGGTGTAGTAGGTACAACTAATGTTTTTGGTATTTTGCGTTTCCTACCCATAACTAAAGATAGAAAACAACTAAGAACAGCAAATAAAAATTACTTAGTGATAAAGCAAACAAGCACACACGAGAATATTCACCCCACGCTATGACTCCCCGGCAACGGCGCCAGAAAAAGGTCTTGATAACCCGCAAGTATACGAGATAGTTATAGCCTCTTTCGATAAGTAAGAGTGTCGAACCCAACGAGGAGCTAAAGGTAGAACAAATACTCTCTCAAGTCCTATCGGCCACTGATACGACTCTACGCACGCTTGACGTTCGCTTTACCTAAAACAAGTATGAAACTAGAAGTACTTTGTAGGTGTTGTTGGATAGGTTTGCAAGATAATAAAGAACACGTAAATAAAAGCTAGGGGCTGTTTAGATAAAGAAGCAATAAAGTAAGTATTAGTAGAGAGCATTTTGTCACAAGAAAGTTATTTGTCCAAGGCAATCGATAACTAGACCGGTAATCACTACTGCAATTTTATTTGTGGGAGAGGCATAAGCTAACATACTTTCTCTTCTTGGATCATATGCACTTATGATTGGAACTCTAGCAAGCATCTGCAACTACTAAAGATCATTAAGGTAAAACCCAACCATAGCATTAAAGTATCAAGTCCTCTTTATCCCATACGCAAACAAGCTACTTACATACGTCTGTGCTTCTGTTCACTCACACCACCCACCATAAGAAAATCATGAACATATTGCAAACCCTACAGCGGGAATCCCTCACGCTTGCGCGACACGGAGAGCACCATAGGACAGCACCAATAATAAAACATGCAACTCAAACCAATCACGATCATCAATTAACCCATAAGACAAAACGGATCTACTCAAACATCATAGGATAGCCATACATCATTGGGAAATAATATATAGTGTTAAGCACCATGTTTAAGTAGAGATTACAGCGGGTAAGAGAGGGGTTACACTGCTGCATAGAGGGGGGAAGAGTTGGTGATAAAGGCGGTGAATTTGTTGGTGAAGATTGCGGTGATGATGATGGCCCCCGGCTATGTTCCGGCGCCACCGGAAGCAAGGGGGAGAGAGCCCCCCTTCTTCTTCTTCTTCTTCCTTGACCTTCTCCCTAAATGGGAGAAGGGTTTCCCCTCTGGTTCTTGGCTCCCATGGCGTGGGAGGGGCGAGAGCCCCTCCGAGATTGGATCTATCTCTTTGTCTCTCCCTGTTTCTGCGTTCCCAGATCCTTCCCCTTCACCGTTTCTTTTATATCCGGAGATCCGTAACTCCGATTGGGGTGAATCTTTCGCCCAGATTTTTCTCATAAAATTAGCTTTCTTGCGGCAAAATAAGAGCGTCAACCGCCTTACGGGTGGCTCACGAGGGTGCCAGCGCGCCCCCTGTCTCGTGGCCACCTCGGGCACTGTTTCGCGTTGATTCTTCCTCCGAAAAATCCCAAATATTCCAAAATAATTCTCCGTCTGTTTTTATCCCGTTTGGATTCCGTTTGATATTGGGTTTCTGTGAAACATAAAACATGCAACAAACAGGAACTGGCACTAGGCACTAGATCAATATGTTAGTCCCAAAAATAGTATAAAAAGTTGCCAAAAGTATATGAAAGTTGAAGAATATTGGCATGGAACAATCAAAAATTATAGATACGACGGAGACGTATCAACCATCAAGCGGAAGTGTTTATCAACATGGTTGATGTAGTCGTACACCTTCATGATCCGTCCCGATCAAGTATCTAACGTACGACACCTCCGCGTTCAGCACACGTTCAACTTGATGACGTCCACACCTTCTTGATCCAGCAAGACAGGCGAAGTAGTAGATGAGTTCCGACAGTACGACGACGTGGTGACGGTGGTGGTGCAACTATCTCCGCGGGGCTTCACCGAGCACTACGAAAATTATAACTAAGATGAACAAGAGGGAGAGGGGCACCGCACACGGCTTGGGGATCATGGTGTGCGTTGTCCCTCTCCCTCCTCGCATATATATAGGTGGGGAGAGGGAAGGCAGCCCTAGGGCACCCCCAAGGGGGGCGGCAGCCAGCCCTGGCCTCCTGCCCTAGGCGCTTTCCCCATTCCTTATTTGGGTACGGGGGAGAAGGAAGGAGGGGAGCCGGCGGCTGCCTTGCCTAGGCACCCCCCCTTTCCTTCCTGGCGCCTGGGCAAGGGAGGTGGAGCACGCCCAGCCCCTTAGTGGGATGGTGCACCTCCCCTCTTTGGCCCATTAGGCCCACCAAGTGTCGGTGGCCTCCCAGAACCCCTTCCGGCACTCCGATAAACCCCGGTGCATTCTGAAACTTTTCCAGAGACCAAATAGTATCGTCCTATATAACAATCTTTACCTTCGGACCATTCTGTACCTCCTCGTCATGCCCGTGATCTCATCCGGGACTCAAACAACATTCGGTCACCAATTCACATAACTCATATAATACTATATCGTCAACGAACATTAAGCGTGTGGACCGTACGGGTTCGAGAATGATGTAGACATGACCGAGACACCTCTCTGGTCAATAACCAATAGCGGGACTTGGATGCCCATATTGGTTCCTACATATTCCACGAAGATCTTTATCGATCGAACCTTTATGACAACATACGTAGTTTCCTTTGTCTGTCAGTAATGTTACTTGCCCGAGATTAGATCGTCGGTATCTCCATACATGGTTCAATCTCGTTGCTGGCAAGTATATTTACTCGTTCCGACCTTCGGAGATACCTGTAGAGCATCTTTATGATCACCAAGTTACATTGTGACGTTTGATAGCACACAAGGTATTCCCCCGATATCCGGGAGTTGCATGATCTCATGGTCCAAGGAATATGTATTTGACATTTAGGAAAGTAGTAGCAATAAACTGAACTATCATATGCTAAGCTAACGGATGGGTCTTGTCCATCACATCATTCTCCTAATGATGTGATCTCGTTATCAAGTGGCAACACATGTCTATGGTTAGGAAACCTTAAACATCTTTTGATCGACGAGCTAGTCTAGTAGAGGCTCACTAGGGACACAATATTTGTTTATGTATCCACACATGTATTTAAGTTTTCGGTCAACACAATTCTAGCATGAATAATAAACCTTTATCATAAATAAGAAAATATAATAATAACAACTTTATTATTGCCTCTAGGGCATATTTCCATCAGCCGCATCCTCCACTAACTCGAAGGTGGCGATGGCGGCAGTCCCTCGGACTCAACGGCCGTCTTGTCCGAGGAGGACCGGGCGGAGAGGCAACAGGCACACTATGAGCGGCACAACATTGCTCACCGCTCCGCGTTCGCCATGTCGGACACGACGCTGAAATGGGCCCACAATGACCCTGACCTCGCCGCCGCCTGGGCCCCCAGGCACTGCATCGCCACTGCGTAGACGGCTGCCAGGAGGCGCCGCCTTAACGTTCCCGAAAGTGAAATTTCAAATTCTAAAGTGGCTTAAGCAAAGTGGGTAAAAACTAGAGTGGCAAAAACAAAGTTTTTTCTTTTTTTCTTTGCGTCCGATGATTTGTTGTGCACTGCACGCATAACCGTAGGCATGCTAAGATCATCTCTAGCCGAACTCTCAAGTGGGCTTAACTCTTTAGAAGATTCTCAGAGTTAAAGCTCACCTTGCTGAACTTTCAAAATGTTTACATGCTGAGGAATTTAAAGAGAATTCTCCGCCAGTTCTCATTTTGGGGCGGCAAAAAGGAGTTCTCAGCAAAAATTAAAAATACGCTTCTTCGCGTGGATGCATCGTCCTCTGCTCGGCCGCCTATAAGCCTCTGCCAAGAGCGTTGCCTTTGGAGTCCACCAACACCCTCACTGTCACCCCTGTGGCCCCTACCGCCCTACTGCCCCATTTCGATTCGCTTGCCCCCACATCTTCGGAATTGACGCATCTAGGCCCGACCGCCACCCCGAGCTTGTTCACAAGCAATATTGTGGGAGCATTCTTCGGTTTCAAGCAATGTGAGCTCAATGTTGGTTAACATTGTACAAAAGGTTGCAGCTGTTGGTACTGAGAAGAATAATACATTGATCTATTGATCCAGAAAGGTCTATTGGATGTTGGTGCACTAGTTTCTAGAGATGAGATTACGAAGGAAGCAATGTCTACGTTTCTCCATGAGGAGGCAGAGAAGAAACAAGTGTGTGTGCCAGAGAACTCAACATAGAAGGACAAAAGTGTCGTCAATGAACATGAAAAAAGATGGAGAAAGCGTTGATTGCACTTGTAGGAGCTGTCAAGGAAGTTTTCTTTTTGTTGAAATTATTCTTATTTTCTTGTTTGGATCAATTCTCCTAGCGAGGAGCTGGGGAACTATGTGCCCAAACTATCATTTTATGAAGTAGTTAAGCAGTGAAGCTTTTTACTCAATGGCCTAAATACATGAATTTGTGTTAAGAAAAATTAAAGAGTCAGTTTTCAAGTTCGGTTAGAAACCATTGTTTACTTAAATAAAAAGTTTGAGGGGGTGTTTGAGTGACAAAATTTTAGAGTTGTTTTTCTAAACACAGTACAGACGTTGACGCTCATATATACACGCATACACTCATCCCTATGAACTACACACTACACACATACACACTACCCCATGAGCACCTACGAATGACTGAGCCGACATATCATTTTGAGATTGACGAAGTTGCCGAAGGCGCCTCGTAGTCGACGAGAACGTCCCGTTTCATTGACCGCGCATCGTTGAAAATTCTGAAATAAATCAGAAATAAATACGAGCAACAGGACTTGAACCATGATAGACTGGTGATAAAAAATGCTAGACTTACGTAACAATTCCTACGTTCTTTACGTAGAGGCTGGACTGTCCTGATTTTATTGGCGTAGTTACTGCCTTCTCAAGGTAAAACGTCCATGGATATAGCAAAGCTTATTGAGATACCACTATCCACTTAACCATTCAACCACATGGGTTGGTTTGCAGTTTAGAGCTGTTGTGTACATCGATCGAACTGATTGGGTGACGCAAATGGGCAACCAAAGTCTTGTGCGTTCATCACGGCACAAGAAGAGCAGATAGACGACCCATCCATCCACCGGTGGCGTGCTCATTGCCGACGCTCGTTTCGTTTCGTTTCGTTTCTAGACCCTACGAGAGAGGGAACACGGCTCCATGGATCGGAAAAGAGAAGATGACGTGACCGCAAGCGCAAGGCAGCCCCCACCACCCACCTATGTCTGCATCGCGGGCCACTCACCTCCTCGCTACGGATTGCACTGCGCTGCGCCTAGCCGCCTGCCTACCCACCGCCGCCGCCCGCCGGTACACGCATGTAATAACCACGGCCAAAAGAATCAATTGACAAGGCCAAGTGATGCACCCCGGATTCTCATTCCCCGTCTCATATCTCGCTCGCGTCACTGGTGACCGTGGTGCACGCACGCTGCAGCGCAGCACACGGAGTGAGTGAGAGTGACCATGGTGCACCAGCGCCAGCGCTCCCGGCTGTCGCTCTCAAGCCCGCGTTAATACGCGTGCCATTACTAGTAGGAGTACTGCCGTGCTGAAACTCCAGCCTCCCCCTTCCCCTGCCTGCCCGCCGCTGCCATTCCACTCTACCACGCCCCGATCCGGTGATCCGGCCAAGAACGAACCAATGGCGTCGGCGCGCCGCCTGCTGCAGACCTACCCGGGCCAGTTCCAGGCCGCCGAGCCGCCCGACGCCCTCGGCGCCGACTCCGACGTCGTCGTCATCCTCGCCGCGCTGCTATGCGCGCTCCTCTGCGTCGTCGGCCTCGCCGCCGTCACCGGCTGCGCGCGCTCCCGCCGCGGCGCCGGCGCCACCAGATCCGCCGCCGCCTCCGGCCCCGACGCGAGCAAGGGGCTCAAGAAGAGGGCGCTCATGGCGCTGCCCAAGCTGGCGTACGAGGACGCCGTGGCGGCGGCCGTCGCGGCACGCGGGGGACCGGCCTCGGCGGCGGCCGGGGAGGGGGAGGGGCAGGAGGGGATCCTCTCGGAGTGCGCCATCTGCCTGTCGGAGTTCGCGGCGAAGGAGGAGATCCGCGTGCTGCCGCAGTGCGGCCACGGCTTCCACGTCGCCTGCGTCGACGCCTGGCTCCGCGCGCACTCCTCCTGCCCTTCCTGCCGCCGCGTCGTCGTCGTCGTCGCCGACGCGGCGCCCCGAAAGACGCCGTCCGAGCCCAAGCGGTGCCGCAAGTGCGAGGCCATGGAGGAGGCGGCCTCCTCCTCCACCTCGGCGACCGCCGGCGACCACGGGGCCGCCCGTTTCTTGCCATGACATGCTCTAGCAAGTGAGTCCCGCCCGGTCTGGACATGGCAATGGCATGGATGCATAATGTGTCTGCGCATGTGAATCAGTGAATGTGAGTTTGGCATCGATGTCTGTACATTCTCTTTGACGTGACTGGCCTGTTTTCATGGACTCGCGAAGTAGGTTTTCACTCTGAAATCCGTTGAATTTCAGTTGACACTGAAATATTAAAACATTTCAGCAATTTCAGTGCAATACAAGACTTAAAATGTTTTTTCTTTTCAAAAATTTGGTTGAATTCGTTTTGGCCGAAGTGCAAACCAAAATCATTGAAATTCACTTAAAATATCTGAAACTGAGGTGAAAAACCATATTGGGGGCCTTGATTTGGTCAAGTGTCACAGTTGGTTTGCATGCGCGTGCCTAGCATATCTATGAATTTGTTGTATTTCTAGTTTTCTGCCCATATCAACCATTTCTCCTGGCAAAGTCATCACGAAAGCTCACAAAAGGATTAGTGATCGAGCTTATATAGTTCTAATTGCTTCAGGTAGTTCAGTTGCGTGTGGCTACTTAACCTCTGATATAGCAGTACTACTGTATTCCACAGTGTGATTTAGGATTTTAGGGGACAATCTGATGCCTCTCATACCACACTCACGCTACATGCGGATAATTCCAACTAATTTGGTCACGAGATCAAGACTTGTATGTTTCTTATCTCCGAATACCTTGATGCATGGGTTACATTGCTACGGATTATTTTCTCAAGAGCTCTTTTTTAATGTTGTTATCGGAATTATTGCCACCATTTAGTGTTCTTTTTAGAGATGAAAGAGGCTTTTGGTTGGCCCATACTCCCTCTCTATATCAAAATATAAGACATCTTTTTACTGTAAAAAATGCCTTATAATTTTTTTTTGACACTAAGATACTGTCAAAAAATGCCTTATATTTTAATGCGGGGGATGGAGTACTTATGACGTGTTTGGTTGTCTGCATCGATTTTGCATGCATTACATGTGTTTCTTTGATGGGCCCGCCTGAGCTAAAACAGCCACAAAATCAGCATTTGCACATAGTTTTGTTGCCCGCATCTTGGTTGGTTGCACGAGGGAGCTAATATTGACATGTCGTTTGGTTGGCTGCGTTGCAATAGGCGCATATATCACACTCTAAACTGCATAAGGTGTTCTCACCACTTCCCACTAGTGGTGACCTTACCACACACGATCTAAACATAGTTTCAGTCCTAGCTAGTAACCAAATGATAGTTCATCCTAGCTATTATCAAATGGCAGTACAAATTATTAAGAGCCATATGGCTGAATAGGGAAAATTTTATCGATGCTAACTAGGTGGAAATTCATCCTCTTCCTCTTCCTCTTCCTCTTGTGCTAATGATGCTATTTTTTTCTTCGGCTTCTTCTCCTTATCTGTTGCTTCTTCTTCTCTTCCGTTGTTGCTTTTGCTCTTCTTCTTCTTCTTCTTCTTCTTCTTCTTCTTCTTCTTCTTCTTCTTCTTCTTCTTCTTCTTCTTCAGATTCTTGTCTGACCTCTGTTATCTCAAATTGCATGTGCCCACTCCTTCCTTTTGTTCTTCTAGACTTCGTTCTCAAATGCTTCCACACCATGGCTGGAGCTGACAACATCGTCAGGCATCATATCTTCTTGCCCAGGCACCAGTTTATCACAACCCCATTGCAGGATCCAGTTATGCAGAATGCAACAAGCAAGCACAAGCTTAACCTGAGTGGGGAAAGTGTGGAATGGCTTCTGATCTAGGATTTTAAACCTGTTCTTCAGAGCTCCAAATGACCTCTCAACAATAATTCTAAGGCTTGAGTGTTTGAGATTAAGCAGCTCCTATGGAGTCCTAGGATAGTTCCTACCAGCGAACTTGTTCAGATGATACATGGTTTTCCTGAAGGGTGGAAGAACACCTGGCCGACATGCATAGCCAACATCTCCTAGGTAGAACTTGCCATCGGTGATGTTGATGCCATCAGGACGACTGATGTTATCACTAAGAATGTTACCATCATGTGCTGATCCTTCCCAGCCATCCAACATGTATGTGAACTTCAGATCAAAGTCAACAACAACAATCACATTCTGGCTTGTGCGGTGCTTTCTACCCCTGTATGCTGCAGACTGTGACGTCGACACTCTGGCAGTGACATGAGTACTATCCATTGCCCCAATGCAATCTTGAAATGGCAATATAGCCGAACAATAGAAGCATATCAAGGCATGAACTACATACTATCAGTGCTTACCTTGAAGTATGGATACCATCTTGGGCTAGTGCGAATCTTGGTAGGAGTCTGACCGGTTCGTGACACGATCATCTCTCCCTGAAGTACCTGGAGATGGTCTCCTTGATCTTCTGAAGGTGTTGTGCATAACCCTGAACCTCTGATTATGACCAACAACATGGAGGAACATGACTACTTTCTCTTTCACACTGGTGTAGATGCTATCTTGTAGTACCCCCTGCTCCCGAAGGTCTACACAAGACTGGTGCTCTTTTCCTTCGAAGCATCCACAATAGCTCTGTGTCGTCGCAGTTGTAGATGTAGTTTAGATTCGTCATCCTCTCATGATCCCGGATAAACATTGGACCATAATCAAAGCCATGCCTCTCACCATGATGAACAGCTCTCTTGCGCATCAACATGAGCCATGCCTGAATCACAACTATTAGTGCTGCATCCTGAAGTACCAGCTTCATCCGTGTTTTCATAACCTAGTCGACATCGAGGGTGCGTTGAGCAATGGGGAAATCCATCCTACACCTTTCCTAACGGCCTAACAACTAACCTGGCATAAGTGGGTGGGTGTTGCTTACCGGCTTCGGAGACGACGGCACGAAGGGGAGCAGCAGCTCCTGCTGCCGCGTCCGTCGCCACCACTTGCGCAGATCTGAGTCGCCGCCGCCAGCGCCAGTGCTAAGAACATAGGAGAAGCTAGTGGTGACCGAGTAGATTTGAGGAAGGGGGGGAGGGGGAGGCTAGATTTAGCATCGTCCCGTTGCGCCCGATTTCCATCTCCCTCCATCCCCAGTCAATTTTGCCTTGCTCCCTTGCTTGCATCCCTTTTGCGCCGCGCTCAGCTTGGCTCGCTGGAAACTGCTGATTTGAGGGTTTTCAGCGAGCCAGGCTCTGGGTTGCTTTAAGGTTCGTGCCGATGCGAGCCAGCCCACCCCGTTTACAGCCAAACACGTTTTTCTTAGCCTAACTCGGCGTGGTTGGAGGTAATGCGGGCTACCAAACACGCCCTTAGCAGTTTCATTTTTGACTCGGTTAAACTTGCAATTCTTATTGCACGTTTCATCACAATTTCAGCTCCTAGTTGTGACATACACCTTTTTTTTTAAACAATTTGTCACATACACTTGACAGGATCAATGGAGACTTGGAGAGCAACCTTTTTCTACTGCTCATCGGCATCGGCGCCCTTGTGTACATTGTAGTAGGACAGCCACCCCTGTAGTTTCTACTCTGTATCAATAAAATGATACGGTTCCAAGAGTATTCACGAAAAAAATAACGAATGAATTTGTCTAATCGGTCAACGTTGCGTGGTGAAGCAAAAATCTGCACCGGCGATGTGAGCGTCGAGGGCCGGCGACGAGGCCGACCTCCACCCGTCACAAGGAGGCACCCAGCGCACGGGATGCGCCGCAGCCGGACACCGCACGCCCCCGCCCTCCTTCTCTGCCCTCGGCGACGCCGGCACGCTCTGGGGGTCGTCGGACCGCGCCCCGGACTTGTGGAGCAGGTGCACCGGCGACGAGCCGACGCCCGGCGTCGCGTCGCCGCCCATCTGCGCCATCAGCATGCCCGCGTCCCGGACCTTCTTCTTCTCCTTGGCCGTCTTTCGCCAGTTGGTCAGCGCCTTGGCCGTCTGCTCGTTGAAGACGCTTCTCTTCATGTGTGAGCCCATCTGCGTGACGAGCGCGTAGAGCGGGAAGGTGATGTAGCTGCACATGATCTGGGCGGCCACCCCGATCACGACCTTGGCGATGCTCACTCCCATTTTCTGATGGTAGCATTTCTTCAAGCCGGGCTTGGCCTGCGATATATATACAACAAAACTCTCTGTCAGTGCAGTTTTCATCAGCAGCACTTGGTGCCTTTCATCCATGACCGAAGTGACAAGCAAGTGCTGGGACGTACCACTGTCCACACGAAATGTGCCATCTGAAACGCGTTCTGGAAGAGCGTGAGGTGTATGAGGAAGAGGACCCAGTCGGGGCGGTCGAACCAGAAGTACTTGTTGCTGGGCTCGACGACGGGAGCACCCTTGACGACGCTCTCCCGGTCCTGGATCTCCTGGGCCATCTCCATGATCACCATCTCCAGCTTGGTCCCGACCCACAGCAGGATCTGGTGATGTTACACATCACACGACACAAGACAGCAAATGACATGTCAATTAGTAAGTTTGGAGTTACTACATCGCAGTTGGCCAGGTATGGTTATTCGATTGGAGGAAGAAATTCTGGACATACCACGAGAGGAACCACAGACATCCAGATAAGAGTGCCGATCCCTGCGAGAAGATGACGGTGGTGGTTAGGGTACAAATTCACAAATTATGGAGAAAAACGGAGGAGAAGAAGAGCAGAACGGGACAAGCGGCTACCGTGGAAATCAAGGAAGAGGATGAGGACCGCCACGAACCAGAGCTTGAGGCTGCGGCAAGAGGCCAAATGTGTCAAGATCATATGAGACGTAGCGGCAATTGTATAATCTATCTATATCTATCTATCTATGGGGCATGTGTATTAAACTATCAGTGTAGAGACAGGGATGGCACGCACCTGATGCCGACGACGACCTTGAAGTCGTCCTCCAGCGACCTCTTGATGTACCTGTGGAAGTCGAACCTGCTCTTCTGCGAGAGATGCGCGTTGATGAAGCCCTGCCGCAGCGTCAGGTAGTCCACCTTGGTCACCGACGTGAAGAACTGCCTGAAGAAGGCCACCGCCCATCTGACGCCGGGGGTGCTGGACAGGCCCAGGTGCCGCCTCACGAACGTCGTCTGGTGCGTCAACCGGCACCGCGATGGATCTGCGAGGGTGCAATCGGTTCAACAACGTATCAGCTCAGTGTGATGATCGTGCGTGACTGCGTGTGGAAATGCATCGGGTTTCAGTAAGAGAGTGTGTAGGAGCTAGGTTGATCCTGACCATTGGCGAACTGATACTCCAGCGAGGCGGTCTCCGACTCCCACTTCTTCCATTGTTTCATCTGCAGGAAGCCGCAGCAGACTAGGATGAGTGCCAGCTTTTGCAGTGGAAACCAAGGATTTACTCACAGACAGCAGCTTGAGTATGATGCTCACTTTGAGACGGCTTAGGGCCATGGTGACCACGCTGTACAAGACGTGGAAGACGGCGAGCACGAAGATGAATATGTGCAGCTGGTGCATGCTCCCCGCCGACATCAGCGCCACCTTGCCCTGCAAACACCAATCAAGTCCGTCAAGCTAAGCCAAGAAGCTAGAGAAGAAATTCAGGTCGTTGTTCGTTCATGTTCATGCGCGCGTGACGACGCTAGGTGCTCGCCCACCTGTTTGGCGCAGACGTCCTCTCCGGCCGGGGCGGCCAGGAACCGGCGGTGGGTGTCGCCTTGGAGCCAGAGGAGCCTTCGGCGGTTCTCCTTGCCGTCGCCAGCGTAAGCGGAGGGCAGCTTGCACGGGAGCATCTTGCTGCCGGCCTCCACGGAGATGCATATCTTGGAGATGGGGTCCTGGGCCACGGTGAGGAGCAGGGATATGAAGCCCACCAGCATGAGCTCCGCCTTCATCTTCTCCAGCGCCTCCGCCATGGCCTTCTTGTGCCGCCTGTGGAACTACTGTACTCTCGATAGTAAGTACACAAAATCATCAATAACATTTAAATTTTTTATTAGAAATATTTAAATAAACACTAAATGCACAGCAATTAGCTCCGGACGTACGTGGCCGAGCTTGTGGAGGGCGTGCTCCATGGCGACGGAGACGAGTATCATGACCGCGCAGACGAGCGCCACCGCCCACGTCGGCGTGTCCGGCAGCTCCCGCCCTCCCGCCGGCCCCGCCATGACCCGCCGCTCAACCTCTTCTTAGGTGCCGAGCAAACCACCACCTCGACCGATCAACGAGACACACGCACAAGTAAGTACTACCAGTCGTCTCGTCTGGACGAAGGAGCTATCTGAGTGCCGTGCCGGAGCAGGCAAAGCAAAATTAATGGAAGGAAAGGCGCAGGCTACGCTAAGGCTACGTAGGTCGTGCGACTGCCATGCTCACTCTCTCGGCTGTGTGAATGGCGAACTCAAGTGTGGTGTGTGGCGGGAATGGTGAGAGTGAGCTAGGCTTTTATGGATGAGCGCGCTGCTGGGCGGGCGAAGTCTCCGTCAACGGCGGCGGGGTGGCAGGCAGCCGCGCTGCGGTTTCGCCAACGGCGACGAGTGGTCCATCTCCATGCATGGCGAGCCCGTGGTGCCGCACCAGACTCTACTACTACTACTAGTACCGGGGTATGCATGGACGTGACCGCAGTTTTGTTGTCATCACGATCGGGTCGACACCCGGCGGGTACTGACGGTTTAATTGTCGGGACCGGGACGGGACCGGCGAGGAGGAAAGTCAGGGGAATGCGAGACTGCCGCCGGTTTCACGGTGGTTTCGGAGAGGTAAACACGTGCGTGCAGTGCAGTGCAGCGAGGGGCAGCCACCCACACACGGCGACTTGAGAGCATCTACACCCGGATTTTGCAAAATCGACTCCTTAAACGCCCGCTGACGCGTCCTCACGCACTGAGTAGGGGTCCTCACACATGATACCCTATATCCATACTATCCATGCAACATGAAGATAAATTACGTAGATCATCGCACGGGCTATGAAACGGAGCTAGATATGCACATTCCAATCATCAAAAGATCACATACGCATCTCCAAAAGCTATCGAAAGTTCACATAATCCGCATACGACAGACATGTTCAAACTAGAGTCATAAATAACTATAAATTAACAATGGAGATGGCGGAGATTCACCACTTCCTCATCGGCTCTTTCCTCTTCCGGTCGTCGGCGGCTGGTGGTGGATTGCCCGAGTTGTCGGTTGTCATCGAAGGAGGCATCGGAGAGGATGATGAGCCCTTTGAGCCGCCGGTCAGCCCTGTCCTGCTGCTGCTTGAGATTCGGAAATGAGTCGCCTCCACCGCTGCCTCCGTCGCCTCGCGCTCGGACTGCTCAATGGCAATCCGGAGCACCTTGGCGTTTTTCCCGCAAAGCCGCCGAGCGTCTGTCTCCATGGTTGTATGCGACCGGCGGTAGACCCAAACGAGGAGCCGCTCGTCCCCGCCTGCATCCCGCAGCGGCGACGCACGGGCTGCTCCGCCGCCAGCTCTCACTTTTCCGCTGCCTCTCGCGACGGGCGGCGCGTGCCTTCAATTCCGGCGTGCGCGTCCGGGCTGGAGGGTCGGGCACAAGCACCCACCGCTGCCCACGTGGGGATCCGTAGCAGCGGACGGCGGGGGCAGGGGACGGCGTAGGCGAGGCGCGGACTGCACAACCCTCATGGAGCTGCGCGCGGACCGGGAGGGCCCAGCACCGGCGTCCGCGTTACACCGACGGGGGAGCTGCAACGACGCCGCAGATCCATAGCTGCCCCAGGTGTCCACCTTGAACCACTCCAAGTCAATGCAGAGGGCCAACTCCTCGTCGACATCTAGGTTGGAGTCGGAGCAACTGCCGGAGCTCGACATGGTTGCCGGATTGGATCAAAATTGGAGAGGGGAGCAGAGAGGATAGAGTGAGAGAGGATAGAGTGAGAGAGGAGAGCGAGTGCGCTAGGGTTTCGAGCATGATGCCAGATTAGGGTTTTTTGTGGGGTCGTGATGGGGTCGATGATGGGCCGGGCCTATCAGACTGACACGCCTGGATGTGTCCGGGCCTCCCTATACCCGTCCTACATTTGGACCGGATATAAGGGGCGCCGGACAGCCCGAGCGTTTGAGGCCGGTCCGAGCCGCCCGACTTGGTTGAATTTTTGTGACCGGTCCCGCCCGCCTAGACGTTTGTAACAGGTTTGGGCGGCCCGGTTGTAGATGCTTCGAGATATCACATGGGCGGGGAGGGAGACCAACAGCGGCTGGTTCATGCGATGTGAGGCCCACCATGTGCCGGGGCGTGGTGAAAATGATGTTGTTGTTATCCGATTCTCTTCACCGTCGATCTGCAGTAACAAGAGACAGCAGAAAATGGAACAGTGAAACTTGATGGTCCCTCTGGCCGGTATAACCGCGGCTACAATTTTTTTTTGGATGTAGATTAGAACAAGCTATACAAGAACCCACCAAAGAGGAAAGCACAATAAAGGCTAGTGCAAAAAAAAAAAAAAAGATCGGCACCACCACAAACCCAAGCTTCACCGACAAGCCATGCACATCATCGGAAACAATTGTTTGGCCTCCAAGGTGACGCCTCCAAGGAGGGAATGATGTCGAGGACAACATCGTCACCCGATCTTGCATAGCCAAATCTTAGGTTTTCACCCGGAGACCACAAACCACGAGGTGCGAAGAGCAAAACGAGCTCCGCGGTGGTACCTCCAAGCAGGAAGACGACATCCGTAGACGCTGTTACCGTCGGCACTGACTAGATCAATGCAGGATTTTCACCCAAAGCCGAATCTTCCACCAACAATCATGGATCCGAGGCCAACCAGCGCCAGCGGGCAGAAAAAGGCCATGCACACACCACCAGGAACGGATTTATCACCGCCGCACGCAGAAACTTGACGAACATGAGCCAACGTGGCTGGGCCGCCCCATCGCACGCAGGCCTGGGCGAGCGAAACCAGATCCGGCCACCCTCTGCCTCCTTGCGCAGAACTGGATGAGAAACCGCATCGCAACGCATACGAAGAGCCGAGTTAAAACCGGAGCTGGCAGTCAGCACCGCCGTGCGCCGAGGCAGAGGATGTAGCTACAATTGGGAGGACGCTGAGAGAGCATGTAGCCTTGTCTGATGACTTGGTTCGTGCTGACGATCGTTGCTCCCAGGCTTTGACTACCTGATGGTTGTAAGCAATGTGGGTTAACTAGTCCGCGGATCGATGCCCATATGCAGACAGCTGACTAGTCTGCGAGCGACGAGCGTCAGCACTGGAGTATAATCTGTAGGCTCGCCGGTCATGTCTCAAGTACGTGGATTTGGTATTATTATACTCGGGAGCACATATGCGTCAGGTAGCTCAATTTTTCTATAATTTCAGTCACTTTGATTTTGAGCTGTAAGATCAACATCCAAGGGTCATGAAAGAAAACGGGACAGGTATAGCTCACGTAACTGGAAATATTGTCTGCGTCACGCCCCATCTTTTCATGTAGCCCGCCGACTTGCCCCACGTCTCTTCAATGTTGTCCCTCAAACTGTCGGCATATATTTAAACCGCAAAGTTCAGACGTATTATGTCATTCAACACGGGTCTCTATTGGTCCGTCCAGTGATCCGGGCGCACTTTCTTCCAAAAACCGGAAACAAAATAGGAGGGCTTTGTGGGTGTCTGGACCGGAGTGGCCGGTGGCGCGGGGTGAAGGAGGGTGGCTAGTTCAGAGCGCGGATGGGCGTTTCTCCTCTCCACGTTTGATTTTAACTCCTCTAAAGTTAATGACACGATGCAAGGAGTTGCTAGAATGTTGTCCTTTGCTATCCAGTTGTCAAATTAAGGAGTCAGTAACACCAGAGTAAGTTACACTATCAGCTATTTCAACAAGTTGAAACCGTTGCTCCATGAGCCAATCGTCAAAGATTCTTCTAAATTTTCCTAAAAAAGTTTCTTCTAAATGCCAACTTAGCTGATGACCATAAAAAACCCTCTATAGTTTTAGAAGCTTCATTGCACGAATCACCGGCTCCTACTCTTTTTTTTTGCGGGAGAAATCACCGGCTCCTAGTTCTGCTATATACTCCTACTGGACTAGATCAATGGAGGAGCTTGTCTGATCGATCAACGTTGCGTCCTGAAGCAAAAATCTGCAATGGGGATGTGAGCATCGAGGGCCGGCGACAAGGCAGACCTCCAACCGTCACAAGGGTGTACCCTATGCACCGGATGCGCCACAGCCCGATGCTGCATGTCACCGCCCTCCTTCTCGGCCCTCGGGGGGCTCCGAGGATCGTCGGACCGCGCCTCGGCCTTGTGGAGCAGGTGCACCGGCAACGAGCCTTGACTCATCTGCGCCGTCAGCATGGCCGCGTCCCGGGCCTTCTTCTTCTCCTTTGCTATCTTTCGCCATTTGGTCAGCGCCCTGGCTGTCCGCTCGTTGAAGATGGTTCTCTTCATGTGTGAGCCCATCTGTGTGACGAGCGCGTAGAGGGGGAAAGTGATGTAGCTGCATATGATCTGCACAGCTACCCCCAACACCACCTTGGCGATGCTCACTCCCATATTTTCATGGTAGCATCTCTTCAAGCCAGGAGTGGCCTGTGACCCAGATCATCAGCGACAAGAGTGTCAGGTGCCTTGCATCCATAGCTGAAGTGTCAAGTATTTGTACGTACCACTGTCCACACGAAATGGGCCATCTGAAACGCATTCTGGAAGAGTGTCAGGTGTATGAGGAAGAGGACCCTGTCAGGCCGGTTGAACCAGAAGTACTTGTTGCTCGGCTCGACGACGGGAGCCCTTGACGACGCTTGTCCGGTCCTGGATCTCCAGTGCCATCTCCATGATCACCATCTCTAGCTTGGTTCCAACCCACAAGAGGATCTGTTGCGACAAACAAGACAACGGCATGCATTCAGCTGGAATATGTTTGGAAAGTTACATTACAGCCGAGATGGAGAAAAGAAATTTGGATGCACTTACGACGAGTGGGGCGAAAGAGATCCAAAGGAGCGTGCCGATCCCTGCGAGAAGATGACGGCGGTCACACGACAAATTCATAAAGATTTATTCAACATTTTGTTCGTTCGGGTTTGAATGTGTTATGGTTCTATAGTTAATTTGGTTCGTTGTGCATTGCTGATATTAATTGATCCCGGGAAAAGGAAGGGTGAAGGCGAGGAGGGCGAGGCGGGAGCCGGATCCTCTAACGTTAACGTTACAGAGGGAAGTCAGGGCTTGACATCCCTTCAGGAAACGGACGCGGCGTCGCTAAAAAAAAAAAAACTCTCCCGACTCCTCTGCCACCGCTGGCGCTGGCGCCGCCCATCCTCGCTTCGCGCCGCCGCAATTCACCGATCTCGCCAGCATCGTCCGCGCCGCCCGCCAGCGCCGCACCTCCGTCCACGCCGCCGTCCGCCCGCGTGCCCTCCGTCTCGCCGCCCGTCCGCGTCCTCCAATCGTCGGCGGCACCTCCGTCCGCGCCGCCAGCGCCGCCCCTCCGTCTGCGCCGTCCGCCCGTGCCGCCCCTCCGTCTGCGCCGCCCGTCCGCGTCCTCCAGTCGTCGGCGTCACCTCCATCCGCGCCGCCTGCGCCTCTGACTTCCTCCATCGCAGGTCAGTATCAACTAAATTGCCTCCCTGAATACTTGGTGCGTGTGAAGTGCTTAGTAGCCACTGAATTTTCCAAATTTATAACTTGCATCTTTGAACCAATTGGCACTGATTTGTCTTGTGATTGGTGATATGGAAGGATACAAATTGCGAATCATAAAACTCACCAGGTAGCAACATAAGAAAACTCAATAAATCCTTACAATACCAAAATAATTCCTACCTTACTAGCTACCAGTACTCCACCATTCAGAACATTTGGAACATTCAGAACATAGAGTACTAAGTGTAGCAGCCAAAATAATTCCTACCTTACTAGCTACCAGGACTCCACCATTCAGAATGTGTTAACACCTATCTCATCAACAACAGGAGCTGTCAACAGATTGGTGAAACTTTCCATGAACTCATATTTTGCAGTGCTTGCTTCCTTCGGTTTTGGTATTGGTTTGGTCTTTTTTGCTGATTTTTTTGAGACCACCTTCTTTACCGAGCTAGTCTGTGATGGTATGTTCTCCTTTTCTCCCTGCTGGCTGATGGAACAATCTTCTCTTTGTTTTCTCGCTGTGGTCACAGATGGTGTTTTCCTCCTCCTCTTGTGTTGCCTCTCAAGGAAGCCTAATTTTCTTTTAGAGCCTTTCTTCTCAACCTCTTTTTTCTTCAGACGTGCAGCACTCAGCAAGTCATTTGATGTTTGAGTCACTTGTGTACCACTCAACGATTCATTTGATGATTGAGCCACCTGGACATGGCATCTCTCTTCAACACTAGTTGTGCGTGCACCCAATAGTTCCTTCACTTGCTTAGTAGCACTAATAAGTGCATTCTCGATGACAATACAACATTCTTCAGAGTTGGCTGCTAGAGTTGCCAACTCACAACACATGTGTATAAGAAAATTGTATCGGGTGATGGCATCCAACTTTGGATTTTCAACTACAGTGTCTCTTTTCACTTTCACGGCTCTTTCAAAATGATGAAAAAAGCGGTTGATATCTAAATCTGACTTGAGATGATTCTTGAGGTCATTGTTCAAACTTTCACTTAGTTGTGTGCTTCGCATTCCCAGAGTGAAAGCATCTCTCATAAAACATTCTGCCCACTTCTCCTTTACCTTATAAATACTATCCATCCAAGTTTGCTTTTTCACCTTGCTTCTCATAACATTAAAAGCATCTTCAAATGTTTCTTGGTCTTCATATTCAAACATACAAGCACTGAAATCTTTGAGAAGAGATGATTCATTTTCCTCATTATCTCCCTCATCCACATCATCTTCGTTGTCTTCACTATTCTCTTTGCTGGGTAGGTGCTTGATAGCATTTTGCATAATGTGGAAAGTGCACAGCCCATGTATTGATTCTGAAAAAACATGCCCAACTGCCTTCCCCATAGCATTATCTTGGTCAGTAAATATGGTGCGCGGCTGCTTCTGGTTATGTACCGACAAGAAGGCATTAAATAGCCATTTGAAAGATTCGAATGTCTCGTCATAGAGAAGTGAAGCACCAAATACTACTGTTTCTCTGAATTGATTGAATCCAACAAACACACCAAATGGCCTGTACTCTTTATTTGTCCTAAAAGTAGTGTCAAAGGTCATAACATCACCAAAATGAGCATAATCTATGATCATTTTAGCATCAGCCCAGAATATATTTGTTATTTGTTCCTCACTGTCCAACTGTATAACAAATTGAAAGGAAGGATTCTCAATGGATTTGTCTTGAAAATACTTCAACATACTTCCAGCCTCACCATACTTCAATTCTCTTTGGCGCTTTGTTCGCAAGTGGTTCTTGTGATCTACGCGTGTGTAAGTTAGACCAGCTGATCCACCAGCACGTCGACTAGCGAATTCATGAGCATTTTTTGGTGCAATACCTGAGTCATCAGCTATTTCAATTTCAAAAGCTTGCACTTTAGAGATCCTTCTTTGTGATGGCAACAAGTGGCATGCTTCTGGCAGCTGAAGCATGTGATTATGTTCAAGACAAAGATCATATATTTCATAATTCCCGACTTCGCGGTCTATTGTAAGAGACATACGGACCTCGCAATCAGTTCGAATTTCAGCTCGGCCTGTCTTAGTTAGGTTATCTCTTTTATCTGCAGACTTCTTCCCCTCTTTGAAACATACATATCTGCATGAAGTCGCTACACCATCAAATTTACTCCGATTTGTAAACCTCTTTCTAACACTGAATCCCATTCTTCCTCCATAGTACCTCCAAAAGTCCCATGCATCATCCAAATTATCAAATTTCATGCCAAGTTGAGGTTTCCAGCTAGGTGTGACATTTGCCCTATAAAATAAACAAGTAAAGATTATTCTAACTAATCCATACAAAAGAAATTAAGAGGAGAGGTGCAGATTTGTTTCATGATATCATTGCTACATAGTGACACCAACAAGAACTGATTTAACATGTGCAACTCCTACTGAAAAGATCCATAAAAGCAAAACTTACTTGTTTGGATCTTGATTCTCCATTGATCAGCCTCTAAATTCTGATTTTGATGTTGTATTTGATCAGGCCAGGTGCTTGTTGTGCTGATGCTCCAAAGAGAAGAGGAAAAGAGCATTTTGATGTGCTGATGCTCCAAAAGAGAAGAGAAGAAAAGCAGTATTGCTGTGCTGGGAGTGGCAGATGCTCCAAAAGAGAAGAGGAAAAGAGAAAAAGTGAGGTGCAGTACAAACAGTGGAGGGGAAAGTGGAGAAGAAGTGGAGGGAAGCAACTCACGGGTGTGGTTTTGGCGCCAAGCTGGGTGACTTTTCCCTCCAAAAGAGAAGAAAGAGAAAGAGGAGGTCACGTGCATGAGAAGGGAGGGGGTGTCGTGTGTCCGTTTCCTGAAGGGATGTCAAGCCCTGACTTCCCTCTGTAACGTTAGAGGATCCGGCTCCGGCGAGGCGACGGCTACCGTTGATATCAAGGAAGAGGGTAAGGACCGCGAGGCGACGGCTACCGTTGATATCAAGGAAGAGGGTAAGGACCGCCACGAACCAGAGCTTGAGGCTGCGACAAAATGCCAATTGTGTCATGATCATATGGAATCTAACGGCAATTATGTAATCTATTTATGTACCTATCTATGGGTGTGTGTGTATTGGACTATATATTAGTGCAGAGCAGTGGCGGAGCCAGGATTCGAGTATAGGGGGGGCCGAGTACATGTATTAATCAAATCTTGTTGGTAATTACTCGTTGCTCCTATTAAAATTGTTGATCGTTGGGGGGGCAGGCCTGCTCGTCCCCCCCTGGCTCCGCCCCTGGTGCAGAGACAGGAAGTGAACCTACCTGATGCCGACGACAACCTTGAAGTCGTCCTGCATTGACCTCTTGATGTACTTGTGGAAGTCGAACCTGCTGTTGTGCGAGAGATGCGCGTTGATGAAGCCCTGCCGCAAGGTGAGGTAGTCCGCCTTGGTCACCGACGTGAAGAACTGCCTGAAGAAAACCACCTGATCCACATCAAACACCACAGATAAGTCACAAGACAAGACAAGAAAAGTGATGAGCGTAGAGGAAGAAAGAAACTCACGATCCATCTGACACCAGGGGTGCTGGAGAGTCCCAAGTGCCGCTTCACGAACGTCGTCTGGTGCGTGAACCGGCACCGCGAAGGATCTGCAAGGATTCAGTAGTTGAACATATCAGTTCTTCACCCTGATGATCGCTAGTGCGTTTGAAAAATGCACCACGTTTCAGAAAGAAAATGCGAGTGGTAGCTAGCTGGATGCTGACCATTTGCGAACTGATACTCCAGCGAGGTGGGCTCCGACTCCCACTTCTTCCATTTCTTCATCTGCAGGAAATCGACAAGGATCAGTAACAGCGTTGCAATCGATGAAAATTATGCTTTTTCCTGAGAAACTCACTTTGAGGCGGCTCAGAGCCATGGTGACGACGCTGTACAAGACGTGGAAGACGGCGAGCACGAAGATGAATATATGCAGCTGGTGCATGCTCCCCGCCGACATCAGCGCCACCTTGCCCCGCAGAACCAGTTTAGTCAAGCCAAGCCAAGCCGAGAAGAAACTCAGGTCATGTTCATGCTCACTAGCTAGGTGCTCACCTGTTTCGCGCAGACGTCCTCTCCGGCTGGGGGGGCCAGGAACCGGCGGTGAGTCTCGCCTTGGAGCCATAGAAGCCTCCGGTGGTTGTCCTTGCCGTGGCCGCCACCGCCGGCGCCGTCGTTAAGCTTGCACGGGAGCATCCTCATGCCGGCCTCCTTGGAGATGCATATCTTGGAGATGGGCGTCTGCGCCACGGTGAGGAGCAGGGATATGAAACCCACCAGCATGAGCTCTGCTATCATCTTCTCCAGCGCCTCCCCCAGGGCCTTCTTGTGGCGCTTGCGGAACCACTGCACAGCATGCAGCTTAAAAACACCCACGCCCCCACGGGCAATCAGTTACGTTATGTTCGTACAAAACGTACGTGTCCGAGGTTGTGGAGGGCGTGCTCCATGGCGACGGAGACGAGTATCATGACGGTGCAGACGAGCGCCACCGCCCACGTCGGCGTGTCCGGCAGCTCCCGCCCTCCCGCCGGCCCCGCCATCGACCAAGCGTTCCGGCTATAGCCCAAGTATGTATCGCCGGCACGCAATGACGCAGCCTTTTCTTTGGCACCGAGCAAGCGACAGGCGATGAGCCAGACGCACGCACGACCACGGATCGTCCGAAGAAGGATCCGGTAGTAGGCGAAGCAGGTGTGCGTGGTGTGGCAAGCTGAGGTGTGGTGTGTGGCGGGACTGGTACTAGTCTGTCCAGGTTTTTATGGGTGAGCGCGCGGGCGAGCGGGCGGGCGTCGTCGTCGTCAACGGCGCGTCGGCGCCGCCGGGGTGGCAGGGGCGCTGCGGTTTCGGCACCGGGCGGTCCATGCACGGCGAGCCCGTGGGTGCTACTGGGAGAGTTTGGTGGCGGAGTATGCATCCATGCATGCATGTGACCGCAGTTTCGTTGCCATGGCGCGCCCATGCTGGTGGTTGCAGACAAAGCACTGCCGTGCCGTATGATCAACGCCCGCGCCCGGCCGGGGTACGGTGTCGGGAGTCGGGACCGGCGACGAAAGGGCTGAGAAATGCGAGGCTGCTCTTCAGAAAAGAAGAGGGAAACGACTAAACACGTGCATGGTTGTGTGAAGTCTGATGACTGGGCTCGCGTTGACGCTCGGCGCTCGCAGACTCTGACTCTCTCGCCAAATTTATCAATGGAAACAAGAGGCGGAACTCGCGTACTGTGTCGTGCGGGAAAAAAATAGCAAAACAAAGGAAACGCTGGGAATCCACAGACCGAAAACAGCTGACGCGTTGACTGGCCGCCTCAGATGATTGACACGTGCCCCGTGCGGCATGGGCCCCTCCGGCAGCTATGTCCGCCCCCTCCTCCTGCATTGAAGCACCGCCCGGATCCGCCATCGAGCGGCAAATCCCGAGAGCCCCCTCCTGTCCTCCCCACTCCTCTCCCACCGCCGGCCGGCGAAGCTCGTCATGCAGCCTGTTGCGATCGACGTCAACCGTGCTGGGAGGGGATGGCCGCCGCTGCACGCGAGCCATCGTGATCGGCTCTAGTGCAGCAGGCCGGCCCATCGTTCATGTGTGAGCTGCCGCAAGACCCCCTCCCCCTCCCAATGGTCCTGTAAGGCGCTGCAACAGGTCCACACGGCGTTCTGCATGTCCTTCAAGCGGTGAGGCAGCTGCTGCAATGGTGGGAGAGCTTGCCGGTTGGCAGTATGACCTCTGCTGCATGGAATCGCTGATGTTGCGATGGCGATGGCATCAACACCAATGATGCTGCGAGGGCAATGTGCACTGTGCAACGCCATCGATGTTCCCATGGCGACGACAGTCGATGAGGATGTTGCGCGGCAACTATAATACCGGTAATGTTGTGGTGGCCATGTTGATGAAGCACGGACTAGCAAGATGCTAATTCGTGCGTGTAGACGGCCCGATCTTTCACGGCGATGCTTGATCAATAGTTTTTCCCCCTGTTCCTCCTCGCAACCTCCAAGAATAATTTTCACTCGCGTACGAAAATACATGAACAAAAGTAACGATCCCCTCGGATCAGCACGTAGGCGTCGATATGATGATCAACCTTCCGTCGCTAATAGATTTTCTCAATAAAAAAATCACAGAAAATACTCATAATTGGGTCGTCCGAAACATGGACGTTTTCTGACTTTTTTCATAACTCATGGATAAACAAAAACTAATCTGCCCTGTTACAATGGTCGTGGCCCGTGTTAAATAGCCATCTCCACGTGACTGCTCCACCAAAGGGAAAAAAATCAACGCCTAAACAAGTCGTGCAAGACTTGGACTAGAAAAAAGAAACAAAAATCTTAACCAATCTCAACCATAACTACTATTTAGGAAACTTCCTAATAGAATATATTAATATTCTTGCTAATTAGCATGCATGTATTTATCTAGCACGTAACGTGCGCTTCCTTATTCCATGGGATTGAATCGAACATGCATTTATCCATGGAGGGGGTGTTCTGAACGTGGGAATGATCTTCTGTAGTTTTGGCTCCTGCCCTTGGTTTTCTTGTTCCAGGGTCAATCCGTGCATGGGTCCGCGACTTCTTCTTCTCTGTTTTTTGCATGATATATCAGAAACATCAAGGCTGCTCCACACTTCCCTCCGTCGCCATATATGTTGTATTTGCGACTTTTGTTTCGGTCGTTTGGCTGGAACAATATAGGTTGACCTTGAACTCGACAAAATACTAATTCCAGGGCCACATAAAAAACGCATTCGCCCATCAATGCCTCGATGGTTTTCAGTAGCATGCAACAGATTTGTTCGCATAAGTTCTGCTTTGCTTGTCATCTCTTTAGTTGGTTTGACTTGAGTAGCGACGACATTTGAAGTTACACCGGATATTACATTGGCCGTATCATCCTCCCTTCCTTGAAGTGAAACCGTCCTCGGTTTCAAGTCTATTTCAAGCTCAATTTTAGACATGGGAACTTGCAACTCTGTGTTTATTGCACTGTCCGTCATTGGTTTCAGCACGTGTCGTCTTCCATCGTGCATGAATGTATATGTATTAGATTTACCCGCATGCACAGCGTCATGGTCATACTGCCATGGTCTTCCCAACAAGAGCTGGCACGCATCCATGGGCACAACATCACAGTCGACTTTTTCAATATATTCACCAATAGCAAATGTCACACGTACTTTATGTGTAATTTTTAATTTTTCAGAATTGTAAAGCCACTCAACATGATGTGGTTGTGGGTGCCGCCACATGGACAAACCCAAAGCCTGCACGAGATCTCTGCTTATGGCATTGGTAAAACTGCCACCATCAATTATCATCTTGCACGCACGATTCTTGATATTGCATTGTGTTTTAAAAACACTCCAACGCTGCCCTTTAGGATCACCATCCTCCTGCATCTTCTTCACTAAGAGATTTAGACCCTTCATCGGTGCATCAACTTCTTCTTTTATTTCTTCTACATCTTCTCTTCTTTTTCGCAAACGATCTTTCCAATCAGCAGCGAACACATCCGTTGGCATGGGAATAAAACAAATTTGTTTGCCCTTCCGTAATAAAGAATAACTATTTTTCTTGACATCCCGAACAGCCCCAACACGCTTGCACCATGGGTCCCCAAGTAGCAGATGGCACAACACCATAGACACAGGACAAACATGAAAAAATTCCGCACAACAATATTTTCCCAGATCAAAAATTAGCAAAATCTGATGCGTAATTTTGATTTCACCTTTGAACCACTTCAGCATGTACGGTCTTTCAAGAGGCGCCATCTTCAGCCCCAATTTTTCCACCACCTCGATGCTCACCATATTGACTGTAGTACTCTCATCGATTGTAAGATTGACACGTCGTTCGTTCACGACGCAACGAGTGTGAAAAAGAGTGACCTCGCCAATGCCTTCCTCCTCCATCAATATGTTCCTGCACAACATGTTGATGCTTGACTCCACAGACGATATTACAAACTAAGTCGCCGTGACTAACCTTTGCTCTGAATACCACTTGATGAAGCACGGACTAACAAGATGCTAATTCGTGCATGTAGACGGCCCGATCTTTTACGGCGATGCTTGATAAATAGTTCTTCCCCTTGTTCCTCCTCGCAACCTCCAAGAATAATTTTCACTCGCGTACGAAAATACACGAACAAAAGTAACGATCCCCTCGGATCAGCACGTAGGCGTCGATATGATGATCAACCCTCCGTCGCTAGTAGATTTTCTCGATGAAAAAATCACAGAAAATACTCACAATTGGGTCGTCCGAAACATGGAAGTTTTCTGACTTTTTTCATAACTCATGGATAAACAAAAACTAATCTGCCCTGTTACAATGGTCGTTGCCCGTGTTAAATAGCCATCTCCACGTGACTGCTCCACCAAAGGGAAAAAAAGAATCAACGCCTAAACAAGTCGTGCAAGACTTGGACTAGAAAAACGAAACAAAAATCCTAACCAATCTCAACCGTAACTACTATTTAGGAAACTTCCTAATATAATATATTAATATTCTTGCTAATTAGCATGCATGTATTTATATAGCATGTAACGTGCGTTCCTTATTCCATGGGATTGAAACGGACATGCATTTATCCATTGAGGGGGTGTTCTAAACGTGGGAATGATCTTCTGTAGTTTTGGCTCCTGCCCTTGGTTTTCTTGTTCGAGGGTCAATCCATGCATGGGTCCGCGACTTCTTCTTCTCTGTTCTTTGCATGATATATCAGAAACATCAAGGCTGCTCCACACTTCCCTCCATCGCCATACATGCTGTATTTGTGACTTTTGTTTCGGTCGTTTGGCTGGAACAATATAGGTTGACCTTGAACTCGACAAAATACTAATTCCAGGGCCACATAAAAAACGCATTCGCCCATCAATGCCTCGATGGTTTTCAGTAGCATGCAACAAATTTGTTCCCATAAGTTCTGCTTTGCTTGTCATCTCTTTAGTTGGTTTGACTTGAGTGGCGACGACATTTGAAGTTACACCGGATATTACATTGGCCGTATCACATGTTCCCGCTGCAACGTTGGTGTGGATACAACTGCAACATTGGTGATGTGTTCGTGGATATGTTCGCAACACCGGTGTTGTTGCGCGGCGGCGATTGCAACGCCGGTGACACTGCGAGGACTTCAATGGTGGTGCAACGGCGGGCTTATGCTTGCATGGCAGACATGCTGCGATGTGTCTATGTGACGTGAAGAAGGGACTTGCTAAGTTGACCCGGTCCCTAATCCAATGGTTGGTAACACCTGAATCGGACGTTTGTCGACCCAATTGATTACCCCAAGAAATCAGTCTATTGATGCGTAGCATGCGCCATAAAACAACAAACGGCATAAACATCAATTTTGTGGGATATTTTCCTTTCAATGCATTTTTTCTGGTAGTTGGAAATCGAATTGTTGCGGCTTTATCTTCCTCCTCACGCATAACTTCTTCGTTCTTCTATGATCTCCAAACTAATGTTGGCTGAACTGCCTTGTACCACACCCATAGTCGGCAGTGTTGCCACCCGTGCCTTGCAGGCACTCTCCGCGCTCGTTGTCACCTCCATCGTGTCGTGCGGTCCTAGCTTTCACTTCGAACCTTGAACTCGCACATATGAATCTGTTGCCTCCCTACGTCGATGACATGTTGTTGTAGCCGATAGTGGCCACCCTTTCTATGGCTCAGGGCTTTACTCCTCTCTTAGGTAAAACCGACTTACACAATTCATAAATTCGAGCAACTAAGAAATAGATGATGCCTAAAACAAATGGTACAAGAGATAGGTTATTGGGCAACTAGTACTATTTTTCCTAGAAAATATTGGGCAACTAGTACAAATGGTACACTAACAAAGAGGCAATGAAGCTTTGAAAAATGCGATAAAGCTACCACTTCATTGTGTCATCCCTGACCTGGACGGGGGTGTTGAAAAACATCCTTATAACATCTCTAATAGGTGCCTTAAATAGGGTAGGACCACTTTTTACATTATGAGGGGGCAAAAATGTTGGTTCAATAGGTGCCATGTATGCGAAAAAAAACTCCAAAATTACAACACCAAGTGTTGCAAAGTTACAACACTTGGGTGGTTGGAGCAAAACATGTAGGGCAGGGAGCACACAAATCTGCAACACCAAGTGTTGTTTACATCAGTCTGTTGCTCTAATAGGTGCCTTAAAATAGGGAATCCACAAAAAGACAATATGTTTTGCAACACCTACTTTAGGGCATTTATTAGAGTTGGAGGTTTCTAGGTGTTGTAAAACACTTTTATGTGTTGCATATTCTGCTCCAACCATAATTTGGTGCCCTATTATAGAGCACCTATTGGGTATGCTCTTAGATCAGCGTTGAAAGACCGAGAAATCACAAGGCCATTACCCCCATCTAACGTGTGAAGCTCTAAGAGGTAATGAAATACGACAAGCTCTGGACACCTCTCCAGCAAATCCTCACACAAATGTATGAAGAAAGCCAAGAAGGTTAAGGGCAAGGGTTTGAGATGCACGAGCTAGACCCCGTAGTAACCCAATAACCCCTCTCACGAAGGGAGAAAGAGAAAATCCCAATCCGCTCGACAAATGACGAAGCAGAATTAAGGTTTTCCCCTCGCAAGATCGAGGAACAATCCTAGAAGGGCATATGGGGTCAGGTAGGTTGGGTCCGCCCCTGCGAGGCGTTCTCTGCAAAGAGATGGCCGTTGACCCACGACGGTGACCACATCAGTGTTGCAGCTGGAACTAGTGAGTTGTCTTGCCTCCTCTTAACAAAAGATCGAGAAGGTGGAAAAGAGATGGAAGCAACAAGGGTGCGAGGGGTAAGAAAGAAGATAAGCATAATGTAATCTACTCACCTTGGGCTTACCTTTTATGACCCAGAAGAGGAGCAGGACCGTCAGGGCCGCCACCCGGTCCCAAAAGTCGAACCGTCATGGAGACATCGTCGGGTATTTCTCCGACCAACCAAACATCAGGAACTAGACCATGCATGGTGTGGGTATAAGTGCGGTCACATCATCGCCCATAGTAAATGCAAGGGAATCCATGACACATGGACTACGTGTGATGTAGAAGTGGCAAAGGAAAATGATGGCCCTTTGAAAAACAAGGGGGAAGGAGAAAAGGATTCATGGAGGCCATGCGAACAACTTCAGGGAGAAGCAAGGGGTTCCTCATTCATACCGCTGATGTGGATCTTGAGGATGGAAAGTGGAGTTTTTTTTGTATTGTGACATGAAAGGTATAGGACAAAGTCCCTCAGGCCCACACTCCCGTCTCTTGGAAGGGAGGGCCCAAGTCTGTTGAGAAGGGCCTCGATACCAAGCTCCTCATCCAGACTTGGCTTCAAGGATTAGGCAAGGAGACCACTGACCACATGAGACAGGGGAGGAAACACCCACGATCCAAAGATCGGGATTGGAAGGACCAAAGTGTTTGCAACCAGGAGACCGGGAAAGGACCCGTCCAGCCTACTCAAAGTCGAGTATAAAGACCGAGGGACCAAGACAACGGAGGGGACAACTTATAATCTGACAACCAAGATGACGGAAGTGAAGCCCCAGTTTATACATGATTAGATATGATCTTGGGCGTCCAAGTGAGATCAACATCCACATATCCCATCAACTTAGTGTACAAGTCGATGGATCCCACATTATACTCGCCGATATAAATAATTTCAGACAATCGGGACTAGGGTTGTTACTCGCATTGCGGGGAACCGAAGCTAGGTAAAATTCTCTATCTATATTCATACTTGAGGTTATGTCGTGTTGCCACACAAATCCATGCACATCACTTTACCATTGTTTGGGTGCTTTTCAGAACATTGTCGACAGTTACGACGCAAACTCGCCACCACCGTCGACTTCGCCAGCGCGGAAAAGGTTTTCACCCGAAGTACTGATAGGGGAAGTTAGGGGAACCAGGTGACGCACCCAAGGGTGAAACGAGACCCGCAGGTGTCACCGCCGCTGACACGGAAGCGTTGAACTTTCGCTTCAAACCTCCCTCGCACGTTGCCGCAAAACACTAGCAATTGAGTCCGCTATGAGAGGAGGTCGCCATAGCGAATCAGGGCCTACAAATCTGATCAGGGACTGTCCGCCACCACCGGTAGCAGCCACACCAAGACCACCATCCGCTTGGTCCCTATCATCTACACATCCAAGGGGGTAACCAATACCGCCGCCACAAAACCTGTGAAAGAGCAGGCCACACATTCCACCTTCTAGTGCCACCACCCCGACATCCAAGATCCCTCGCCCCCATATCACCGCATATCGTCAAGGCCGACCACCGCTTAAGGCAAGACAACTGCTTCTACGCACCCTAGTCTCACCACAATGGTGGATCTGGGAGAGAAACCGTCCAACCTCAAGTGGAAGTCGTCAAATCTGGGACATAGGGGGCGCACAGTCCCCAGCTTCCATCCATGTTGAACATGATGCTATCAAGGAAGATGCAAACCACCCACCATATTCACCTCCACCCGTCGGAGGACATGAAATATGCATCTGACTTTATGACCAAATACGGAGCCACAACAACGCGGCGTGTGAGCATCACTTCTCGCAGCTAGGGCGGGACTCGGAGGAGCGGTGGGAGAAGGTTAGCACTATATGGCGCTGATGCGGAGAACATCTGATGTCAACGGACGAGGGACGAGGTCAAAGGAGCTATAGCCTTACCACACATGCAAGGGGAGAGGCTTGCCGCCAGCATGGTCGGGTCCGGTACGCTGTAGCATGTCGCGATCGTATCAAAGTCAAGTGACCATCGTAAGCACGTACTTCGTCCGATCCTAAATATAAATCTTTCTAGAAGTTTTAATGCGAACTACATACGGATGAATATGGACATATTTTAAAGTGTAGATTCACTCATTTTGCTCCATATGTAGTCTTTAGTAGAATCTCTAGAAAGACTTATATTTAAGAACGGGAGGAGTATAAATCTTTCTAAAGATTTTACTATAAAGACTGCATTCAGATGTATATAGATGTCTTCTAGAGTATAAGTTCACTCATTTTGCTTCATATGTAGTCTAGAGTCCCGCTTCGGTACAACCCCCTCACAAAACGTATAAAGGACAATAGGGACATTTCACACATTATACCAACTTTTGTATGTACGATGGATCATCTACGGGGACGTATACGCTTTACGCGAGAGGTAGCAATACTGGACCGGCCCACTAACAGGGTCCGATACAGAGCAGGCGTAAAAGTCACAAAAATGTGCAGCGCCGAGCAGGGGATTCGAACTCACGACAATAGCCTTCGTGAATGGGTGCTGCTAACCACGCTAACTGTCTCCCACATTTGATAAAAGTCAACCGCAGAAGCTATATGAACACACAAAACTGAAGCTTTTTTTAATAGGCCGAAATCTTTGAATGTTTACAAAGTTTAGAATGTTTCACTGAAAATTGTGATCATTTTTTACAATACAGAATTTCTTTTAGGTTCTGTGAATAATTTTTTTAAAAGAAACATTTTACAGAATTCCAAAGTAAAATCTGAAAACGTGAACATTTTTTGAAATCCATGAATTGTTTTTCATACACAAACATTCTTTGAATCTGTGGACTTTTTAAAATGAGAGAATTTTCGGAAATACGAATAACCTTCAAAATTTTGGAGCACATTTTGAATATGTTGACCATTTTGAATATATGAAAAAAGGAAACAAAAAAATATGTTGAGCATTTTCTGGAGTTTTCTCGGTGAAAAAAGGCCGTTAAATGGCGGGACGTGTCCCAACTTGCATACGGTGGTGAAAATCGTTCAAACCTCGCATGGATGCCTATGATGGGCATGCCAACCCGCTCCCAAAAATTGGGGTCATTTGAAGAATGTTCAAAAATAGATCATGTTCAACGGAGGCGTCCAGATAGGACAGAATGCTCGTCTAAGAGCATGCTGTTTCTTAATATCTCTGAAATGACCCTAGTTATTTTCATGGCCTTGTATAACTAATTCAAAGCACCATGCCAAGTTATTTGCATTTTGACAAGTTTTTCCATTTTCTGGAGTTTTTCTCGGCAAAAAAAAAACTGATAAATGGCCGGACATGTCGCAACGTGCACACGATGTCAGAAGTCGTTCAAATCTGGAATGGATGCCTGCCATGGCTTTGCCGACTTGGTGACAAAACTTGGGGTCATTTTTAAGGATGTAAAAAACACGACGTTCAATGTATAGTGTCCAGATAGGCTAGAAGGCTCCATTTGAGAGCACTTTTTTTTCCGACATCCGTCAAGTGGCCCTAATTTTTGACAAGTTTTGTATTTTCTGAAGTTTTCTCGGTTAAAAAAAGGCCGATAAATGGTGGGACGTGTTGCAATATGTATACGGTGCTGGAAGACATTCAAATCAGGCATGGATGCTTAACATGAGCATCCCCACCTGCTTGCAAAAGATGGCATCAGTCCAAGATTTCTAGAAAACACCATGTTGGCCTTGCATGACCAATTCAATGCACCAAGCCAAGTTATTTGAGTTTTCGACAAGTTTTACATTTTCTTTGTTAAAAAAGACTGATAAATTGCAGACATGTCGCAACTTGCATACGGGTGTTGAAAGTCCGGGTTTAAAGGTCAACCCATTTCAATCTGTTTGTTGCCTCTACAGATGCGGGTTTTGGGAACCTTCTAGATGGTTCCAGGTCGGTGTTTACCGGTTTGAATACCTGCTAGAACGTTCATGAATCAGTTTTTTTGTCTTTCTTTTTTCTTTTTCAAAATCAGAACTTTTAAAAATATTCAACATATTTATTTATTTTTCAAAAAAATTGAATTCAAATAATGGTCACGTTTTCAGAAAAATTTAGAGTTTTAAAAAAATGTGTTTTGAAAAGTTGTTTAGAATTTCAATTGTTTTTCTCAATAAAAAAATAGAGTTTCAAAATGTATTCCACTTCTCAATAAAATGTTTGCATTTGTTTCACACTTAAAGAAGTCACATTCAAAATTCCAATAAACGTTCAAATTTGTTCGCATCTAAAAAAGTCTCATTCAAATTTCTAGAAATGTTTAAATCTGTGGCTGTTCATACTACCTTCGTTCGGGATTTGAAGGCCAGCGAGCCCAGGCGACGCCTCGTAGAGAAAGTCACGCCTTTCCTGAATGGCCTTCAAATAACCGGACGGACGCAATAGTATGCAACATAACCGAAGCAGAAGTGTATAGTCTATAGTGGTGTCTCTAAAAAGACTTGTGTTTAGGAACGAGGAAGTACATCACTCCGTGGTTGCGAGGTTGTATATAGGTGCTGTGGTGATGGCTGTGGACACGGCACCCCCGAGCCCAAGCAGTGTCGCAGGTGTGGAGCCATGGAGAAGGCGCCCTCCCGCACAAAGCATCGATGACGACGGGGATCTCCAATTTTTTGCCTTGACATAGTCTGCCAGATGTTCGCACTTGACATGGGTAATTTTGTGCACTTGTTTCTTGGATAGGTGTGTGACCTATGCGTTTAAAAACTCTAGAGAAGATTTTCGACATTGCCGTCATTTGTATAACATGTCTAAGCAACCAAACATTAGTTACCACCAGATGATTCTAGAGAAGTCCTTGTCATGTCATGATTCGCCAATCATATGATGGCAGCCTATTATAAGAACTCCGTGGTTTCTTATGTCTGTTGGGAACTTTTTAACAAAAAAAAGAAGAAGTTGGTGTCGATATTTCACCAAGTCCTCAATTTTAACTTCTCCATTTGTTAGTCGTTTCCCTACGTGAAATATGAATAGTTGAACACCAGGCTAAAAGTTTCTTGCTCCTCCATGGATTTGCATTCAAAATTTTGTATTGTGCTACTACGAAAAGATTAACAGAATAAAAAAAATACTGTATTGAAATGGAAATTTAATTGTAATAAAACCACACGGCAACCATTATATTAAAGCCACCATAAAAATACAGATATTAAGATCATGTTTCTAGTAACCTAATTGTCACACTAATAATTTCTCTGAATTTTCTTTCTGCCTCTCTTGGATGATTTGGGTACCTGACCCGCCAAGTGCATAGAACTCTGCTATGACCTCAATAGGTATATTCTTTGTTTCCGGGACCTTTAGACAAACGAAAACAAAAGCCAACACACAAACAATGGCATAAACTCCGAAAACACCCGCAAGACCTATATACCTCAACAATACAGGGAGGGTATATGTCACAATGATGTCACAAATCCAAAAGATTAGGCTACATATGGCCAAGCAAATAGCACGAACTTTGTTGGGGAAAATCTCTGAGCAGAATATATTTGGTATTGGACCAAAACCCATAACAAATATGCAGAAATAGATTCCAACGCTCATTGTTGAGAGCAGTGCATGTAGTTCAGCACTCAGATTCACAATGTTGACGGTTACCAAAACAACGAGGGACACTACCAAGATGGGTATTGTCACAAGTAGTATCCTTCTGCATGAGGCAATGAAAAGAAATTATTACGCTGTTATTTTATTTTGGAAATAATAAATTTAGACGTAAATCTTAAATTTTACTAATAATTATTTGTAACTTGTGTAATAGTAAAGAAATATGGATACCTTCTTCCAGAGCGATCCATAAGCCACATGGCCATGCAAATAAAAGGAAGCATCAATAAAGTTGTGAGAGCGCTCATAAGAATCGACACTGAAGAAGAGCTGATGCCAAACTTTGAGAGAAGAACCCCAACACCAGCTTGCTCAAGTATTTGAGGAGTGTAATAAAGAATGCCATTGATGCCAGCAAACTGCAAAAGGAATATTGAAAAATAAATAATTTACAATTTAGATTGAACAAAATAAAAAAAATTAATTTAATTTAACACTTTAATAAAACCTTGCTCGGTGAGTTCTCACAGAAAAATAGCATTATCATAAAAGACAGTGTTCTGCATCATTAATGTGCACCTACTTATATGGCTAAATGTTTCTTTGGTTATATACATATATCATATGTTAGTTATGAGATGTATAAATTCAACATGCAAGTCAAAGTATATATATATAGTCACTAAAAATGGGAGAATAAAATGACGGTCAGGACAGACTACCTAAAAGTTGTAATGTGATATTTAAGTGCCACGATACTTATGTTTTAAAATAGGCTCATAGTAATTAGTTCTCACTTCTAAAAAACTTACCTGTTGAAGTACTTGTATTCCAACACCCACGACTAGCGCACGTTTTACACCAGGTTCTAACAGATCCTTCCATTTTGTACTTCTATAATCTTTATTAGGTGAATGAATACCAATATTGTGTCCAGACTTATGAAAAACCGATTTGTTGACCAAAGCAGTCGCTTGAATGAAATTCCCGTCTATTGGAGCATCCAGTAGGTTTTCAGAACTTGGTACACCTCCTTCATGCAAATATACTCGTTCCATGCCACCTTCCATTTGCCCATCCAAACGATATCCTGATGACATTTTCCAAGCCAATTGCCAACCTCCACCAATATGGCCGCTTTTGCGACATACCACAAAATCATTTATATTCGTAGGTTTGGGTTGAATAAGATAATCATGCTCGCTATCACACGTATCATCTCCGTTGTGTTCTAGCTCATGCTCTTTGGTCTCTTCCTGATTCTCTTCATCCCCTTCAATTGGACCTTGTTGTTCTAATTCATTGAATATGCCATGGGTCACCTGTTTTATGAAAAGGAAGTGTACTTAGGGAAAATAGTAAATTGAAGCGAAACCAATAGAAACTTTTGAATTAGTGAGAAGCATTAGATATCCAAATCATTTGTAAAATAATAGAGCAATATAAATATTTCATTACATGATGCGTTATGACCTAATTTATTCTTAAAAGATCGTAAAGTAACTAAAAAATTAATATGGCTGAGCATGTACGTACACATGTATTGATAATTGCAAACCATGAAAGTAAAATATAAAGCTCCGATGCTAACTAGATGAAATATTGGAACTTTGTTAATGATTACATTACCTCAGGGAGCCCATGCATACTCCCAATAATGTTAACAACTGGGTCATAGAACGATGCTCCACGACTCACAGAATGACCAATGGCACTTTCTTCTGTGTTTGTTCTCTTCAATGGATAGGCAACACAATGCAAATCTTCTGGAAGTCCATATAATTTTATTATTTCATCATTGACAGTCATTTTTTCCCTTAACATACTTTCGTTAGTGCTAATTAGGTACTCCTCAATAGACGGAGTGTCACCAACTTGTGTGCCCTCCAAAAGACTTGCCATTTCACCTGTAATAAAAGCGACATATAACATTCAATGCTAACTAAAAACTTTAAATTATAATATAAAGAGAGCAAAAAAGATGACTTGATTTCAAGTAACTGAATCTAAGATATACCTGAGACATCTTCCTTTCTTCTTAGTTTTTGTAAAACCATCTTTGCTTCATCCACCCTTCCTTGGCTCACAAGCCAACTCGGAGTCTCGGGTAGATAGAAGATAGTCAAAATTGAGTATATTAGCGAGGGTATCAATTGTATCCCAAGCATGATCCGCCAACTAACCTTTGGCAGCATGGACATCCAAAACACCATGCAGTAAGATAAGAACATACCAACTGAACCACTTAACTGGGGAAATGTGCTTAATTTTCCTCTCATATCAGGAGGCGCGGTCTCAACTATATATAATGGCACAAGTGTAACTGCCAAACCAATACTAAATCCCTGAATAAGCCTCGCGAATAGCAGCATATACACATGTTGGGACCAAAATATGACCAATAGTGCACTAACAAAGGACAATACCGCCGAGGTAAGTAGCATCGCCCACCTACCAAATTTATCAGATAGCATTCCAGATAGTGTTGTGATTATTGTTGCCCCAAAAAGTGCCATGGCCATAATACACCCCTCGATCATTGGCATACTATCTAGTTTAAACTCATCCTTTATGTAAAACATAGCACCTGGTGATCATACAAAAGTTCATAACCAATTAGTGAAACTTTACAACTTTGACCTCCTCTCGGAGAAAATTCAAACTAGGAAAAAGCACAATGATACACCATATTTATCATGATCTGAGTGTTAGTATGTAAGCATATATTCCCTCCGTTCCAAATAAGTGACTCAACTTGACACTAACTTTGTATTAAAGTTAGTACAAAATTGAGTCACTTATTTTGAAACGGAGGAAGTATTAGTCATGCATAATAATCTGATGAAGAAAATAATCAGAAGCGAGGTGGCCGAATGCATGCAAGCGAAAGGCGGAACAAAAGCGATTGTATCTGGAGGCCATGCAGATAGATGTGCACGCACGCACAGCTGCTACGTGTTCACGGCGGATCGGAATATTTACATCCGTGCATAGGATAGTTTTTGGTACCATTGTGGAATTTTTTAACTGCAATGTCTCAGTGCGCTACCTACAAATGCTAGAGTTGGCAACCTGTACGTGATGTCAATCCACCATATTTTTTCATAAAAAAAAATATATAAATTTTTGACACATATACACGGAAGCTAATAGTACTATTTTTGCATAAGTTGTGATGTCGCTTGTTGGCAAACAAACATGCATGTATGTAGTTTTTTTCCTGTCAACTAGATAGATCCCAAAAATCCTATGAACAAACTCAAAGAAACTACATGTGATGGTGCGTATACGCAATGGCTAAAACAATCAAGGGATAGATTTTCTTCACCTGCAATGCTCGCATTGTCCCATCCTTGGAGCAGGTTGCCAATAGATGCGACGAACGCAACAAGAACCGCGCGATCAACGGCCGTCAAGTCACGCAACTTCTGACACGCTGCGCAGAGAGAAGAAGAAGAAACATGAAAAGAAGTCATCATCCATACGAAGTAGAATCGATCTTAAAAGCAGGCCGGTCGTGAAATACTCCATTGAAACACCATGAGCAAGTCGATCGTTTCTTTCAGTTACCTTGTTGTAGTAGTCCAGATCCGTGTCCAGAGGAAGCAAGCTTGGCATGAAGATTAGCCTCCGAATCTCTCACAAGAGGGCGTGTTAAATCTTCCATGGCCGAATCCAGAGAGACACCCGATGCGCCTGCATTGAGAAGATTTGTTGGTTAGTTATAGGTACCGGAGAGAGAACAGAAATCGTTCGTGTGCATGTAGCAGCTAGCTAGCCGCCGCCCATTGAGTCCCTACTGATTTGATGGAACAAAGAGTCGCCATATGATTCAATCTTTGTTCGCAAAGAAAATATGATTTAATCTTAGCATCGACCAGAGGGTGAAGCAGATTCTTACTCCCACGCAGACCCAGACCCAAAGCACAGACGCCAGAACCCAGCAAATTACAAGCAGATTCTCCAGAACAAATCAAACGGCGTCAGGGGGTTGCATTGCATGCGATGGGAGAGAGGAGAGGGGTAGAGAAGAAGTGCTCACCCGAGGGGCGATCGGGCTTCCGTTCCGTCCTCGATCGCTGCCTGCCGTGGTATGCTGATCTCGGCGACTTGGTTTGCAGGATCTGGCTGCCCTTCTTTGGTCTCCAGAGTACGTATACTTAGGAGTCTATATTCGCGTTGGGAGGTTGGCGAGTCCACTTATTTAGCACGTTTTTTTCTCTCGGTTGGTGTTTCCGTTTGGAAACTCGTTCCTTGTTCCCCTCCGATTCCTTCTCTTCTACCAGGAAGCGCGATCGATAGCCTCCTTTTGTTCTGTTCCAACCAAACAAATTTCTGTTACCCACGTAAGCCGGCCCATTCTGCAGCGGTGTGCGGCACGGTCCAGCTAGCCAGAAGACGGCCCAGTCAAGCGGCGAACGTATAAATAAAAGTGTGCCATTCTTCTAAAAAAAAGTGTGCCATATGTCGAAATAACTAGTTAAGGAGTACTCGTTCCAAAGATCGCTTCCCCTTTCCCAGGTTACGAGTTACGACAAGTGGCGCGCTGCATGTGCGTCACTTGTCGCAACCTGGTAGTTTTTCCTTTTTCGTAGATTCGTTTATTCAGAATATTTTATCTCTTAAACCGTGCGTCCAAATCTCGAACCGTTTTCATCATTGGATTCTTCACGTCGAGATTTTCAAAACTAGATCCCATGTTGATAGGTATTGACGAACTTTTTTCATGAAAAAAACCGGACGGAAAAACTGAACCGGGAGCACGGGGTTTTTTCCTTTTCGCAAGAGGCACGCCCGTGCCTCTCGCGGAATCACAACCGTGCCTCTCGCGGAAGCAAAACCGTGCCTCTCGTGGAATCACAACCGTGCCTCTCGCGGAAGGAAAAAAAAATAGAAAACGCGTTTTTTTTTTGTTTCTGAGGAGGCACGGCCGTGCCTCTGGCGAAAGCACAACCATGCCTCTCGCGGAAGCAAAACCATGCCTCTCGCAAAAAAAAAAACAGAAAACACGTTTTTTTTTCGTTTTCGAGAGGCACGGATGTGCCTCTCGTGAAAGCACAACCGTGCCTCTCGTGGAAGCAAAACCGTGCCTCTCTCGAAAAGAAAAAACAGAAAACATGTTTCTTTTTTCCGTTTTCGAGAGGCACGGCCGTGCCTCTCTTGAAACCAAACCGTGCCTCTCACGGAAGGAAAAAACAAAAAACACGTTTTTCTCTTTCCGAAAGCAAAACTGTGCCTCTCGCGGAAGCAAAACCGTGACTCGCGCGAAAAAGAAAAACGCGTTTTTTTGAGCAAAAAAAAATTCAAATTTTTTTGTTCCAAAAGTTAAGGAAGACCGGTGGAAAACCGAAACATAAAAAAAAACCCGTCTAAAAAGCCGAAAACGCGTGCAGAAAATTAATAAAACAAAATCCGGAGGGAGCGCCCAGAGCGCGACACGTGGCGTGTGGCCGAGAGCGCACCAAGTGGCGCTGATCGTTGCGAGCCTCCCGAAGGAGCGCTCGTTAGCTAGTTGCTCTCGCCATATGTGGCTAGGGGTTTTGCGGGTTCCGCAAACCCTTGAGAGGTTCGAACTCTGGGGTGCATGTGAAGAACTCAACCTCCCCAGTCTGCCTACTCGCCAATCTCACAGCCTAGCTCGTCGAACAAGGGAAAGGGGACACAACAGTTTATCCAGGTTTGGGCCACCTTGCAGTGTAAAACCCTACTCCTGCTTTGTGGTGGATTGGCCTCGAGGGGCTGAGGATGAACTAGTACAGTCGAGAACAACCTCGGGAGGTGTGTTCTTGAGCTCAAGTGAGCTGGCGAGCTGGTCAGGGTGGAATGGATCCCATCCCCCTCTATGGTGGTGGCTAGGTCCTATTTATAGTAGCCTTGGTCCTCTTCCCAAATGAAGGCGGGAAAGGATCCCAGAACGGCTAAATTCGAAGGGAGACAACCAGTACATCTTATCTTGACAAAAGTAGTCTTTGCCTTCAAAAGCCTCTGGTCGTGACGCCGCAGTGGGCTCGGTGATGACCTCCGTCCTACCGTCCTGGCGGTCTTGGTCTTGTTGCGCAGGAATGGAAACTTTTGGCTGATTCCTCGAGACTCCGCTCCTGCGCTTGCCTCCTTAGCACCAAAGAGGAAACTGGTACACTGCACCCGCTGGCGCCCACCTGGCCTTGGGCGTCATGGCTCACGTTATCTGAACCTCACGAGGTGAGGCTTGCATAGAGATCTCCGCTCCTCGGAGCCAGCCCGAGGGGGCTGCTCCTCGTGGAGGTCTTGGTGTCGTCCGCCTCGCGAGGCTTGGCCCCTCGCGAGGGTGTTAAGTTGTCGATGTCGAAGCTGGGCCGTACTAGGCCATTGATGGAGCCACGCCGTAGGTCGCATGCAGGCAAGTCTGGGTACCCCCATTCCTAGAACGCCGACAGTAGCCCCCGGGCCCAAGGCGCGCTCGGACTTGGCTTCGAGGCGAAGCCAAAGGGCAAGTGCGGAGCACCGCGGGCCCTAACCGCATGCGGACCTGGTCGACGCATGGCGATTGATGGGAAGTGGGCGCCTCCGCTTCCCCATGCTGCCTCGGCAACCGTTCGACTTGACGAGTCCCTGCTGCATGCAGAGAGAAATCATCATTGCGTGGGATCGTGGAGGCTGGAAGTTGGCCTTCCTCCGGCTATAACTGAGGAGAGGAGCAGAGCCCCCTTGCTCATCTCCGTCGTCTTGCTGCCCGCTCCTTCTTCTTCTCCGTCTTGCTGCTACCTCTTGAGCTTGCGTTGGATTTCCCCGAAGAGGAGAGGATAATGCAGCAGAGTAGCGTAAGTATTTCCCTCAGTTTTTTAGAACCAAGGTATCAATCCAGTAGGACGCCACGCGCAAGTCCCTCGTACCTACACAAAACAAATAGCTCAACACAACCAACGCGATTAGGGGTTGTCAATCCCTTCACGGTCACTTACGAGAGTGAGATCTGACAGAGATGATACATAATATTTTTGGTATTTTTGGTATAAATATGCAAAGTAAAATAAAAAGCAAAGTAAAAAAGCAAAGCAATAATAAAGTGATGGAAGATTGATATGATAGAGAATAGACCCAGGGGCTATAGATTTCACTAGTGACTTCTCTCAAGAGCATAAGTATTTTACGATGGGTGAACGAGTTACTGTTGAGCAATTGACAGAATTGAGCATAGTTATGAGAGTATCTAGGTATGATCATGTATATAGGCATCACGTCCGAGACAAGTAGACCGACTCCTGCCTGCATCTACTACTATTACTCCACTCATCGACCGCTATCCAGCATGCATCTAGAGTATTAAGTTAATGAAAACAGAGTAACGCCTTAAGCAAGATGACATGATGTAGAGGATAAATTCATGCAATATGATAAAACCCCATCTTGTTATCCTCGATGGCAACAATACAATCGTGCCTTGCTGCCCTTCTCACATTGGGAAAGGACACCGCAAGATTGAACCCAAAGCTAAGCACTTCTCCCATTGCAAGAACTACCAATCTAGTTGGCCAAACCAAGCGGATAATTCAAGAGACTTGCAAAGATAACCAATCATACATAAAAGAATTCAGAGAAGATTCAAATATTGCTCATAGATAATCTTGATCATAAACCCACAATTCATCGATCTCAACAAACACACCAAAAAAGAAGATTACATCGAATAGATCTCCACAAGAGAGGGGGAGAACATTGTATTGAGATCCAAAAAGAGAGAAGAAGCCATCTAGCTACTAACTATGGACCCGAAGGTCTGAGGTAAACTACTCACACTTCATCGGAGAGGCTATGATGATGTAGAAGCCCTCCGTGGTGGATTCCCTTCCCATGAGCTCGAAACAGGGCCCAAGATGGGATCTCGTGGATACAAAAAGTTGCGGCGGTGGAATTAGGTTTTTGGCTCCGTATCTGATCGTTTGGGGATATGTAGGTATATATAGGAGGAAGGAGTACGTCGGTGGAGCCGTGGGGCCCACGAGGGTGGGGGCGCGCTGGGGGTAGGCGCCCCTACCTCGTGCCCACCTCGTGGCTTTCTTGACGAGGGTCCAAGTCTCTGGATCATATTCGTGAGAAAACACGTTCGAAGGTTTCATTCCGTTTGGACTCGTTTGATATCCGTTTCTTGAAACACTCAAATAGGCAAAAAACAGCAATTACAGGCTGGGCCTCCGGTTAATAGGTTAGTCCCAAAAGTAATATAAAAGTGGAAAATAAAGCCCAATATGGTCCAAATAGTAGATAATATAGCATGGAGCAATCAAAAATTATAGATAAGTTGGAGACGTATCACTTGCCGTCTTGCTGTAGAGTCCATGGTGCCGATCAGGAGATTCTCTGCGGCGGAGAAAGGAAAAGCCCCTTGGGAGGAGCCTGAACCGCTTCCGATGAGGAAGAGGTTTATCCATCCTTGCGACGTCGGCGCAGGACGGGAGGTGACACGACCTTGGTACGAGCGACCTCCGCCTGGCTTCCTGCTTCCCCTATGTTCCCACCGCAGGACGGCGGCGCCCAATGCGGTTCGGGGTCGCGGTGGACAGGCTAAGGTCGTGCTGCCAGCTGGCCCGCGAACTCACGCCGAGGGCAGCTCGCGCGAGTTCGTGGTGTGGGCGGCAATGCCGCCGCACACGTGGATCCGGTTCCCAAGGTTCTTCGCCGAGGAGATGTTGGGGAACGTAGTATTTCAAAAAAATTCCTACGATCACGCAAGATCTATCTAGGAGAAGCATAGAAACGAGCGGGGAGAGTGTGTCCACGTACCCTCATAGACCAAAAGCGGAAGCGTTAACTAACGTGGTTGATGTAGTCGAATGTCTTCGCGATCCAACCGATCAAGTACCGAACGCACGACACCTCCGCGATCTGCACAAGTTCAGCTCGGTGACGTCCCTCGATCTCTAGATCCAGCTGTGGCCGAGGGAGAGTTCCGTCAGCACGACGGCGTGGTGATGGTGATGATGAAGTTACCGACGCAGGGCTTCGCCTAAGCACTATGACAATATGACCGAGGTGGAAATCTGTGGAGGGGGCACCACACACGGCTAAGAAATCAACCTGTGTGTCTATGGGGTGCCCCCTCCCCCGTATATAAAGGAGTGGAGGAGGGGGAGGGCCGGCCTCCTAGGGCGCGCCCCAAGGGGGGATTCCTACTCCTACTAGGAGTAGGTTTCCCCCCTTTCCTAGTCCAACTAGGAGGGGAAAGGAAGGAAAGAGGGAGAGAAGGAAAGCCCCCCCCCCCCAAACCCTACCCCAATTCGGATTGGGCCTAGGGGGGGGGGCGCCACACCTGGCCGCCTCCTCCTCTCTTCCACTATGGCCCATCAAGGCCCAATAACTCCCCGGGGGGTTCCGGTAACCCCCGGTATTCCGGAAAATGCCCAAACCTATCTGAAACCTATCCGGTGTCCAAACATAACCTTCCAATATATCAATCTTTATGTCTCAACAATTTCGAGACTCCTCATCATGTCCATGATCACATCCGGGACTCCGAACAACCTTCAGCACATCAAAACACATAAACTCATAATACCGATCGTCATCGAATGTTAAGCGTGCGGACCCTATGGGTTCGAGAACTATGTAGACATGACCGAGACTCATCTCCGGTCAATAACCAATAGCGGAACTTGGATGCTCATATTGGTTCCCACATATTCTACGAAGATCTTTATCGGTCAAACCGCATAACAACATACGTTGTTCCCTTTGTCATCGGGGAATGTTACTTGCCCGAGATTCTATCGTCGGTATCACTATACCTAGTTCAATCTCGTTACCGACAAGTCTCTTTACTCGTTCCGTAGTGCATCATCCCGCAACTAACTCATTAGTCACATTGCTTGCAAGGCTTATAGTGATGTGCATTACCGAGAGGGCCTAGAGATACCTCTCCGACAATCGGAGTGACAAATCCTAATGTCGATCTATGCCAACTCAACAAACACCATCGAAGACACCTGTAGAGCATCTTTATAATCACCCAGTTACGTTGTGACGTTTGATAGCACACTAAGTGTTCCTCCGGTATTCGGGAGTTGCATAATCTCATAGTCAGAGGAACATGTATAAGTCATGATGAAAGCAATAGCAACAAACTAAACGATCATAGTTGTGACGCCCCCGATTTAATCGTACACTAATCATGCACGCAAATGTGTACGGTCAAGATCAGGGACTCACGGGAAGATATCACAACACAACTCTAAAACATAAATAAGTCATACAAGCATCATAATACAAGCCGGGGGCCTCGAGGGCTCGAATACAAGTGCTCGATCATAGGCGAGTCAGCGGAAGCAACAATATCCGAGTACGACATAAGTTAAACAAGTTGCCATAAGATGGCTAGCACAAACCGGGATCTGATCGAAGAGGCGCGGGCCTCCTGCAGGGATCCTCCTAAACTACCCAGTCGTCGCCGGTGGGCTGCACGTAGTAGTAAGGCGCCTCCAGTGTAGTAGTCGTCATCGACGGTGGCGTCGCTCTGGGCTCCATCGTGCAGTCACAGCAACCGAGTAGAGATAGGGGAAAAGGGGAACAAGGCAACCGTGAGTACTCATCGAAAGTACTGCAAGCAAGGAGCTACACTACATATGCATGGATATATGTGTAAAGGGCCATATCGGTGGACCGAACTGCAGAATGCCGAAATAAGAGGGGATAGCTAGTCTTATCGAAGACTACGCTTCGGTCACCTTCGCCTTGCAACAGTAGAAGAGGGTAGGTTGAAGTCCTCCAAGTAACATCACATAGCAATAATCCTACCCGCGATCCCTCCTCGTATCCACGAGAGAGCGACCACCAGTTGTATCGGCACTTGGAAGGGTGTATTTTATTAAGTATCCGGTTCTAGTTGTCATAAGGTCAAGGTACAACTCCAAGTCGTCCTGTTATCAAGATCACGGCTATTCGAATAGTTTAACTTCCTGCAGGGTGCACCAACTTACCCAACACGCTTGATCCCATTTGGCGGACACACTTTCTGGGTCATGCCCGCCGCGGAAGATCAACACGTCGCAGCCCCACCTAGGCTCAGCAGAGAGGTCAAGACGCTGGTCTAAACCTAAGCGCCGCAGGGTCAGGCCCATCGCCTCGAGCACACCTGCACGTTGCGTGGGCGGCGAGCGCAGACCTAGCCTAGTGGCGTTCGATCCAATCCGGCGCGGGCAGCTCGATCGGCGACGTCACGAAGTGCCGGTGATACCACGGCGCCGAGTGCCCATATATTTCCCACGTAGTTGGTTAGTGCGTATAGGCCGTAGCCTACTCGGATCAAATACCAAGATCTCGTTAAGCGTGTTAAGTATCCGCGAGCGCCGAACAGGCCAGGCCCACCTCTCTCCTAGGCGGTCTCAACCTGCCTGTCGCTCCGCCACAAAGATCCACTCATGGTGCTCCACCACCGACCCGACTTTAGTCTCCACATGTATCATGTATAAAGTATATAGTATATACCGTGATCACCTCCCGAGTGATCACGGCCCGATAATATAGCACACAGAGACGGACAAGAATGTAGGGCCACAGATGGAATACTAGCATCCTAAACTAAGCATGTAGGATTGCGGTAAAGGTAACAACAAGAGTAACAAGGACATGCTATGCATCGGGATAGGTATAACGAAAAGCAAGAACATGCTACACTACTCTAATGCAAGCGGTATAGAGTAGAATAGGCGATATCCGGTGATCAAGGGGGGCTTGCTGGTTGCTCGGCAAGAGAGAGGGGTCGTCAACTCCGTAGTCGAACTGGGCTGCAGCAGCGTCGGTCTCGTAGTCTACCGTAGAGAAGATGGGGAAGAAACAATGAATACCATGTAAACAGATGCATATCGGTGCATGACATGACAATTAACGATGCTAGGTGTGCCCTAACGTGGTATGAGGTGGTACCGGTTAAGGGGGAAAACATCCGGGAAAATATCCCCGGGGTTTCGTGTTTTCGGGCAGAGGAGCCGGAGGGGAAAGTTGCAAGTTCGATAGGTTAGGGGTGTGTGGCGGACGAACGGACTGCGTAAGCGGATTCGTCTCGTCGTTCTGAGTAACTTTCATGTTGAAAATATTTTAATCCGAGTTACAGATTAAAAGATATGATTTTCTAAAGATTTTATTAATTTCTGGAATTTAATTAATTACTTATATTAATTCGGAAAATAGATTAATGACATCAGCATGATGTCATGCTGACATCAGTAGTCAATAGAGTTGACTGGTCAACCTGACGTGTGGGTCCCACTGTCATTGACTAAGATTAACTAAAATAGATTAATTAGTTTAATTAGTGATTAGGTTAATCTAATCAGGATTAATTAACTTAATTAATTAATTAATTAATATTTTATTTACTTTAGTTATTATTTATTTATTTATTTAATATTTTTAAATTCTTTTTTAAGCCGAGAACCTTGAGGGCCCATTGGCGGTGGCATTAGGCCAGTGGGCGGGCGGGTCAACGGGCAGCACCCGTCGGGCGGCCCGGCCTCGCCTCTGCCCGAGCGTGGGCGAGGCCGTGACCCGGCGAGGCGCCGACGCCAGGCGATGGGCGAACGGGAGGCCGGGAAGTGGGGGGGGCACGGTGGCGGGATGGCCGACGCGGGCGAGGCCACCGGCGACGGGGAGGCCCGCCGAGCAGCTTGGGGAAGCGCGGTCGGGCTGGAGGGAGCCGCGCGGCAGCAGGGAGGCGCCCGGCGAGGTCAGCGCCTTGTGGCGGGGCGACGTGGTTCACGCTGCGGGCGAACCGCGACGGGCCGTGGCCCACGCAGAGGCGGTGAGTCTGGTGACCACAGGTGGCAGCGTCTGGCGGCGACGCGACGGCGGGGATGGCTCGGCGCGATTTAACGAGCAGGGAGGCCGCGAGTGAGCACGGGGCGGGCCGGCTGTGCCACGAGGAGGAGGGGAAAGGAGGAGAGGCGGGGTTTCTCACATTGGCGCGTAGGGAGTGGCGGTGCTCGAGGGAGGCGCCGGTGGAGAGGGACCGGGAAGCGATCCGGCGGGGAAGAAAAAGCAGGCGGCGTGTTGGTCTTGGCGACGCGTCGGGCGAAGAGGACGGCGGCGGCGTGGTGGGCGGCGTCCGGCGAAGAGGGGGGGAGGACGAGCGACGGAGCCGCGAGGGGACGGATGGAGGCGCCGCGGGCGCGGGTTCGAACCCTCCGGCGGCGGCGTCGGCGCCAGAGCGCCAACATCGAGCGGACAGTGTCGAAGCGGTTCGAGCCCCCGATCCAATCGGGGAGGAATGGGTGGAGTGGGGGAGAGTGGGGATTAGGGTTTGCGGGGTGTGGGGATAAGGTGTGCCCGACCAGGCAGTTAGGCCGCTGGCAGAGCCACCTGGTGGGAGAGCCCAGTTAAGTGGGGTTTTCTTCCTTTTTCTTTTTATTTTATTTTTACCCTTTATTTATTCTATTACTTTTAGTTGCTATTTTTTTCTAGTGATAACAAAATACCAAAGTGGCACCTAAATTGATGTTTACTATTTATGCCACTGCCTCATAAATTTGCTAACCCAAAATAAAATAGTTTTGTAATTATTTAATATTTAAAGTATTTAAATAATAGTTTTTGCTACTGTTTTATTCATCTCATAGTTTTAAGCATTTTATAATAGCGTGGTTCCTTCGCCATAATTACCTATGCAATATTTGGCACAACCCAAACATTTTAGTTTTATTATTTGAAAACTTTTGTTGTTTGCCTAATTCTTTTGCATTTGAATTTGAATCGTTTGAACTAACATGAGTTTACCAACAGTAACCTAGGTGACGTGGCATCATTAGCGCAGGGTTACTGTAGCTTGATTACCTAGGCGTCACAATTCTCCTCCACTACAAGAAATCTCGTCCCGAGATTTAAGCGGTGGAGTAAGGGGGGGGGGGAGGTCCTGGTAGCGAAAAACCTAACGACTCTTCTCGGTCTTGGCTGCCCTTTCGAAGAGGTTGATCCCTTTCGTTGATGTCTTCAATTCTCTGCTTCAAGTCACCATGATCCACTCATCATCCTTTCTTCAGGATCTCCGTCGTCCTACGAACGCGGCCAGGGGAAATACTCCGGAAGAACGCATCTCCACAAAGCTGGGTATCAGACGGTGAACTCAATGGGAAATACACGAGGTACCCCACGAGTTGTATTTCAGTGAATTCGTTGAGTGCAATATATGATGGTACCAAAGTTTCAAATGGGTAGGCAATCATTCGATGCCTAGACAGAAGCTGGAATGGGGGCTTGAACAACGAGAATAACATGGTGTTTGATTCCAGGATGAATTATGGTATAGAATTTAGCTCGTCAATCACATACGAAGCCAGGTGCAAAGGATACATTCGAATCCGGGTTGTAAAGAAGAGTCAGGTTTTGATCCAGTGGACCTGTGGTTTATGGACCCACCATATGGGTTGAAAGTAGGAAGGGTGGTGACATCTTACACAGCCGCGATAGGGAGGCATGTCAGTGAATAGCTTGTCAGCTATGCCGGCAACAATGTCGGTACCAAGGACGGGGAACGAAGAGAGCAACTTGTTGAATGAGTCGAAACAATTGGCAAAGTTCTCGTCCATCGGTGGGTACCGAAATGCCACCAACAATAGTAACAGGGTCTTACTGGCAGAGTTGTACCACGAGGTGCTTACCTAAGAAGGGAATTACCACTGCTCAGTTAAGTAGATTATAAAAAAGTTTGAACAAGATAACGGAAAGGAAAATGTGTTTAAACACATATTTCAAGGGTATATCCTTCCCAAGGACAAGCAGAGCAAGATATCCATGACAGCATATAAAGTAGAAAACCATTTAGGTAAGGGGGGAGGAATCTCATGATATTACCCATACAACGGTGTTAGGATAAATGATAAATAAAATCTAGCATCGTGCTTCAAATGTTCCTGTTGCAAATCGGAGTACCATTGACATGCTTCTAGATAGCATTGACATGGTCTTCAGGTGAAGATCAGACTTTGGAAACACGAAGGATCCATCAGGAATAACTTGTAGAATAAGTCTTACAATTTCCTCATGGATGAATGGATAACCTTGCTGAAAAGGAATCTATAATGATAGGTCCTCCAGCCGGGGGGGGGGGTGCTAGGCATGACATCATGTTACCGGGTCATCAAAGGATCAACATCATAACTCTTGGAAAGTTGTCCCAACCATCATATCTGACCGAGATTCAGATCCGATTGGTGTCAGGATACCTCAGACTTAGGATACCTGAGAAGAAAAGGTGCAACGCAAATTGACGAGATGACATTGTAAGATTCTCGGGGAAATGAACTATGGAAGCAAGTTCCGAAACAAGAGTTCGTCATTAAACCAAGGAGAGGATGAGGAGGTGGCTGATGGACTCAGCGACCATTCATTGAGATTTTCCTAAAAGATGGATTTCCACAATTATGAGAACAAGGAGATAAGATTTGTCAGATCAAGTGATGTAATGAGGTATGCTCGAGGAAAACATACACAATTAAACATTGGTTGAAAGGCGCGCCCGAAATATGGGTTGGGTTGCACGACCAATGTCAGAATGGTGATTCAATAATCAATAGCCTAAGAATGAACTTTCGACCATTAACTTCAAAAAATAGGGTTGCTAGAAGGAAAGAATCCAAAAAAAACCGTTCACTTGTTGGAATTAACACGGGGACCAAGAAAGAATGGTGTTGGTGAGAAGTATTTCTATGTCAAGAATTCTCAAGAGGTGGAACAAATCTCAGAACATTCTTGACATAAAGGATGGTAATACTCCAAGGTAAAGAAGAACAATGGCTGGATAGCAAGGAACTCAAGGTATAACACCAAACGTGAACAAGCTTGGGTTGGTGGGAAGGCAATAAAGTGGTCGATGATGATACAATTCATCAAGGGCAAGGATGGTATTTCTCATCATGAATTCAATTAATATCCTGGATGAGCTCAGAATGTTGATGATCATGACACCTTTGTCGCGAGAGTTCATGAAGATGTAATCGATCGGCGACGACATCAAGTCAAAGGACTGATGAAGCGTAAGTTACTGGAACCAAGGGTAGGACACAAACTCGAGATCAAGTTTGTGTTCAAGATGGAACGATAAGACAAGGAAATCAACGTAAGCTTAGCTCAATCGTCGAAAGTTTTGGTGCTCCGGGAAGAAGGACCAGGTAGCACACTTAAAATTTAGCACGACAGGGATATAGTCGATCAGGCTAGGAATGACATGATCGGGTACAAACTCGTACTTAAGAAGATTACTAAGAGTTGTTGAACCGTAGTGCGGACTCGGTTCAGTTATCGGTGTCTTTGAGTGTTTAATAACTCAGAGCCCGTGAAAAATTGGAATCAGTGGGAAGAACTCATAAGAAGTTATGCAGTTCCATGATAATCTTGAGATACCAGGGGGGTAAAACTCAACGACAGATCAAAGTAGAGGTTGGACTGGGTTAATGCTCTGCAGAAGACAAGTACTCTAACTTGTCTGAGAAATAGAATCAAGGGAGAACAAACATGGTCGGAACCACGGTTGCGAAGGATCAATTTACAGATACCAGATGATATTTATCAAGAAAATAGTTATTATTACAAGAAGTTTCCATGATAGGTTCTACATCGTGTCCATGGGCATGAACACAAAGTTCAAGGTCGACTCCCACTTCTTCAATGTATAACCTTCCATTCACTTCTCGCTTCGATAATGGCATTAGTGTTGAAAGTTTTACCTGGTGAAATACCAGATGAGTATGACCCGTGAAAACTTCCGAGTTCACACATAGTAAGGAAGGCATAGGTTCAACCCATCAGGGCATCTTACGAACATATACCACAAACTTCGGGGTAAATAATACAAGCTCGAAAGTAGAGCATTGTTCAAAAGTAGATGATACAATTTACCAAAGGCATTATATACCCATGGAAAGGCTCTCAAGGTTATTCAATATGAAGGACACTGCCGGATAAAATCCAACAAAGGAACCGATGGTCCACAAGGGATTTGATGTGAGCATCGGTACTCAACCAGAGGAAGAAGAATGCACGGGCATCATATTATAGAACATCGGAATAATTCGATGCTTAGATAACAAAGGAATTTCGATTTCCAAAACAAAGGATCAGAAGCAGCCGCTCTGATCAAGGATGGATAAGTTGGATATACCAGAGGCACAATTGACGACAAATAGTTTGGTCGAGAACCAGCTCATGTTCAAAAATGATGTCCGAGCCGGAAAGATAATTTAGAAGGGCTGATAAATGATTGTGTGCATTCGCACACATGCTGAATCAATAGGATCAAAATGACGGTGTCAAAAGATACTAGTGAATTTTGCCTGATATATGGGAAGCATCCATAATGCAAGTAGACAAGTATTTGCAGGGCAATAAAGCTGCTAAGGATTTTTGGAGGATCAAATAGTATTTCGAAGACCATTGTGAAACACATGAACAACTGGGGGATGAGCGGATACTCGATAAGTGCGAGAATTATCCGTAGGGGTATTCAGGTGACAAAGAACAGCAAGGCAATAAGCTCAAAGGATTATCGAAACAACGATTTAGTATTTGGGTATCTTGTAATAACAAGACCAATCGGATGAATGTAAGAATAACAACTGCAAGTAGTTATCCATAAGGGTAGACGATGGAAGGGGAATTGCAAACGCGATTGGCACAAGGTCTCAAGAGAATATCGGAAGGTATCTTCAGAATCCTTCGGTGCACCAAGTAATCATCCAGACTGAAGAGACTCTCCGGGAGAAAGTATTATCGAGAACCTAGAGTTAGAGTTAGTAAAAATCATTTAACCCGAGTAGAAGGGAGTTCAGAGTCCCAGAGTAAAGGTCGAGGAGTAAAAGATCCTAGTACCACCCAATGGCGACGTGGGCCCGTAAGGCACACAGCCATGTTAGTAAAAGTTTTTGCAATGTCTAGACTCGACTTCGTCCAAGGAGTGTGGAAGGGGGATTCCTACAGGCAGTCGGCTCTGATACCAACTTGTGACGCCCCCGATTTAATCGTACACTAATCACGCACGCAAATGTGTACGATCAAGATCAGGGACTCACGGGAAGATATCACAACACAACTCTAAACATAAATAAGTCATACAAGCATCATAATACAAGCCAGGGGCCTCGAGGGCTCGAATACAAGTGCTCGATCATAGACGAGTCAGCGGAAGCAACAATATCCGAGTACAGACATAAGTTAAACAAGTTGCCATAAGATGGCTAGCACAAACTGGGATACAGATCGAAAGAGGCGCAGGCATCCTGCCTGGGATCCTCCTAAACTACTCCAGGTCGTCGTCAGCGGGCTGCACGTAGTAGTAGGCGCCTCCAGTGTAGTAGTCGTCATCGACGGTGGCGTCTGGCTCCTGGGCTCCATCGTCTGGTCGCAGCAACCGAGTAGAGATAGGGGGAAAAGGGGGAACAAGGCTACCGTGAGTACTCATCCAAAGTACTCGCAAGCAAGGAGCTACACTACATATGCATGGATATATGTGTAAAGGGCCATATCGATGGACTGAATCAGAATGCCGAATAAGAGGGGATAGCTAGTCTTATCGAAGACTATGCTTCGGTCACCTTCGTCTTGCAACATGTAGAAGAGGGTAGGTTGAAGTCCTCCAAGTAACATCACATAGCAATAATCCTACCCGCGATCCCTCCTCGTATCCCCGAGAGAGAGCGACCACCGGTTGTATCCGCACTTGGAAGGGTGTATTTTATTAAGTATCCGGTTCTAGTTGTCATAAGGTCAAGGTACAACTCCAAGTCGTCCTGTTATCAAGATCACGGCTATTCAATAGATTAACTTCCTGCAGGGTGCACCAACTTACCCAACACGCTTGATCCCATTTGGCGGACACACTTTCTGGGTCATGCCCGCCGCGGAAGATCAACACGCCGCAGCCCCACCTAGGCTCAACAGAGAGGTCAAGACGCCGGTCTAAACCTAAGCGCGCAGGGTGCAGGCCCATCGCCTCGAGCACACCTGCACGCTATGCGTGGCGGAAGCAGACCTAGCCTAGTGGCGTTCCAGTCCAATCCGGCGTGCGCCGCTCAGTCGCTGACGTCACGAAGTGCTTCGGCTGATACCACGACGCCGAGTGCCCATATCTTTCCCACGTAGTTGGTTAGTGCGTATAGGCCCATAGCCAACTCAGATCAAATACCAAGATCTCGTTAAGCGTGTTAAGTATCCGCGAACGCCGAACAGGGCCAGGCCCACCTCTCTCCTAGGCGGTCTCAACCTGCCCTGTCGCTCCGCCACAAAGATCCACTCATGGGTGCTCCACCACCGACCGACTTTAGTCTCCACATGTATCATGTATAAAGTATATAGTATATACCGTTATCACCTCCCGAGTGATCACGGCCCGATAATATAGCACAGCAGAGACGGACAAGAATGTAGGGCCACAGATGGAATACTAGCATCCTAAACTAAGCATGTAGGATTGCGGTAAAGGTAACAACAAGAGTAACAAGGACAGGCTATGCATCGGATAGGTATAACGAAAGCGATAACATGCTACACTACTCTAATGCAAGCGGTATAGAGTAGAATAGGCGATATCTGGTGATCAAGGGGGCTTGCCTGGTTGCTCGCAAGAGAGAGGGTCGTCAACTCCGTAGTCGAACCGGCAGCAGCGTCGGTCTCGTAGTCTACCGGAGAGAAGAGGGGGAAGAAACAATGAATACCATGTAAACAGATGCATATCGATGCATGACATGACAATTAACGATGCTAGGTGTGCCCTAACGTGGTATGAGGTGGTACCGGTTAAGGGGGAAAACATCCGGGAAAATATCCCCGGGGTTTCGTGTTTTCGGGCAGAGGAGCCAGAGGGGAAAGTTGTGAGTTCGATAGGTTAGGGTGTGTGGCGGATGAACGGACTGCGTAAACGGATTCGTCTCGTCGTTCTGAGCAACTTTCATGTTGAAAATATTTTAATCCGAGTTACGGATTAAAAGATATGATTTTCTAAAGATTTTATTAATTTCTGGAATTTAATTAATTACTTATATTAATTCGGAAAATAGATTAATGACATCAGCATGATGTCATGTTGACATCAGCAGTCAACAGAGTTGACTGGTCAACCTGACGTGTGGGTCCCACTGTCATTGACTAAGATTAACTAAAACAGATTAATTAGTTTAATTAGTGATTAGGTTAATCTAATCAGGATTAATTAACTTAATTAATTAATTAATATTTTATTTATTTTAGTTATTTATTTATATATATATATATATTTTTAATTCTTTTTTTAAGCCAGAAACATGAGGCCCACCGGCGGTGGCATTAGGCAGTGGCGGGCGGGTCAACAGGCGAGCACCGTCAGGCGGCCCGCCTGGCAAGGCGCCTCTGCCCGGCGTGGGGCGAGGCCGTGACCGGCGGGCGAGGCGCCGACGCCAGGCGATGGGCGAACAGGAGGCCGGGAAGTGGGAGGGGGCCACGGTGGCCGTGGATGGCCGACGCGGCGAGGCCACCGGCGACGGGAGCCCGCCGGCAGCGATTAGAAGCGGCGGGAGCCGGAGGAGCCGCGGCAGCAGCCGAGGCGTCATGGCGGAGGCCATGGCGCTTGTGCGGCGGGCGACGTGGTTCACGCGCTGGCGAACCGCGACGGGCGTGGCCCTTGAGAGGTGGCGAGTGAGTCTTGCGACCATGGGTGGCCGCGTACGGCGAGGCGACGGCGGGGGATGGCTCGGGCGCGATGAACGCGGGGAGGCCGCGAGTGAGCACGGGACGGGGCCGGCTGTGCACGACGAGGACAGGGGAAAGGAGGAGACGGGGGTTTCTCACATTGGCGTGTAGGGGAGTGGCAGTGTGCTCGAGGGAGGCTCGGGGAGGCGCCGGCGGAGAGGGGATGGGGAAGCAGTCCGGCGGGGAAGAGGAAGCAGGCCGGCGTGTTGGTCTTCAGCGACGGCGTCGGGCGAAGAGGACGGCGGCGGCGTGCGTGGACGGCGTCCGGCGAAGAGGGGGGAAGGACGAGCGATGGGAGCCGGCGGGGACGGATGGAGGCGCGCGGGCGCGGGTTCGAGCGCCTCCGGCGGCGGCGGCGCCAAGCGCCAATGGCAATCGAGGCGACGGGTCGGGTGGTTCGAGCCCCGATCCAATCGGCGAGGATAGGTGGAGTGGGGAGAGTGGGGATTAGGGTTTATGGGGTGTGGGGATAAGGTGTGGCCGATGGGCCGTTAGGCGGCTGGCAGGCCAGCTGGCTAGGCCGAGGCCCGATTAACTGGTGGTTTCTTCCTTTTCTTTTATTTTATTTTTACCCTTTATTTATTCTATGACTTTTAGTTGCTATTTTTTTCTAGTGATAACAAAATACCAAAGTGGCACCTAAATTGATGTTTACTATTTATGCCACTGCCTCATAAATTTGCTAACCCAAAATAAAATAGTTTTGTAATTATTTAATATTTAAAGTATTTAAATAATAGTTTTTGCTACTGTTTTATTCATCTCATAGTTTTAAGCATTTTATAATAGCGTGGTTCCTTCGCCATAATTACCTATGCAATATTTGGCACAACCCAAACATTTTAGTTTTATTATTTGAAAACTTTTGTTGTTTGCCTAATTCTTTTGCATTTGAATTTGAATCGTTTTGAACTAACATGAGTTTACCAACAGTAACCTAGGTGACGTGGCATCATTAGCGCAGGGTTACTGTAGCTTGATTACCTGGGTGTCACACTAAGCTAACGGATGGGTCTTGTGCATCACATCATTCTCTAATGATGTTATCCCGTTTATCAAATGACAACACATGTGTATGGTTAGGAAAGATAACCATCTTTGATAAACATGCTAGTCAAGTAGAGGCATACTAGAGACGCTCTGTTTATCTATGTATTCACACATGTACTAAGTTTCCGGTTAATACAATTCTAGCATGAATAATAAACATTTATCATGATATAAGGAAATGCAAATAACAACTTTATTATTGCCTCTAGGGCACATTTCCTTCAGGAGATGCCGCCGAGAGGGCCACTCGAGCTATGGGTGCAACACGCTGGGTGCTGCAGCCTGGCCACAGGAGCAGAGGTCGAGGTCGTCCCCCGGGCGGCATCTTCATGACCCGAGGATGGGGCGAGGTCGCCCGTGCCTGTCACCCAGAAGGGGCCCTCGCCATCCGCTTCGAGCACGATGGAGCCTCCACATTGTTCTTCAAGGTCTTCGGCGAGGAGGGCCGGCGGCTGGAGTGCTGCCGCGGGGGAAGCAGCCCACGTGGCACGGTCGTGGGCGTCGAGCCCCCCTCCAGCCTCGTCGGCGACTCCTCCAGCAGCAGTGACGACTCCTGGGAATACAGCGATTCTCCGGAGTCCAGCGATGACAGCTACATGCCGCCGAGCTCTTGTTGTGCCTGGAGCATCGCTACGGGTGAGAAAGTCTCATCGTAGTCAACTCCTTGAACTTGTCAAAAACCTTTCACAACAAGGCAAGCTTTGTAGACAATAACATTACCGTCAGCGTCAGTCTTCTTCTTGAAGATCCACTTATTTTCTATGGCTGGCCGATCATCGGGCAAGTGAACCAAAGTCCACACTTTGTTGTCAGAAATTGATCCCATCTCAGATTTCATGGCCTCAAGCCATTTTGCGGAATCTGGGCTCATCATCGCTTCCTCATAGTTCGTAGGTTCGTCATGATCAAGTAACATGATGTCCAGAACTGGATTGCCGTACCACTCTGGTGTGGATCTTACTCTGGTTGACCTACGAGGTTCGGTAGTAACTTGATCAGTAGCTTCATGATCATCATCATTAGCTTCCTCACTAATTGGTGTAAGAATCACTGGAACTGATTTCTGTGATGAACTACTTTCCAATGAGGGAGTAGGTACAATTACCCCATCAAGTTCTACTTTCCTCCCACTCACTTCTTTCGAGAGAAACTCCTTCTCTAGAAAGGATCCATTCTTAGCAATGAATATCTTCCCTTCGGATCTGTGATAGAAGGTGTACCCAACAGTTTCCTTTGGGTATCCTATGAAGACACATTTCTCCGATTTGGGTTCGAGCTTATCAGGTTGAAGCTTTTTCACATGAGCATCGCAGCCCCAAACTTTAAGAAATGACAACTTGGGTTTCTTGCCAAACCACAGTTCATATGGTGTCGTCTCAACGGATTTAGATGGTGCCCTATTTAACGTGAATGCAGCCGTCTCTAAAGCATAACCCCAAAACGATAGCGGTAAATCGGTAAGAAACATCATAGATCTCACCATATCTAATAAAGTGTGATTACGACGTTCGGACACACCATTACGCTGTGGTGTTCTGGGTGGTGTGAGTTGCGAAACTATTCCGCATTGTTTCAAATGAAGACCAAACTCGTAACTCAAATATTCACCTCCACGATCAGATCGTAGAAACTTTATTTTCTTGTTACGATGATTTTCCACTTCACTCTGATATTCTTTGAACTTTTCAAATGTTTCAGACTTACGTTTCATCAAGTAGATATACCCATATCTTCTCAAATCATCTGTGAAGGTCAGAGAATAATGATACCCGCCGCGAGCCTCAACACTCATCAGACCGCATACATCAGTATGTATTATTTCCAACAAGTCTGTTGCTCGCTCCATTGTTTCGGAGAACGAAGTCTTAGTCATCTTGCCCATGAGGCATGGTTCGCAAGCATCAAGTGATTCCAAAAGCCCATTAGTATGGAGTTTCTTCATGCGCTTTACACCAATATGACCTAAACGGCAGTGCCACAAATAAGTTGCACTATCATTATTGAACTTATATCTTTTGGCTTCAATACTATGAATATGTGTATCACTACTATCGATATTTAGTAAAAATATACCACTCATCAAGGGTGCATGACCATAAAAGATATTACTCATATAAATAGAACAACCAATATTATCGAATAACCATCTCGCATGAAACAAGATCCAGATATAATATTCATGCTTAACGCTGGCACCAAATAACAATTATTCAGGTCTAAAACTAATCCTGAAAGTAGATGTAGAGGTAGCGCGCCGACGGCGATCACATCGACTTTGGAACCATTTCCAACGCGCATCGTCACCTCGTCCTTAGCCAATCTTCGCTAATCCGTATCCCTGCTTTGAGTTGCCAATATGAGCAATAGAACCAGTATCAAATACCCAGGCGCTACTGCGAGCATTAGTTAAGTACACATCAATAACATGTATATAAAATATAGCTTTCACTTTGCCATCCTTCTTATCCACCAAATACTTGGGGCAGTTCCGCTTCCAGTGACCAATCCCTTTGTAGTAGAAGCACTCAGTCTCAGGCTTAGGTCCAGACTTGGGCTTCTTCACTTGAGCAGCAACTTGCTTGCCGTTCTTCTTGAAGTTCCCCTTCTCCCCTTTGCCCTTCTTCTTGAAACTAGTGGTCTTGTTGACCATCAACACTTGATGCTCCTTCTTGATTTCTACCTCCGCAGCCTTTAGCATTGCGAAGAGCTCGGGAATTGTCTTATCCATCCCTTGCATATTATAGTTCATCACGAAGCTTTTGTAGCTTGGTGGCAGTGATTGAAGAACTCTGTCAATGACACTATCAACCGGAAGATTTACTCCCAGTTGAGTCAAGAGATTGTGGTACCCAGACATTCTGAGTATATGCTCACTGACAGAACTATTCTCCTCCTTTTTGCAGCTGTAGAACTTATTGGAGACTTCATATCTCTCAATCTGGGCATTTGCTTGAAATATTAACTTCAACTCCCGGAACATCTCTTATGCTCCATGACGTTCAAAACGTCGTTGAAGTCCCGGTTCTAAGCCGTAAAGCATGGCACAATGAACTATCGAGTAGTCATCAGCTTTGCTCTGCCAGGCATTCACAACGTCCGGCGTTGCTCCTACAGCGGGTCTTGCACCTAGCGGTGCTTCCATGAAGTAATTCTTCTGTGCAGCAATGAGGATAATCCTCAAGTTACGGACCCAGTCCATGTAGTTGCTATCATCATCTTTCAACTTAGCTTTCTCTAGGAACACATTAAAATTCAATGGAACACTAGCACGGACCATTTATCTACAACAACATAGACATGCAAAATACTATCAGGTACTAAGTTCATGATAAATTAAATTTCAATTAATCATTAATCATATTACTTAAGAACTCCCACTTTGATATACATCCCTCTAATCATCTAAGTGATCACGTGATCCATATCAACTAAACCATGTCCGATCATCACGTGAGATGGAGTAGCTTTCAATGGTGAACATCACTATGTTGATCATATCTACTATATGATTCACGCTCGACCTTTTGGTCTCAGTGTTCCGAGGCCATATCTGCATATGCTAGGCTCGTCAAGTTTAACCCGAGTATTCTACATGTGCAAAACTGGCTTGCACCCGTTGTATGTGAACGTAGAGCTTATCACACCCGATCATCACGTGGTGTCTCGTCACGACGAACTATCGCAATGGTGCATACTTAGGGAGAACACTTATACCTTGAAATTTAGTTAGCGATCATCTTATAATGCTACCGCCATACTAAGAAAAATAAGATGCATAAAGGATAAACATCACATGCTTTCAATATAAGTGATATGATATGGTCATCATCACCTTGTGCCTTTGATCTCCATCTCCGAAGCACCGTCATGATCACCATCGTCACCGGCTTGACACCTTGATCTCCATCGAAGCATCGTTGTCGTCTCGCCAACTATTGCTTCTACGACTATCGCTACCGCTTAGTGATAAAGTAAAGCAATTACATGGCGATTGCATTTCATACAATAAAGCGACAACCATAAGGCTCCTGCCAGTTGCCGATAACTTTTAGAAAACATGATCATCTCATACAACAATTTATATATCATCACGTCTTGACCATATCACATCACAACATGCCCTGCAAAAACAAGTTAGACGTCCTCTATTTTGTTGTTACAAGTTTTACGCGGCTGCTACGGGCTTTGCAAGAACCGTTCTTACCGACACATCAAAACTACAACGATTTTTTCGTCAAGTGTGTTGTTTTAACCTTCAACAAGGACCGGGCGTAGTCACACTCAATTCAACTAAAGTTGGAGAAACAGACACCCACTAGCCACCTGTGTGTGAAGCATGGCGGTAGAAACAGTCTCATGAACGCGGTCATGTAATATCGGTCTGGGCTGCTTCATCCAACAATACCGCCGAATCAAAGTATGACATGCTGGTAAGCAGTATGACTATTATCGCCCACAACTCGTTGTGTTCTACTCGTGCATATAACATCTACGCATAGACCTGGCTCGGATGCCACTGTTGGGGAACGTAGTATTTCAAAAAAATTCCTACGATCACGCAAGATCTATCTAGGAGAAGCATAGCAACGAGCGGGGAGAGTGTGTCCACGTACCCTCGTAGACCGAAAGCGGAAGCATTAAGTAACGCGGTTGATGTAGTCCAACGCCATCGCGATCCAACCGATCAAGGTCCGAACGCACGACACCTCCGCGATCTGCACACGTTCAGCTCAGTGACGTCCCTCAATCTCAAGATCCAGCTGAGGCCGAGGGAGAGTTCCGTCAGCACGGGCGTGATGATGGTGATGATGAAGTTACCGACGCAGGGCTTCGCCTAAGCACTACGACAATATGACCGAGGTGGAATTCTGTGGAGGGGGCATCACACACGGCTAAGAAATCAACTTATGTGTCTATGGGGTGGCCCCATCCCCCGTATATAAAGGAGTGGAGGAGGGGGAGGGCCGGCCTCCTAGGGCGCGCCCCAAGGGGGGATTCCTACTCCTACTAGGAGTAGGTTCCCCCCTTTCTTAGTCTAACTAGGAGGGGAAAGGAAGGGAAGAGGGAGAGAAGGAAAGGGCCCCCAAACCCTACCCAAATTTGGATTGGGCCTAGGGGGGCGCACGCCACACCTGGCCGCCTCATCCTCTCTTCCACTATGGCCCATAAAGGCCCATTAACTCCTCGGGGGGTTCCGGTAACCCCCTGATACTCCGGAAAATTCCCGAACCTATCTGAAACCTTTCTGGTGTCTAAACATAACCTTCCAAATTATGTCTCAACCATTTTAAGTCTCCTCGTCATGTTCGTGATCACATCCGGGGCTCCGAACAACCTTCGGTACATCAAAACACATAAACTCATAATACTGATCGTCATCGAATGTTAAGCGTGCGGACCCTATGGGTTCGAGAACTATGTAGACATGACCGAGACTCATCTCCGGTCAATAACCAATAGCGGAACCTGGATTCTCATATTGGTTCCCACATATTCTACGAAGATCTTTATCGGTCAAACCGCATAACAACATACGTTGTTCCCTTTGTCATCAGAATGTTACTTGCCCGAGATTCGATCGTCGGTATCACTATACCTAGTTCAATCTCGTTACCGGAAAGTCTCTTTACTCGTTCCATAGTGCATCATCCCGCAACTAACTCATTAGTCACATTGCTTGCAAGGCTAATAGTGATGTGCATTACCGAGAGGGCCCAGAGATACCTCTCCGACAATCGGAGTGACAAATCCTAATCTCGATCTATGCCAACTCAACAAACACCATCGGAGACACATGTAGAGCATCTTTATAATCACCCAGTTACGTTGTGACGTTTGATAACACACTAAGTGTTCCTCCGGTATTCAGGAGTTGCATAATCTCATAGTCAGAGGAACATGTATAAGTCATGATGAAAGCAATAGCAACAAACTAAACTATCATAGTGCTACGTTAATGGATGGGTCTTGTCCATCACATCATTCTCTAATGATGTGATCCCATTCGTCAAATGAAAACACATGTCTATGGTTAGGAAACATAACCATCTTTCATAAACAAGCTAGTCAAGTAGAGGCATACTAGGGACACTCTGTTTGTCTATGTATTCACACATGTACTAAGTTTCCGGTTAATACAATTCTATCATGAATAATAAACATTTATCATGATATAAGGAAATGTAAATAACAACTTTATTATTGCCTCTAGGGCACATTTCCTTCAGGAGATGCCGCCGAGAGGGCCACTCGAGTTGTGGCTGCAACACGCTGGGTGTTGCAGCCTGGCCACAGGACCAGAGGTCGAGGTCTTCCCCCCGGGCGACATCTTCATGACCCGACGATGGAGCGAGGTCGCCCACGCCTGTCGCCCAGAGGGGGCCCTCGCCATCCACTTCGAGTACGATGGCGCCTCCACATTGTTCTTCAAGGTCTTCGACGAGGAGGGCCGGCGGCTAGAGTGCTGCCCTAGGGGAAGCAGCCCGCGTGGCACAGACGTGGGCGTCGAGCCCGCCTCCGGCCTCACCAGCGTCTCCTCCAGCAGCATTGACGACTCCTGGGAATCCAAGGACTCGCCCGAGCCCAGCGATTCTCTGGACTCTAGCGATGACAGCTACGTGCCGCCGAGCTCTCGCCGTGCCCGGAGCGCGGCAGCGGAGTCCGCTCGACGTCGCTGGTGATACCCAGCGGCCGGGACCTTCGAGGTTTTTGTCTTTTGTTTCCCTGCGCGGAATTGTGGCAAGCCCCGTGGGGGTATGGAAAAAACTGTAATGCTTTTGTTTTAATGCTATCCTGCTTAGCATGGCATTGAAATTGCATATCCCGCTCCGCACGGCTCCCCCTTTTCGTTCTTGTGGTAGCTTAATGCTCTACGCCGACAGGACCCAGTCCACAGGCAGGCTTCAGCCGTCGTTGGTATGTCCGGTCACGATGCTGTGATCAAGGCCAGGAGGTGAGCGGCCCGAGGTCCGGTGAGAGCTCCTGAGACGCGGTGCTCAAGAGGTCCCATTTGGCATGCAAGCAGCTCTCTAAAGGCCGAAAAGGAAAGCAACATTGCTCGAGCGAGGCTGCGAGGGTCGAGGGACTGAGTTGTGAGGTTCACGCTGATATGTATGGGTGACTTATCTTAGTGAGCCCGCGGCGATTCCCTTGCGCGGTGCCCAATCATGCCTTAGTGGTGACGCTTCTAGGTAGGGCTCGTGCCGGCCTTCCGTTTCTCTCGCTCATCTAGATGCTCTACGTCCTCGGGTCCCAGCCCTCGAGCGAGGCTCAGTCACCGTTAGTATGCCAGGTCGCGATGCCGTGGTCAAGGCCAAGGTGTGAGGGCTGGAGAGCTAGTAGGAGCCCCTGAGGTGCGATGCTCAGGAGCCCCCCTTTAACTTGCAAGCGATTTGCGTGAGAAGGGGGCGGCCGTTGGACCTGCCCATAGCTAAGCTCCAGAGATTCCTGCGAGTTAGTCCGTGGAGGAGGATATAACACAAAACCGTGCTTGCTGTTCGACCGTTGATCTTCCCGCAAGAAGATGAAGGCACCGAGGATCTGGTGAGGTGACGTGCGCGGGGCAGGCCGCGAGCCAGAGCTCGATCTCTCAGATTTGTCAGCGTTGTAGGGACAAACCCGAGCACAAGCGCCGTGCCAGCATGTGTTGCCCTCGTTGTGGGATGAGCAAGAGGCGGGTCAACGACACGGGGAGGCCGCGAGGGGTAAGAGAGCTCCAGGCAAGCGGATGATAATCATAAAGCAACTCATGGAATAAGGTAAAGCCAGTTCTAATAGATGCAAGAAGGATACATGCCGCAGGGACGGACGCACGCGGCTTGGGGATGATGCAGCCCGAGGGGAGCCCCCAACTGAACAAACCGAAAGATGTCACCTGGCACCGTTGCTGAAGAAATGTTGGAGTAGTTGAAGACGCGTGCTACAGAAGTCGCTCCTCACGAGTCGCCCAGGTCCTGAACATCGGGAGGCTCTGGAGACCTGTGGGGCTCGCGAGGATCCATCGCCATCTCCGCCTGGATTTCCTGGCACCTAGCCTCATTAGCTGTCAGGAAGCCCCGCATGTGGCGCTGGAATGTAGCAGACGCGTTTAGCAAACCGAAGGGCATGCGAACATAGCTGTGAGGGGGACACTCGCTTCGGCCAACATGGGACGGCCAGAAGAGCTCCTGAGACGCTGCCCTGTTGAGCCCTGAAATGTCGACGCAGACACGCAGCTCACTGTCCTTGCCGGGGCAGGGAGCTGCGCCAGGTGGTGGGCGGCGATCGCCCCGCATAGCTCTTGCCCCCTGAATCTCCTTGATTGCCTTGGTGATGAACTCCTAAGAGCCTGGTGCCTCGCGCCGTGCGCTTCCTTCACGAAAGAGCACGTTGAAGCACGCCATCACATGGTGCCCGAGCACCGCCATTCTGACATTGGCCAGGTCAGAGGCCCTCCAGAGGAGAGCCCCTGAGCCCAGCCTGAGAGGGGCGTCGGGCGCGCCTTCCTATGCGAGAGGGGAAGGCGCCCCGTCACTGGGCGCACGGCTTGAGGCAGCACCGTTGGACACCCCACCCTCCTGAGATCCTTGGTGGAGCAGCTGCTTCTTCTTCTTGTTGATGGCCTCAGGAGGGTAGACAGCACCCTCGTCGTCTGGATTCTCGGCCGCCGCAGCCTGGCAGGTGCGCTCGAGAGAGCACACCACGTACTTCTCCTTGTAGGCGGCCGTGATGATGCCGAAGCTTCCTGGCATCTTGAGGACGTCGTAGCCATGGAGGATGACCGCCATGAACTTGGCCAGGGCCGGGTACCCGAGGATGGCATTGTACGGGAGGCGAAAGTTGGCGACGTCGAAGTCGATGAGCTTTGTGCGGTAGTTGTCGCGCTTGCCGAAGGTGACAGGGAGGCGGACCTGCCCTAACGGGGTGCTGGAGCCGTCGGTCGCTCCTGAGAAGGGCTTGGTAGTTTGAAGCTGGTGGTATGGCAGTTGGAGTCTGTTGAACTTCTCGACGGAGAGGACATTGAGCCTCTGCACCGCCATCGATGAGTGTCTTGGTGACGAGTACGTTGCTGATGATGGGCGAGCAGAGCATCGGGAGGGCGCCGACTGTGGCTGCGCATTTGAGCTGGTCGGAGGAGTCGAAGGTGATCGCGTACTTGGACCACCTAAGCGGGCACGTTGCCCCGAGCTTGGAGAGGGTTGCATTCACCTCACGCGCAAACTGCTTGAAGATGCGATGGGAGGCTGGGGCTTGAGGGCCGCCTAGGATGCAAGTGATGGCACGAGGCTCCTGGAAGCCCCCAACCCCCTCATCCTGGTGGTGATCTTCATTCCTTCTTCGTGGTGGTGGCAGCGGGGGAAGGCCAGCGTTGCCCTGAGGACGGCCCTCGCGAGGATGATCCCTCCAGGCGCCCTCACGAGGCTGGCCCTGCCAGCGGTCCTTCCGAGGCTGGTCGCGCCACTCCTGGCGAGGGTCGCGGCCGTCCCAGCGTCCTCCACCATGGCCTCCTCCACGACCGTAGCCTCGATCGTTGCGCTCGGGGCGACGACCGAGGCGCCCGTTGCGGATGGCCCTAAGCTCGTGACAGTAGTTGATGTTGTGACTGTGCATGTTGTGGAAGACGCAGAACGGGCAGTTGCCCTTGGATGACTCTTGGTGATCGTAGCCGCGCTTCTTCTCTGGTTCAGCCATGAGCACGGCTGTTCCCTTGCGCTTCACGTCCTTGGCCTTGGTCTTCTTGTCTTCTGGGTCAGCCTCCGGATGCTCTAGGAGGGAGAGGCGTCGCTCCTTAGCTCTCGCACACTTGGTTGCCATGTTGAACATTTCCAGAGCCGTGCACAAATCCTCATGTATAGCGAGCTCCTCCTTCATCTTGACGTCGCGTACGCCACGAGTGAACGCTGAGATGATGGCCTCATCCGACACCTTGGGGATCTTCAGGCGAACGTTGTTGAAGCGCTGGATATACTTCTGCAGGGTCTCTCCTGGCTGCTGCTTGATGTGCCGCAGGTGACCCACGGCCGGCGGGCGGTCGCGAGTGCCCTGGAAGTTGGCGATAAAACGCTCTCGCATCTCGTCCCAGGAGGAGATCGATCCCTCCAGGAGGTTCAGGAGCCACGAGCGCGCGCCATCCATGAGGGCCATGGGGAACTAGTTCACCATAACCTTCTCATTGTCCGCCTTGATGCTCAGCTCGTAGAACTGCAGGAACTCAGCAGGTTCGAGGGTGCTGTTGTAGCATGGAGGTAGGTCGGGCTTGAACTTCCCCGGCCAGACGAGGCTGCGTAGCTCTGGAGTGAATGCGTGGCACCCTGTCGTGCTCACGGGAGCCCGCCGTGGAGGTGGAGCCTGGTCTTGGCGCTCACGTGCCACCACCGCGGGCGGCGCGCGGTCTTGACGCGGCAGTGCTGGGAGCGCATGCGCATCTTCTTGTGACTGCTGCACCACCAGGCAGCTTGCCTCACCGCCGCAACCTTCCCTGCCAGCAACGGCCGCTCCGTTTATGGGAGTTTAATCCAGAAGGGCCACGAACTTTGCAACAATTCTTCGGCATGACGCACAAAGAGATCTGAAAGCTGCTCTTTAAATCTCAAAAGTCGTGGCCTATAGCTTGGTTCATCAATCCAAGGGGGTACACTAATGATTTCACCTTTTAAACAGCTCTGGACAAAGAAGGCGGAGTGGATCAGGTGTCCAGCCCCCTTCCCCGAAGACTCAGTTGATCCTCTCCTAATGAGGATGCTGGTTTCGGTGCCGTACCAGAAACCAGTGAAGAGGGACAAGAGGAAAAAGAACAAGGAGGCCGAAAGTGGCCTCCACCTCGAAGGCGCTTCGGACGCTCTGTTCGGAGGGACTAAGGCTCCCTCCTCTCAAGAGGGAGACAAAGACGAGGTTGAGGAGGAGGAGGAAGAAGATAACCCTCCTCTCAAAGGGAAAAAGAGGGCGGCCTCCACAGATCCGGAGGCAGGGGCGTCCAAGAGGGGAATGTTATCCCTCTCGGATGATTCAGGCTCGGACGCCGAAGCTATCCCCAAGCCCCGCTCCCGGGCGAAGCCCCTTGCCGATTCGTAAGTACCTAAGGATGCTCTTCATACATCCAATCTTTTATGAATCGTGAAAGTAATATTAAACCATGTGTTTCAGTCCGGCCCGTGATCTCCCTCAACAATCCTCCTCGCCAGGGGATTGTCCGCCGGAGATGATGGAGAGCGAGACGCCTCCGCGATCTTCCTCGCCCCTAGGGTTGATGACCTTGTGGTGTCATCCCCATGGATTTCTCCGGATCGCCAAGAGGTGCGGGGGACCATCAAGACTGCGCCAGAGAGTAACACCTCGGCGGTCAAGGGTACGGGGGGCACGACCCCTGTGGGGACCGGCGATGGGGGCCCTGGACTGTCCGGCCCCCGGCCGAATACTGCTCCGAACCGGATCCAGAGTCGAGTAAGCGGCCCCTTCAAGGGAGGGGGGAGCGCCTACTCCTATGGCGACCTCCATGAATCCGGAGGCACCGAACACTCTGATGGACATACTTCAAAGTGCATCCGTCTTGGAAGGGCATCGTACCTTGATGGGTATGGTGGTTGAGAAGATTCAGTCACTAAAAGCAGGCTGAATAACGCCTTCACGAGCCTATTAACAGGCTTTGAGGTATGCGATGTAATGTCTTTAGCCGCTTTCCATATGAGAAATATGCCTGTATATAGGTAGTAGCCCCTAAGACTCTGGTCGGCCCATGAAGAAGGGCGGACGGAGGATCTATAGATATCTTCAGGAAGTAACATACTTATTTGATTGGAAAAACAGGCTTCATTGTTAGCGGCGACCGCCCAGGCCGCGGAGGTTTCCGAACTAAAGCAGAAACTGAAGCTGGTTGATGAGGACATTGTCCTTATTAACAAGCGGCTTGACGAGGCGCAAGGTATATTTCGGGCATCCCATTTGTCCCTATATGAATGTGTGAATGCTAGGTTGAAACTTAGACGCTGTTATGTGCATAATTGCAGATGGCGCTGTGCTACGTCTTGAGCTTGCGTTGGATTTCCCCGAAGAGGAGAGGATGATGCAGCAGAGTAGCGTAAGTATTTCCCTCAGTTTTTTAGAAACAAGGTATCAATCTAGTAGGAGGCCACGCACAAGTCCCTCGTACCTGCACAAAACGATAGCTACTCGCAACTAATGCGATTAGGGGTTGTCAATCCCTTCACGGTCACTTACGAGAGTGAGATCTGATAGAGATAATATTTTTGGTATTTTTGGTATATAGATGCAAAGTGAAAAGTAAAAGGCAAAGTAAAAACAAGGCAAGTATAAAAGTGATGGAGATTGATATGATGAGAATAGACCCGGGGGCCATAGGTTTCACTAGTGGCTTCTCTCAAGAGCATAAGTATTCTACGGTGGGTGAACAAATTACTATTGAGCAATTGACAGAATTGAGCATAGTTATGAGTATATCTAGGTATGATCATGTATATAGGCATCACGTCCGTGCCAAGTAGATCAAAACGATTCTGCATCTACTACTATTACTCCACTCATCGGCCGCTATCCAGCATGCATCTAGAGTATTAAGTTAAAAACAGCGTAACGCCTTAAGCAAGATGACATGATGTAGAGCAATAAATTCATGCAAAATGATAAATACCCCATCTTGTTATCCTCGATGGCAACAATACAATACGTGCCTTGCAACCCTTTCTGTCACTGGGTAAGGACACCGCAAGATTGAACCCAAAGCTATGCACTTCTCCCATTGCAAGAACTAGCAATCTAGTTGGACAAACCAAACGGATAATTAGAAGAGACTTGCAAAGATAACTCAATCATACATAAAAGAATTCAGAGAAGATTCAAATATTATTCATAGATAAGCTGGATCATAAACCCACAATTCATCGGTCTCAACAAACACACCGCAAAAAGAAGATTACATCGAATAGATCTCCACGAGAGAGGGGGAGAACATTGTATTGAGATCCAAAAAGAGAGAAGAAGCCATATAGCTACTAGCTATGGACCCGAAGGTCTGAAGTAAACTACTCACACTTCATCAGAGAGGCTATGGTGTTGATGTAGAAGCCCTCCGTGGTGGATGGCCCCTCCAGCGGAGCTCCGGAACAGGCCCCAAGATGGGATCTCGTGGATACAGGAAGTTGCGGCGGTGGAATTAGGATTTTGGCTCCTCTTCTGATCATTTGGGGGTATGTAGGTATATATAGGAGGAAGGAGTACGTCGGTGGAGCAACAGGGGGCCCACGAGGCAAGGGGGCGCGCCCTAGGGGGGCGCCCCCACCCTCGTGACCGCCTCTCTTGTGCCTTGGCGTAGGGTCCAAGTCTCCTGGATCACGTTCGGTGAGAAAATCACGTTTCCGAAGGTTTCATTCCGTTTGGACTCTGTTTGATATTATGTTTCTTTGAAATACCGAAATAGGCAAAAAACAGCAATTCTGGGCTGGGCCTCTGGTTAATAGGTTAGTCCCAAAAGTAATATAAAAGTGGAAAATAAAGCCCAATACAGTCCAAAACAATAGATAAAGTAGCATGGAGCAATAAAAAATTATAGATACGTTGGAGACGTATCAGGCATCCCCAAGCTTAATTCCTGCTCGTCCACGAGTAGGTAAATGATAAAAAGAGAATTTTTGATGCGGAGTGATACTTTGGCATAATTTCAATGTAAATCTTCTTAATCATGGTATGAATATTCAGATCCGAAAGATTCAAGACAAAAGTTCATATTGACATAAAAATAATAATACTTCAAGCATACTAACTAAGCAATTATGTCTTTTCAAAATAACATGGCTAAAGAAAGTTATCCCTACAAAATCATACAGTCTGGCTATGCTCCATCTTCCCCACACAAAGTATTTAAATCATGCACAACCCCGATGACAAGCCAAGCAATTGTTTCATACTTTAACATTTTCAAAACTTTTTCAATCTTCACGCAATACATGAGCGTGATCCATGGATATAGCACTATATGTGGAATAGAATGGTGGTTGTGGAGAAGACAAAAAGGGAGAAGATAGTCTCATATCAACTAGGCGTATCAACGGGCTATGGAGATGCCCATCAATAGATATCAATGTGAGTGAGTAGGGATTGCCATGCAACGGATGCACTAGAGCTATAAGTATATGAAAGCTCAACAAAAGAAACTAAGTGGGTGTGCATCCAACTTGCTTGCTCACCTAGGGCATTTGAGGAAGCCCATCATTGGAATATACAAGCCAAGTTCTATAATGAAAGATTCCCACAAGTATATGAAAGTGAAAAAATGAGAGACTCTCTATCATGAAGATCATGGTGCTACTTTGAAGCACAATTGTGGTAAAAGGATAGTAACATTGTCCCTTCTCTCTTTTTCTCTTTTTTTATTTGGGCCTTTTCTCTTTTTTTATGGCCTATTTTTTTCGTCCAGAGTCTCATCCCGACTTGTGGGGGAATCATAGTCTCCATCATCCTTTCCTCACTTGGGACAATGCTCTAATAATGATGATCATCACACTTTTATTTTTCTTACAACTCAACAATTACAACTCGATACTTAGAACAGAGTATGACTCTATATGAATGCCTCCGGCGGTGTACCGGGATATGCAATGAAACATGAGTGACATGTATGAAATAATTATGAATGGTGGCTTTGCCACAAATACGATGTCAACTACATGATCATGCTAGCAATATGACAATGATGGAGCGTGTCATAATAAACGGAACGGTGGAAAGTTGCATGGCAATATATCTCGGAATGGCTATGGAAATACCATAATAGGTAGGTATGGTGGCTGTTTTGAGGAAGGTATATGGTGGGTGTATGATTCCGGCGAAAGGTGCACGGTATTAGAGAGGCTAGCAACGGTGGAAGGATGGGAAAAAGTGCGTATAATCCGTGGACTGAACATTAGTCATAAAGAACTCATATACTTATTGCAAAAATCTGGAAGTTATCAAAGAAAAGTATTACGCGGATGCTCCTAGGGGGATAGATTGGTAGGAAAAGACCATCGCTCGTCCCTGACCGCCACTCATAAGGAAGGCAATCAATAAATAGATCATGCTCCGAGTTCATCACATAACGGTTCACCATACGTGCATGCTACGGGAATCACAAACTTCAACACAAGTATTCTTTAAATTCACAACTACTCAACTAGCATGACTCTAATATCACTATCTTCATATCTCAAAACAATTATCAAGCATCAAACTTATCTTAGTATTCAACGCACTCACAAGAAAGTTCCACATATCTTGAATACCAAGTATATTAACATTAAGCAAATTACCATGCTATTAATGACTCTCAAAATAATCTAAGGGAAGCATGAGAGATCAAGTTTCTTTAAAACAAATCCACCACTGTGCTCTAAAAGATCTAAGTGAAGCACTAGAGCAAAAATTATCACGCTCAAAAGATATAAGTGAAGCACTATGAGCAAAACTATCAAGCTCAAAATATATAAGTGAAGCACATAGAGTATTCTATCAAATTCCAATTCATGTATGGCTCTCTCAAAAGGTGTGTACATCAAGGATGATTGTGGTAAACTAACAAGCAAAGACGCAAATAATACAAGACGCTCCAAGCAAAACACATATCATGTGGTGAATAAAAATATAGCTCCAAGTAAATTACCGATGGAAGTGAACGAAAGAGGGGATGCCTTCCGGGGAATCCCCAAGCTTTGAATTTTTGGTGTCCTTGGATTATCTTGGGGGTGCCATGGGCATCCCCAAGCTTAGGCTCTTGCCACTCCTTGTTCCATAATCTATCAAAATAATTCACCCAAAACTTGAAAACTTCACAACACAAAACCCAATAGAAATCTCGTGAGCTCCGTTAGAGAAAGAAAACAAAAGACTACTTTAAGGTAATGTAATGAACTCATTCTTTATTTATATTGGTGTTAAACCTAATGTATTCCAACTTCTCTATGGATCATAAACTATTTTACTAGCCATAGATTCATCAAAATAAGCAAACAACACACGCAAAACAGAATCTGTCAAAAACCGAACAGTCTGTAGTAATCTGTAACTAACGCAAACTTCTGGAACTAAAAAAATCCTAACAAAATTAGACGACCTAGAAATTTTTTTATTCATCATCAGCAATTGAATCAATATTTTATCACGTTCTTGTGATTTTTAATAATTCGGGCACTGAGCGCAAATTTTCTGGAAATTACAGCAAGATCAAATAACTATCATCCAAGAAGATCCAATAGGTTTAACTTGGCACAAACACTAATTAAAAGATAAAACCACATCTAAACAGAGGCTAGATGCATTATTTATTCCTAAACAGAAGCAAAAACAAAAAACTAAAAATAAAATTGGGTTGCCTCCCAACAAGCGCTATCGTTTAACGCCCCTAGCTAGGCATAAAAGCAAGGATAGATCTAGGTATTGCCATCTTTGGTAGGAAATCCATAAGTGGCTCTCATAATAGATTCATATGGTAATTTTATTTTCTTTCTAGGAAAGTGTTACATGCCTTTCTTTAATAGGAAATTGGAATCTAATATTCCCTTCCTTCAAATCAATAATTGCACCAATCGTTCTAAGGAAAGGTCTACCAAGAATAATAGGACATGAAGGATTGCAATCTATATCAAGAACGATAAAATCTACGGGCACATAATTCCTGTTTGCAACAATAAGAACATCATTAATTCTTCCCATAGGCTTTTTAATAGTGGAATCTGCAAGATGCAAATTTAGAGAGCAATCATCAAAGTCACGGAAATCTAGCAAATCACACAAAGTTTTGGGAATAGTGGAGACACTAGCACCCGAATCACACAAAGCATTAAACTCATGATCTTTAATTTTAATTTTGATAGTAGATTCCCACTCATCATAGAGTTTCCTAGGGATAGAAACTTTCAACTCAAGTTTTTCTTCATAAGATTGCATCAAGGCATCAACAATGTGTTCGGTAAAGGCCTTATTTTGACTATAAGCATGAGGAGAATTTAGCACGGATTGTAACAAGGAAATACAATCAATTAAAGAGCAATTTTCATAATTAATTTCCTTGAGATCCAATATAGTGGGTTTAGCAACATCTAGATTTTTATTTCTTTCAATCCCACTTTTATCTATTTCATCATCAAGATCTAAAAACTCCGAATTCTTAGAATGCCTTCTAGGTAAAGGAAGATATTCAGTTTCATCAAGATTCATATTGCAAAAAAAAGATTTAATAGGGGATGCATCAATAACTTTCAGATCTTCATCTTGATTTTCATAGGAATTAGAAGAACACGCTTTAATAAAGGCATCTTTGGAAGCACGCATCCTAGCGGTTCTTTCTTTGCACTCATCAATGGAAATTCTCATAGCTTTGAGAGACTCATTAATATCATGCTTAGGAGGAATAGATCTAACCTTTAAAGAATTCACCTCAAGAGAAATTCTATCAACGTTCCTAGCCAAATCATCAACTTTAAGCAATTTCTCTTCAAGCAAAGCATTAAAATTCTTTTGTGAATTCATAAACTCTTTAACACTACTCTCAAATTCAGAGGGCATCTTATTAAAATTTACATAAGAGTTGTTGTAGGAATTTCCATAATTATTAGAAGGATTACTAGGATAAGGCCTAGGATTAAAATTCCCTCTATACGGGTTGTTACCAAAATTATTCCTACCAACAAAATTCACATCCATAGATTCGTTATTATTCTCAATCAAGGTAGACAAAGGCATATCATTAGGATCAGAAGAAACACTCTTAGTTGCAAATAATTTCATAAGTTCATCCATCTTTCCACTCAAAACATTGATTTCTTCTATCGCATGCACTTTTTATTAGTAGATCTTTCAGTATGCCATTGAGAATAATTAACCATAATATTATCTAGGAGTTTAGTAGCATCTCCTAAAGTGATTTCCATAAAAGTGCCTCTCGCGGCCGAATCTAAAATATTTCTAGAAGCAAAATTCAGTCCGGCATAAATTTTTTGTATAATCATCCACAAGTTCAAACCATGAGTAGGACAATTACGTATCAATAATTTCATTCTCTCCCAAGCTTGTGCAACATGTTCATGATCAAGTTGCTTAAAATTCATAATATCGTTCGTAAGAGAGATAATCTTAGCGGCAGGAAAATACTTAGAGGTAAAAGCATCTCTGCAATTGTTCCAAGAATCAATACTATTTTTAGGCAAAGATGAAAACCACGCTTTAGCACGATCTCTAAGCGAAAAAGGAAATAGCTTCAATTTAACGACATCATTATCGACATCTTTTTTCTTTTGCATATCACATAAATCAACGAAGCTATTCAGATGAGTAGCGGCATCTTCACTAGGAAGGCCGGCGAATTGATCTTTCATAACAAGATTCAACAAAGAAGTATTGATTTCACAAGATTCAGTATTGGCAAGAGGAGCAATCGGAGTGCTAAGTAAATCATTATTATTGGTATTGGTGAACTCACACAATTTAGTAGCATCTTGAGCCATTGCGACAAACAAGCAATCCAACACACGAGCAAACAAAAGGCAAAGGGAAAAAGAGGAGGAGATTGGAAAGAGAGGGCGAATAAAACGGCAAGGGTGAAGTGGGGGAGAGGAAAACGAGAGGCAAATGGCAAATAATGCAATGCGTGAGATAGGGATTGTGATGGGTACTTGGTATGTTGACTTCTGCGTAGACTCCCCGGCAACGGCGCCAGAAATCCTTCTTGCTACATCTTGAGCTTGCGTTGGTTTTCCCCGAAGAGGAGAGGATGATGCAGCAGAGTAGCGTAAGTATTTCCCTCAGTTTTTGAGAACCAAGGTATCAATCCAGTAGGAGAACACGCACAAGTCCCTCATACCTGCACAAAACGATAGCTACTCACAACCAACGCGATTAGGGGTTGTCAATCCCTTCACGGTCACTTACGAGAGTGAGATCTGATAGAGATAATATTTTTGGTATTTTTGGTATATAGATGCAAAGTGAAAAGTAAAAGGCAAAGTAAAAACAAGGCAAGTATAAAAGTGATGGAGATTGATATGATGAGAATAGACCCGGGGGCCATAGGTTTCACTAGTGGCTTCTCTCAAGAGCATAAGTATTCTACGGTGGGTGAACAAATTATCGTTGAGCAATTGATGAATTGAGCATAGTTATGAGTATATCTAGGTATGATCATGTATATAGGCATCACGTCCGTGACAAGTAGATCGAAACGATTCTGCATCTACTACTATTACTCCATTCATCGGCCGCTATCCAGCATGCATCTAGAGTATTAAGTTAAAAACAGCGTAACGCCTTAAGCAAGATGACATGATGTAGAGGAATAAATTCATGCAATATGATAAATACCCCATCTTGTTATCCTCGATGGCAACAATACAATACGTGCCTTGCAACCCTTTACATCCTTTGGGTAAGGACACCGCAAGATTGAACCCAAAGCTATGCACTTCTCCCATTGCAAGAACTACCAATCTAGTTGGCCAAACCAAAGGGATAATTCGAAGAGACTTGCAAAGATAACTCAATCATACATAAAAGAATTCAGAGAAGATTCAAATATTATTCATAGATAAGCTGGATCATAAACTCACAATTCATCGGTCTCAACAAACACACCGCAAAAAGAAGATTACATCGAATAGATCTCCACGAGAGAGGGGGAGAACATTGTATTGAGATCCAAAAAGAGAGAAGAAGCCATCTAGCTACTAGCTATGGACCCGAAGGTCTGAAGTAAACTACTCACACTTCATCGGAGAGGCTATGGTGTTGATGTAGAAGCCCTCTGTGGTGGATGCCCCCTCGTGAACTCCTAACAGGCCCCAAGATGGGATCTCGTGGATACAGGAAGTTGCGGTGGTGGAATTAGGTTTTGGCTCCTCTTCCGATCATTTAGGGTGCGTGGGTATATATAGGAGGAAGGAGTACGTCGGTGGAGCAATAGGGGCCCACGAGGCGGGGGCGCCTAGGGGGCGCCCCACCTCGTGACCGCCTCTTGTGACTTGGCGTAGGGTCCAAGTCTCCTGGATCACGTTCGGTGAGAAAATCACATTTCCGAAGGTTTCATTCCGTTTGGACTCCGTTTGATATTCTGTTTCTTCGAAATACTGAAATAGGCAAAAAACAGCAATTCTGGGCTGGGCCTCCGGTTAATAGGTTAGTCCCAAAAGTAATATAAAAGTGGAAAATAAAGCCCAATATAGTCCAAAACAATAGATAAAGTAGCATGGAGCAATCAAAAATTATAGATACGTTGGAGACGTATCACACTGCCGAGGTCGAGACCCTCAGGGGTGAACTTGCCCGGGCCAAGGAGTAGGCAAGGGTGAGCAATGCGGCTGCTGATAAAGCGGCTCTAGATTTGAAGGCCGAACATGCCACCCGGCGCCAGCTCAAGGAGCGGATATCTGCCATAGAGGAAGAGCTCAGGGATGCCACCCGCAAGTGCAAGTCCCTCGAGGAGGAGAATTAAGCCAAGGCAACCGAACTCGACAAGGCCCTTCAGGAAGCCAAAGAGGCGCGGTCCGAGTCTAGAGTGGCTCGCGAGGAGATCCGACAGGCTGGACAGATAGCGGCTGGTAAGCCCTTTCTTTTACAGACTAAGTTTGGCGGTCAAAAATATGCCTTGCTTAATTGACTGTGGAGTTCCCCAGACGCTTTTGCGGATCTTTCGACGAGTGCTGCTGATGCCGCGCAATTCTTCCAGGCTCAGGAAGGACATGCAACAGAGAAGCTGTTCTGGTCACAGTTCGCGGCGCAGGAGCGCCCGATGCTGCTAAACAACCAAATGGCGCAGTGGGCCGAGCTGCATAAGATGTCCGGAGCAGCAATGAAGGATGTCATAGTTCGGCTATGGCCGGCGGAATCCATACCAAGCAGCTATTTCGGCCTGGTGCGGCGACTCGTCGGTGCACTACCCCGAATCGACGCAATCAAGCGGTCGGTGTGCATAGAAGGTGCACAGATTGTCTTCGCCCGCGTCAAGATACATTGGGCGAAGATGAAGGCCACTGTTATTGCAGTTGACGGCCCTCCCGGAGGCAAGGACCACCGCACACCGTAGCGCTACTTAGTAGACATCCTAGAGGGCGCCCGCTTGATAGAGGGTCAATGCTCAAAGGACATTATGTTCGAATGAATGTACCCGCATTGCCCGGATGTTTTTATTATATATTAAGGCTTTGTGATATATTTGTGCCATTGTCTGAAAGTTCTTTCCTCCTGTGCGGTCGTCTTTGTATTCCTGGGAGTTTTCCAGTCGTCGACTTCGGCCCCCACGTAGATACTACGGGGTGTTCGGAATAGCACATGATCACACTTGACCCAACGTCTTGGTCCGTAAAGGAGGTGTCAGTGTGGCGAACCAGGAAATCGGACTATGTGGCTTTACCACTCTCACTTAGCCATAGGAGTTTGACGATGGGGCTATAGGATAGCCCCTGGTATGTACGCGGCTATCTGGATGCGGATGCGTTATGCGTGTGACCGTAAAAGCAGTCCTTTGTATAATACGGAAAAAATCGCTAAAGATTTAGTAAGTCGCCGAGTGGCTGACCAGCTCTCGTCGCATCATGACAATTAGTTTTCGGCTTTCTCCACTGAGGTGCTTGACCGGACGAACCAGAAACACAATTGTAGTAGTTCTCCCTTTACTACCCTAGCCGAACAAACGGAACGTGAGGTAGCAAACACAGGATCTGGGCAACCCAACTATTGACCAAAGACATGATTTGGAGCCGATGCATATAATGCCAAGTTCGGGACGCTGAAGTGTGCTATAAAGCTATTCGGGGTTTTGTGGCATCACATATGTGGCCACATAGTGCCCTTGGCAATGTGTGCCGAGGTGTGTGAGTGAAACAACTGATGAGACAGAATACCGTTTATGAATAATGTCGATACCAAAAAAATTGTCTTCACTAGAATCTGATTGATACGTCAAAACGTGATCTTACAGAGGGCACCATAATCACCAAGGCCATTTTACATGCCGGGGTCAAGGAATAAGGGGAAAAGCTCTATATAGGTCCTTGAATAAAGTTTTGTTCTAAAAAATCCTTTGGAACTCCTGCCGCACGTCTACGTCTCTTTCTCCTTGGAGAGAGAGATTCCTTGAGAGGAATGGTCTTTGGCTATTTGTACGAAACCGGGCTCGAAGAGAGTCCTTGTAAGTCCATAGGATAAATAGGTTTTTAATGCACCTGTGGTAAAAGAGAAAAATAATTGATGAAAAAAGGGAGAGGCCATATAGGGTCCAACCGTACTATAGGCCTATCCGTGCCTCCGTCGATGTCCAAGGTATTTTGAGTGCATAATTATGCACGCGCGGTATGAATTTCACGGATGTGTGAGGCGATCGACGGAGGCGAAACTGCTAGTCTAGCTCTGGAATTACCGAGCTGTCAGCATGCGGGACTAATCGGACTTGTTTAACAAAGTCCGGCGGCTTGATGGCCGATGAGGTGTGCGGCTTGATAGGGCCGCTCTGTATTTCATCCGCGAGGGCCACGGTATGCTCCTCCATACGGAGGGAGCGTTCCGTGTTTCCATTGACTATTATTATGCCACGTGCACTACCAAGAAAATACACTTCCGTGATGATACGTGTTTGTCATAGTTGGTTACGTTTTCTGTCATGCATGTACATCGATGACAAATTTATGACAGAATGAAGATAGTCATACCTGTGCTGTCGTAGAAGTGTTCCATGACATTACCAAAATTATCATCACGGAAGTGTCCACTTCCATGATGATAAATCACGCGTCATAGAAGTGCTTTCGTCAAGGGTTACCGACACGTGGCATCCACCGTAACGGGACGCCGTTAAGATATCCGGTCCAGTTTTGGATCCAGAAACCCGCTAACAGCCACGACCAATGCCGATTTTCCATGTGTAAAATTCTCATTGGCAGACGGAACCACGCGTCAGCTCCGCGTTGGTACACGTGTCACTTATCCAATGGTCGAGATGGGCCTATGATATGTTGACACATGGACGGGCCCAAAAGTGGCCCATAAAGTTTAAATGGGCTGGCACAAGTAAAGGCCCACAAGATTTAGCGGACCATAATGGGCCGACCTAGCTAAAGGCCCACAAGATTTTGCAAACCATAATGGGCCGGCCTAGCTAAAGGCCCACAAGATTTAGCGGACCAAAATGGGCCAGCCCAGCTAAAGGCCCACAAGATTTTGTAGACCATAATGGGCCGGCCCAGCTAAAGGCCCAACATTCTCAGTTAAGGCCTGTACGGCTAGTGTCATATTGGCCCGTCAACGGCCTATCCTAAACTTGTCATCATCGCGGCCCATGGTCACTTCTGGCCCGTTAACAGTCCGCTAAGTATATGGGCCGAATTACGGCCTGGTGTATTTCCGGCCTGTTAAAGGTCCTGCTTCATTTGGGCCCATTTACACGCCATTGAAACTTTCGGCCCATAAACGACCGTGAAGGATTTGGGTCATATTCGGCCATATCTAACATTCGGCCTGTTAGAGGCCCACTATAGATTTGGGCCACTCTCGGCCTGTTGTGATTTTCGGCATGTTAACGTCGGACGAAATCCATGGGCCATATGTGTCCCAACGTCATATCGGGCCCATTAACGGCCCATATAAAAATGACGATAATCTAGCCCAACCGAACTTCCGGCTGTTGAAGGCCCATGTATTAGGTCGGCGCATTTATGGCCCATCCGAATTTTGGCATGTGAAAGATCCGCATCGTAAATGGGCCACCACTTCGGCCTGCTAAGACCAGTGGGTTATTTGGCACAATTAGGGCCCAATCTCACTTTCGGTGTATTAAAGGCCCGTGTTTTTATGGGCTCGAGATATTTACACCTGTAAAAGGCCTATTGTTACTGAGGGCCCAAATTATGTTTAGGCCTGTTAAAGGCCCACTATGGGCACAGGCCTACCATAAAAATATGAAAGCTTATGCTGATTTAGGCCCAGATATTTTTAGTGGGCTACATGCAAATTTGGGCCCGTAATCGTTTTTAGCCCAATTGGAATGGGCCCGACGAATGTTGGCATGTTGCGCTCCTACGAAGCTTTCGGCCGAATACATTACTAAGATAAACCTACACTATACAAAAATAGCGTCATAATTACTGCAGCCTTTGGCAGCATCATAAATGTTGTATCACAACAAAATAAATTCCGACCATACAACAAAAGGCCTATTAGCTTTAAGTTTACAGTCCTTGCAGATAAAAGCACCATCAGATGTATAGAAGCACAGATCATTTGACCCGAGTGCTAATGTTTTAGGCTGTAGAATCTGATGGAGCAGCACGATCTTCACATTTTTTTCCGCCATTGCTCTTGAACAACGAAGCGAATGTCTGATAGTCTGGTTTCAAAACCATTCATATCTTGACGACATTTGTCAACCATTATTCTTGTTTCCAAAACGGCGTCCATTAGGGATTGGACTTGTGTCTGGAGCACAAATATATCACTCTATCTAGCAGGAAGATTTTGTTCAGTAGGCGATTTGGACGAGGTTACCTTGACAACCAACCCAGAATTACGCAGGAAGGTGCTTTTTGCACTGTTAGTGGAGAGATACTGACGCACTGCAGCAAGAGGTGACATTGTGCTTGTGGTATCCTCGTCACCTTCAGGTGGTTGTGGCTGTTCAATCATTTGTTCCATAGCTTCCTGAAAGTTTGAACTTGTAGATTAGTGTAGCAGATAAGTTACTAATGAGACAGAAACAAACAAAGTAGGTTACACGTTTATACATAACTTATTTTGGTGAACTATTGTAATACATTAGCATGTATTGTAGTGCCAACTACATAATAAAATCACTTTCGGAACATATGTCCATGTAGCATGCCTATTGTATTGTCTATTTCCTCACATTCTTTGACATCTAAGGATAAAGAGACATGGTTTAAAGTAGGATGAACATAGTATGACATCATTCATATCATGGGCAAACATATATAAAACAAACAGGCTATTTTATCATTGTGTGCGCATGTGAACATAACAACTAGATTACAGATCAAGACCAAAAGAATATCCTTCATCTCTTTTAACCCATGTAAGGTGAAATGATACGTTAAGACAACTGTGTATAAAAGTGAACGGAGTAACTGACATTGGCTGCAAACCAAGTAGTTAAATGAACACATCACAGTACCAATAAGTTCAAATGCAGGAGGACTAAGGACTTACAACAGCGGCTTTAACTGGTGTGCACATGCCCTTCATCTTGCTGGTGGGGCAATCCTTGAAGATTTGCACTGCATTCGGTTCAGGTTCTTTTTGGTCCGCACAGGCTTTCCTTTGTATTTGGAACAAGTCTATATAGATACGATAATATGGCACAGAAAAAAGAAGGAAGTAGCAGCTATTTACAAGAGCCTCCCAGTGTGCAATATAGCTACGAGATCCTGTTGTCTATTGTAATTTCACTTTAGAACGGCTGGTCTTGTTCTTCAAACAGTTAGCCTAGAAGAAGATACACTTGTAAGGCACATACATAAATAAAAGTTCAATATGTGGTCTGATCAAATACATATAGCCTACCTGATACTTTGGATCAGACCAGTGTTTAACGAGGGATGTCCAGTCTTCATCTGTAATATATTCCACTGGAGCTGTTTGGGCGATTTCATTGTTAGCCTTGCCTTCAAAGTGAGATTTTCTAAGGTGGTACCGATACTGTCGTAGAGCAGACTGAAAAACATGAGTGCATTCTTGTCGGTGTCAAAACCGGCGGATCTCGGGTAGGGGGTCCCGAACTGTGCGTCTAGGCGGATGGTAACAGGAGACAAGGGACACGATGTTTTTACGCAGGTTCGGGCCCTCTCGATGGAGGTAATACCCTACTCCTTCTTGATTAATATTGATGATATGGGTAGTACAAGAGTAGATCTACCACGAGATCGTGAGAGGCTAAACCCTAGAAGCTAGCCTATGGTATGATTGTTGTTCGCCCCACGGACTAAAACCCTTCGGTTTATATAGACACCGAATAGGGTAAGGGTTACAGAGTCGGTTACAATGGTAGGAAATCTACATATCCGATCGCCAAGCTTGCATTCCACGCCAAGGAAAGTCCTATCCGAACATGGGACGAAGTCTTCAATCTTGTATCTTCATAGTCTAGGAGTCCGCCAAAGATGATAGTTCGCTATCCGGACACCCCTAGTCCAGACTCCTCAAGAGCCCCTCGAACCAGGCTTCAATGACGACGAGTCCGGCACGCATATTGTCTTCGGCATTGCAAGGCGGGTTCCTCCTCTGAGTACTTTATAGAAGATTTTGAACACAAGGATAGTGTCCGGCTCTGCAAAACAAGTTCCACATACCACCGTAGAGAGAATAATTTTTGCACAGATCTGCTGACGTATTCCGCGGCGCGACATTATACCACGGCTAAGCCTTTGTTCGAATCGTTTTTTACTGTCCCACCTCAGCGCGTTTAGCGAGGCGGTTTCCTTGGCACGTCTTATCAAAGCGTAGATCGTGCCCCCTTATTCCGGGATTCTCATCAATACGGACGTGGGTAACCCATCTGTGCCCGCTGGCACGCCTCCTCTATCGCAGGCGAGTCCCAATCGACCACGGGGAGGGCTCTTGGTATTCAACCTCTTTATAATGAGACCAAGGCCTTCTCCTTTTTTCCACCCTCCATCGAGTTCGCCTCGCGCTTCGAGTTCTAACACCCAAAGCTTCATATTTAGGTGCTTTGGACCTTCGACGATGTCCGGCTCTGACCAGCTCGGCCGATGGATGTCTTCTTCCATCACAGAAGAAGATGTGCTAAAGCTGCGAGACACCAGGTATCTAACCGGCGAAATTTCGCATAGGCTGCCTGCTCCAGGGCAGGTCATTCCCACTCCCGAGCCCGGCGAGAGCGTGGTGTTCGTGTCTCACTTCCTTCGGGGTTTAGGCTTCCATGACTTGAATCCGGAGTCCATCCTCCACGTCTCGTCATTCATTGTCGTATGTGAAGCCTTCCTCCATATTACCGCTCACTTTGGATTGTGGCTCAAGACCTTCAAGGTGGAGCCGAAGATGATCGAGGGGCAACAAGCAGAGTGCGGAGGGGCGGTCATAAGCAAGTGTGCTGATGCTCCGTGGCCCGAGGGCTCTATTCAAGTGGAGCTTGGTCTGTGGCAACGGGAGTGGTTTTATATCACCGCTCCCAGGGGCACCAAATGGGTGGCGCCACCCGCCTTCCGCTCAGGTCCACCACAGCGGCTGGCATCATGGGTCAACCGGGGGCTCAACTGGGGGCCGTCCAAGGACGTCCCTCTGTTGCAGGGCCGTATTCGAGACCTCCAAGAAAGAGAGATCAATCTGGTCGTGGCGGCGCAAGTTATGCTGATTCGGCGCCGCCTGCAAACGCCGCCTCCGCCGTCATGGGAGTTTAATCCGAGGGACCACGAGCTCTCCAACATTTTATGGGCGCGACGCCCAAGGAGATGTACAAACTGTTCTTCGGATCACAAGAGTAGTGTTCGGACTTAACCGAGGATGCAGGTCTAAGCTGCAATCACCCAGATACTCAAGTAAGTAACCCTGTAACCGGACAGGCTGTTCATTCATTTATCATATATATGCCCTTTCACTACTACAAAAAGGGCTATAGATAGAATGGCCACTAATGGTGCACCTGTCATGTGGTGCGCCATTACTATATTCTAATGGCGCACCATGCCTCGCGCGCCATTAGTAATATATTACTAATGGCGCACTGTGTGTGGTGCGCCATTAGTAGTTTTGGAAAAACCATAAAAATTTGTTACTAATGGCGCACCATGTCCGCCAGGCGCCATTAGTAGTTGATTTAGTAATGGCGCACTACATCCGCCGCGGCGCCATTAGTAGTTTTGAAAAAAAGTAAAAAATATTTGTTACTAATGGCGCACCATGTCTCGGTGCGCCATTACTAGTTTTAACTAGTAATGGCGCACCACCCCACGGTGCGCCATTACTAACTTGCCCCAACACCGAATGCACCCCCCCCCTGTGGATCGCCTTTTCAGTTTAAAAAAAATGATGGAAATGTCAAAAAAATAAAAGAAAATAAGTTTCCCATGTGATATGTGGTCTAGTTGTTGGGAAAAATTACAAATATGAATTTCGACTTTATTTGCAAAATCTCTCTGAAAATTTGTAAAATGACCATAACTTTTGTATATGAACTCGGATGAAAAAGTTTTTTATATGAAAAATCATCTACTCAAAAAGTTACGGGGCTTTCAAGATCTAGAGGCAAAAAAATTCAAAAAATTTCAAACTTACTAGTGGCGCACCGTGGATGTGGTGCGCCACTAGTAATAGAAAAAAAATTTGGTTTTGAATTTTTTTTTGAATTTTTTTTCAAAAATTGATACGTAATATGACCGGGAAGTTTGAAATATTTTTCAAAATTTCATCATAGTCATGAACATGAACAAAGTCCTAGACATCAACAAGGTATAATAGGGTTGATATGCTAGATATATCAACAAGTGCCTGTGAAGTGAGCTGTTGCTGGTGTTGGATAGAACTCTGAAGTTAAGCGTGCTTGGGCTGGAGTAGTGTGAGGATGGGTGACCTTTCGGGAAGTTTGACCATGGAGTGCGATTTGACCTGAGATTAAGCATATTGACCCGAGATTAAGCCATAATGAATTGAGATTAAGAAAATTTTGAAAAAAAATTTGAAAAAAAAAATTGAAAAAAAAAGTTGAAAAAAAAAATCTGAAAAAATATTGTTATTAATGGTGCACTTCATTGTGGTGCGCCATTAGTATCTGTATACTAATGGCGCACCATGGGCTATTCTAATGGCGCACCAGCCATTAGTAAAAAATACTAGTGGCGTGGTACTAATGGCGCACCGGTAGTGCGCCATTAGTAGGCAAAACCGGTGCGCCATTAGTAGGCCTTTTTCTAGTAGTGTTTAAGGGAGCCGTTTCTTGAACTGGAGCGGATAGCCAAGGCAAAGTTGATAAGGTGTCCGGCTCCCCTCCCAGAGACCATGTCGGATCCCATGCTGACCAAGATGTTGAAGGCCGCGCCTTTTAAAGAAGGCGAAGGGGGGGAGCAAGGAAGCAACTGCCTCCGCGAAGGAGGCTTTCAAGGAGGAGGGGATCAGGGATCCTCCCCTCCAAGGCGAGAAGAGGACCGCATCCGAAGACCCGGAAGCCAAGGCCTCAAAACGGGGAAAGAAGTCTTCGTCAGAAAGTTCAAGGCCGGAAGTACCCCAGCCGCACTATTTCCCCAAGGGGATCAGCCTCCAATGAGCCGTAAGTAAAAAGAAGGGGTCCTGTGAATAAAGAACATCCTCAGATTTATTTCAAGATAACTGAAATTGTACCTTGTAGTTCGGATCTCAGCCCTTCTCGCAGAGCTCGCCTTCGGGGATCTTCGTCCGAGATGATAGAGAGCGAAACGCCCACCTATCGCGCTTTGTGTAAGGCGGCGACCCTGAAGTGTCGCCATGGAGAGTTTCCCTAGTCCAGCGGGGGCCGGACGGTCCGCGCCAATCGGGCGGCGGTCGGAGGAGTCAAGGACCTGCTCGGGCGAAGCGATATCTCAAGGTCACCGTGCGCTAATGGCTACGGTAATTGAAAGAATTGCATCCGCAGAGAGCGGATTGCATGAAGCCGCCAGAAGTTTACTGACGGGGTTTGAGGTACGAAGAAAAATAATAATGTACCTTCTGACAGTTATGCATATAGAATGCGCCCTGTATAGATAGTAGCCCCTGAGACTCGGTATGCTGTCACAACTGACAGCGTGCCGAGTATCATAATCTCAATACTAACATGTCGCCGTTCCTATGTAGGTGGCGGGGCGTCCAGTGGCTAGCCGGACTGATGAATTTGCCGAACAAAAGCGGCAACTTGACGAGGCGGATGCGGACATCGTGCTTGTCAATAAACAGTTTGACGAGTCACAAGGTATGCGACTTCTCCGCGGACACCTGGTAAGGGAGCTTGACGCCCATGCCTTACTACTTGTATGCTTTGATGCAGACGGTGCCGCTGCTGTGGAGAGGCTGCGGGCGGAACTTGCCCGAGCTAAAGAACAAGCCCGAAAGAGTAATGCGGCCGCTTTAAAGGCGGCCGAAGAGCTGAAAGCCGAACGGGCTGCTCACTGCCGAAGCAAAGAGGAAATGGCCGATTTGGCCCTGAAACTGAAGAATACTACCGACCGCTACGAAGTTCTTGAAAAAGAACGCTGCGGAACAAGAGGACCTGAAAAGGCCACCGCCAATCCAAGGATGCCTGCTCCGCTATGAGAGCTGCCAAGGAGGAGCTGAGTCAGGCCGGGGATATTGCGGCTGGAAAACCGTTTCTGCTGCGGAGGAAATATACGGATCTGAAGTATGCTCAGTTGGAGAAGCTGTGGAGTTCAGAGGATGCTTATCTGGACTTAGCGGCGAGCGCTACAGACGCGATTGAGCACTTCCGAGGCCAGAAGGGGCACAGAAGGGAAGAGCTATTTTGGTCGCAATTCCATAGTCCGGAGCATCCTCTTCCGTTGACCGATCGGTTGGCCGAATGGGCCGAGCTGAATCGATTATCCGGACTTGCCATGAAGCATGTCATGACTCATTTGTGGCTAGGCGGACCCCAGCCGAAGAGTTGTTTTGGCTTAGTGCAGCAGTTCCTTGGTGCGGTATCAGCGAGCGACGCAATGAAGCGGTCGGCGGTATTGAGGGGGCGCGATGGCTCTTGCCCGTGTCAAGGCATACTTGGGCTGAGATGAAGGCCACCGATATTGCGTCCCCAGATTCGGACGGCAGCTAAGTACCAATCGAAAGCTATTTTGAGGAAGTTCTTCCGGCGCTGCTTAATAGAGACGCAGTGCTCAAGGATGTTATGTTTGAATGACATGTATAATTTTATGAAACAACGCTTCAATTTAATGTAAGAGCTTTTATACTTGTGACTTCAAGTAGTAAACTACCTCCCGTCGGCTGTTGATGTATATGTGTATATAACCTTGAAAGATGGCAGTTCGGTTTAGCCCCACGCACATAGTGCGGGGTGTTTGCAAAGAAGTCGCGCTTTCACACTTAATCCAACGCCTTGGTCCTATAAAGGAGGTGGTAGCGTAGCAATCTAGGCAACCGGACTATAATGCTTTATCACTTTCACTTAGCCATAGGGGTTCGAGGGTGGGGCTACTATATAGCCCCTGGGGGCACCGCACTCTCCCCAATTTGGGGTGCGTATGTGCCTGACCGAAAAACGGTCCTTCGTTAATGTGGAGGAATTCTAAACATTTTGGTGAGTCATCGAGTGGTTGACCAGTCTCTCGCTATATCATGACAAATCAGCCGCTTTCATCGAGGTGCTCGCCCGGCGAACCGGGCACAATCGCAGAGTTCTCCGGTGCCGCGTTAGCCGATAGAACGGAACGTAAGGCAGCAAAACACAGGAGTCGGGCAAACCCAACATTTGACCAAAGACATGATTCAGAGCTGATGCATATAAGGCCTAACTCGAGACGCCGAACACTCCCTACGGTATTCGGTCTTTTATAAAGCGGGCCAAACAATGCCCTTGGTAACAAGCCCCGTGTCCGTGTATCGCAAAATTCGACGCGCCGATGCCAAAACGTCAGCCTCCTCCTCGGTTATAATAAGAGATCGGGGGATGAGTAACAGCAAGAGACAATGAAAAAGGTTTACGCTGGGTCTTAATCAAAAGAATCCTTGCAACGGGTCCTCGCTGCACGCCTCATACCAGGTTCCGCGCAGCCGTATCCTCGGACGGGTATAGCACGCGCTCATCTCAGAAAAAGAGAGGAACTTAGTATGAAAAAGAAAAAAGGATCGTGCGAAAAATGTACTTTATATTAAATAAACAGTGAATAAAATTGAGCTTTATTGTCTCTTGTTCTACATGCGTGCAGCCCCTTGTACGGGGGTATGTCGCTAGTAGGCGCTGGACTCATCTAGCCGTGTCCGGGGTTTGAATGACCTATTCAGGTGCTTTGGTTAGCGGAGCCGGATTGGTGTGGAGCTGTCAAGGCAGGCTCGCATTCTTCCGTGCTCGAGTAACACTTAATACTCCCTTTCAATGAGATGATGCCGCGTGGACCGGACATTTTAAGTGTAAGAGATGCATAATGCGGTATTGCATTAAAGCGGGCGAAAGCTTCACGCCCCAGTAGTGCTTGATAGCTACTTTCGAATGGGGTGATGTGGAAGGTTAACTTTTCACGGCGGAAGTTGTCGGATGAGCCGAACACAACTTCTAGCGGTAGGGAGCCCGTACAATGGGCATATAGGCCTGGCATTACCCCTTTGAAGGAGGTGTTGCTATGGCGAATTTTGGTTGGGTCTATTCCCATTTTGCAGATTGTGTCCTGATATAGAAGGTTTAGATCGCTACCTCCGTCCATTAGGACTTGTGTAAATTGGAGTCCGTCGATTATAGGATCTAATATCAAGGCAGTCCATCCTGCGTTCTGGATACTTTCGGAGTAGTCCTGATGGTCAAAGGTAATTGGTTTTGACAATCAGTGTTGGGACTCATTGGGTAGATTGTGCGGCGCGTAATTCAATGGGTGCCGCCTGCTTTTCCCTTTGTTACTTGAAGCAAGTTTACTGTTTTGACCTCTTGTGGGAAATTCTTTTGTTTTCCGGGCTCGCTTGTGGTGCTCGCCATCATCCACACTTGGTGTGTCGAGCCCTTGTGTTCGGCGTTGAGTCTGCCGGATCGCTTGAAGACCCAACAATGTCTGTGGGTATGGTTTGCAGCTTCCCGAGTACTGTGGATTTGGCATATCTTGTCCAAGATTTTGTTAAAGTTGATAGCTCATCGCTATTGTCCTTAAGGGGCAGTTTTTATTATTCTGTCGTGAGCTTTTGAATCCGGCGCTGATCGCCGCGCTTTTGGACCGCTCCCTTAATCCGGCGCTGGTCCTTGCTGCGCCGTGGTTTCCCATTCCCATCCCTCGACTTCGATGTACTTGGGTCGCTGGTATCTGCATCTTGCTAGCTAGCTATCCTTTCCCGCGCAAAAGCGGGTCATGAGGCTTGTTAGTGCGGCCATTGTTCTTGGCTTTTCCTGGCCAAGGTGTCTGGCGAGCCATTCGCCTCGGACGTTGTGTTTAAAAGCTGCTAAGGCTTCAAGTCCGGGCAATGACTATTTGGTTCTTTTTGGTGAGGAACCTGTTCCAGAATTTTCGAGCTGACTCTCCGGGCTGTTGGGTTATGTGACTTAGATCGTCTGCGTCCGGAGGTCGGACATAGGTTCCCTGGAAATTGGCCCGAAAAGTATCCTCAAGCTCTTCCCAACTACTAATGGTGTTTTCGGGGAGGCTTTTAAGCCAATGCCGGGCTGGCCCTTTGAGCATGAGGGGTAGGTATTTTATGGCGTGGAGATCATCTCATCTTGCCATGTGCATGTGGAGGATATAATCTCAATCCGACCTGTGGTCTGCTGCTCGTCAGATGCCTCTATGTTTACGGGCTTGAATCCCGCTGGAAATTCATGATCCAGCACCTCATCGGTGAAACATAGAGGGTGCGCGGCGCCCCTGTATTTGGGTGTGCCGTGATGTTCGGATATTTGTTGTGTTGTATTGCTCGCCAGAACTTGTTTCCTTGGCCCGTAGATAGATCTAACTGGGCCATCCTTTTGGTGCGAATCCTTATGCGGATCACGTGCCGGCTTGTGTGCGGCGCCGCTTGCCGCTCTACATTTGCCATGTGGTCGTTTATCCGACCCGGCGGCCTCTTTGTTTTTTTTATCGTGGGGGCTCTACAGCCTCCTCATCGAATTCGGGCAGTATTTTGCGCTTTGGGTAGCTCTTTTCTTGGCGGTTGTCGCCATATTTGTCTGCAGTGTTGAGTAATTTACTCCATCTCATTTGGAGTGCGTCTTCCACTGTTTTGAGCTTCCGCTTCCGCTTATTCAGGCTACGTGCAGTGGCGACGAGCCTTTTGTGGAGGTTCTTCTGCTCCAACAATTTGTCCGGCGTGAGATCGTCCGGACTGTTATCTTCGCCGGGGACGGGTTATTTATCCAAGTTGTCCTGTTCGGACGGTTGCTCGATAGCATGTTCGTCTGCCCACCGTTCGCCTGCTCTATGGCTGGGTCTTTGTCGAGGCGGGACTTGGTGCGGCGCTTACGCTGCCGCTTTGACTGCTTTTCGAGGATTTATCCTTCGAGTGTCCCATTGTTCCTCGTCGTCACTTCCTTTAGGTGTATCCACCATGTATACATCATGGGATGAGGTGGTTGTCCAAAGATCCTATAGGTGCTGGTTCATGGTTGTCTCCTACATCGCCGCCCATACCGCCGATGTCTTCGGAGTCGAAATCGAGCACGCTGCTTAAGCTTTCGGCAAAGGATACAAAGTGGGTGGTGGGTGGGCGCTGAATTTCTTCGTCGTCCAATCCCAACCTTCCCGACCGTAGTTCGCCAGGGCTCCCGACAAAGAGAGAGACTTTAATGAGTTCAGGATATAGCCAAAGGGCGAGTGCCGAAGATGTCCGCGGCGGTGAACTCCATAACCGGGCGCCAGCCGATTCGACCGGCGGGGCGCTGGAGGTTCGGAGTCCGGAAAGGAGTCCGCACCGGGAGTCACGAGCTTTGCAAAGGACAGGATGGTGTTCGCTCAATCGCCGAGAGACTCCAGCCCCGAGGCGGTGTCCAACCAACCGCCCTCGATCGGCGAAACCGGCCCGGATTAGGGGTCGGAGCGGCATCGTGCGGCCTCTGTGGCACTGCTCGCGGCAGAGCTAGATCGCACCTGCCGAGACAAGGCGGCATGCTCGGTGGGGCTCGAATCCGTCAAGATCAAGTCTCCGCGACATCGGCCGATAGTTCTAGCTTCCAAATCTGACCTGATGGCCAGGGCGAAGCTTCGATCTGCTCCAGATGGCCTAGAGAATTGGCCCGCAGCAAAGCCGCCAATACGTAAGATCTGTCTGGGAGAAAAGTCTCACCGGATCGCGCTGTGTCGATGATTGAAGGAGCCATCGGGCCTAAAGATGATGACACAGAGGAACTCTCAATGAAAGCACAAATGTCGGCGCAAAACCGCGGATCTCGGTAGGGGGTCCCGAATCAGCGCCTAGGCGGATGGTAACAGGAGACAAGGGACATGATGTTTTTACCCAGGTTCGGGCCCTCTCGATGGAGGTAATACCCTACCCCGCTTGATTAATATTGATGATATGGGTAGTACAAGAGTAGATCTACCACGAGATCGTAGAGGCTAAACCCTAGAAGCTAGCCTATGGTATGATTGTTGTTCGTCCTATGGACTAAAACCCTTCGGTTTATATAGACACCAATAGGGTTAGGGTTACACAGTAGTCGGTTACAATGGTACAAAATCTACATATCCAGACGCCAAGCTTGCCTTCCACGCCAAGGAAAGTCCTATCCGGACACGGGACGAAGTCTTCAATCTTGTATCTTCATAGTCTAGGAGTCCGGCCAAAGATGATAGTTCGGCTATCCGGACACCCCCTAGTCCAGGACTCCCTCAATGCTTGTTTAGTTGCATCATCTTTCGGATCCAACTTGAACCTCATTTGTTGAAAAAAGAATGCGAGTCTTATTAGGAGGAAGATAGAAAGTATGGGACAGAGCAAGACAATGTTACTAATTGCAATGAATAACATTACTTATGGATAAATGGTCAAGGAAGGTGTTAAACTGGGTTGTCTTTCTCATTTCTGTACTGGATCCATGTTGGGAAGATACATGCATGGCACCTAACGGCAACGGTTGCCTCTGATACTAACTTGGCTGACTCTGTAGCATCACGTGGCCTTTTTAAACCTGCCTCAAAATGGATCTCCATTCTTCCTCCTTTAGATTTTGTTAATCTGTCAAGCATTATCCCTGATGTCTGTTTTTGCTTGCGTCGTGGTGCTAGTTCAACAACGAATATGGAAAGTGTTAGTGTACATCAAACTCTGAGAGTACATATAAAGGAGCATGCAACTTCAACTTGACTCGGTCAGGTACCGTCTTGGTGTTGATGCTCATGAGGTTCATCTGATCTTGCCAAGTCATGTTGTCGCAAAGTGCTTCAAAGTAGTGTTAGGTGAAGGCAGCTTGGGAACCGCCAGTTCGAGAAAACGAACGAGTAACTCATTGAGATGCTGGTACAGTTGAAGCGGATGCTGCAGCTGGTGGAGCAGGTGATACGGTGTTTGTAGATTTAGCCGGTGGACTTGGACCTTCTACTGCACTATAAGTACCAGCAGACGGCAGATCCTTTTCCATTTCATCCGACGAGTAACACCACTCCCTACTATATTATTTTCCTTGCTCTTTTTTGACTTTGCCATGTCAAGCCGTACCCACAACACAAAAAAAATAAAATCGCTCTTCAGAACTCATTGATGCATGATACAGACAAGCAATACTTTGATGTAAGACAATCTTATGAGGATGGAATACGTAAGAAAAACAGGAAGGAATGACATATTCACAGCTACGATGTGTAAACTAAGCAGAAGGATTTTCAAGAAAATAGAAGTAATGCAAGCTAGACACCATATGAAAGATGCAACCAATATTACTCTGCCAAGTTAAAAGTGTCTTGTCATAAGTGGCAATTTGAAAAATTAGAAGCAGGTACCACGAGAAATCAATGCAAGATGCAACCACTATCAAACTGCCATGTTAAAAGCGTCCAATCATGAGTGACTGATGCGGGATACACAACAGCCGTACTTTGATGTAAGAACATGGTATGATAGATAGATGCAGTGTATTCTATACACAGAACACCATGTCATATGCACATGTATAACGTATAAACTCAGCAGGTGCAATTTAATCAAAATAGAAGAAATATAGGCTAGACAACATATGCAACATGAAACCAATTATCACATCACAACTTAGAGCAAGAACTCGATGGTGGAGTACGGAGATGAAATCATCATGTAGACTTGGGACTTCAACTTCATTAGCGTAGCAGTGGCAAATCTAGAGAGTCTCTGCTTATGTCGGTGCGGAGGACCACCAACATCCCCTAACTTACTCTTTTTCCTTCCTATTTTCTGATATTGCCTTATGAAGTCAAAACCACAAGAAGATGAATAAAATTAGCTCTGCATAACTGGTTGATGCATGATACGTATTTAACACTACTTTGATGTAAGGCAAGCGCAGGATAGGAGGATGGAATATATACAAAAAATACAGTGTTTCATATTCACACGTATGATAGGAGGATGGAATATGTATGAAAAAACAGTAAGCGGAAGACATTTCAACAAAATTAGAAGAAATGAAAGCTAGGCACCATATGAACATGCAACCAATACAAGCTAGAAGACAATGCAAGATGCAACCTACATCACAGTCCCAAGTTAAATGTGTCTTATGGATAAGTGATCATTGCAGGTATAAGTTGTAAGCTAGGCAGATGCAATTCAACATAATCAGAAGCAATATAAACTAGACATCATACGGAAAACACAACCACATATAACAGTTCCAAGTTAGAGCAAGCACCTGTGATGGTGGAGTAGGGGTGATGTGCTCATCATGTACACGTATGTTCTAGAAACAGGAACACGTGTCATATTCATAGGCATTATGTGTAAATTAAGAAGATGCAATTCAACAAAGTTAGAAGCAATACAAGCTAGACATCATACGCAACATGCAACCACATATAATAGTGCCAAGTTAGAGGAAGCACCTGTGATGGTGGAGTAGGGGAGATGTGCTCATCATCTACACAGCTACGTTGACTGCCCAACCTTGTGTTGTCTTGCGAATCTTGTTGGGAGGATGGAAGAGTAGAATCTGTAGAGGCCCCCTATTTGAGTTGCTCCGAAGGACCCCCATCATCCACTGCCAGACTAATTGCCTTCAGTTGTAATGATTTTGCATTGTGAAGTCAAACCGATAAGAAAAAGGAATAAAATTTGCTCTTCAGAACTCATTCATGCATGATACTGACGGACACTATTCGAATGAAAGGCAAAGACATGATGCGAGGATGGAATATGTATGAAAAACAGGATGGCGTAACATATTCACACCTATGATGTGGTAACTAAGCAGAAGGCATTTCAACAAATTAGAAGCATTGCAAGCTAGACACCATATGAAAGATGCAACCAATATCACTTTGCCAAGTTCAAACTGTATGGCGTTTCAACAAATTAGAAGCATTACATGCTAGAAATCATATGCAAGACACAACCAATATCACAGTGGCGACTTAAAGGTGCCTTATCATAAGTGACTGATGCGGGATATGCAAGAACAGTAGTCTGATGTAAGAACATCGTGTGATCAGATATAGTATGTTCTAGAAATAGGAACATATGTCATATTCACAGGCATTATGTGTAAAGTAACCAGATGCAATTCAACAAAGTTAGAAGCAATACAAGCTAAACATCATATGCAACATGCAACCACATATAATAGTGCCAAGTTAGAGCTAGCACATGTGATGGTGGAGTAGGGGAGATGTGCTCATCATCTACACAGCTACGTTGACTGTCTAGCCTTGCGTTGTCTTGCGAATCTTGTTGGGAGGATGGCGGAGTAGAATCTGTAGAGAACCTCCGTTTCAGTTGCTCGGAAGGACCACCATCATCCAATGCCTTGCCAATTTCCTTCAGCTTTATTGATTTTGCATTGTGAGGTCAAACCGACAAGAAAAAGGAATATAATTCGCTCTTCAGAACTCATTCATGCATGATACTGATGAACACTACTCTGATGAAAGGCAAAGTCATGATATGAGGATGGAATATCTACGAAAAAATGGACGGCTTGACATATTCACACCTATGATGTGGTAACTAAGCAGAAGGCACTTCAACAAATTAGAAGCACTGCAAACTAGACACCATATGAAAGGTTCAATCAATATCACTCTGCCAAGTTAAAATTGTCTCGTCATAGGTGGCGTTCATCAAACTAGAAGCAATACTTGCTAGAAATCATATTCAAGACGCAAAACAATATCACACTGCCAACTTAAAGGTGTCCCATCATAAGTGACTGATGCAGGATACACAAGAAGAGTAGTTTCATGTAAGAACATGGTGTGATAGACAGATATAGTATGTACCAAAAACAAGAAAGCGTGTCATATTCACACGTAACATGTGTAAGCTAAGCAGATGCAGTTTACACTAATTAGGAGCAATACAAGCTAGACACCATATGCAACATGCACCCAGATATCACACCGCCAAGTTAGAGCAAGCACCTTGGATGGTGGAGTAGGGAGCGGAGACTTGACCTTGTAATGCACTATCAAGACAAGGAGAATCGGCACAGATGTCTCCGTTTACGTTGTCAGAGAGGACCACCATCATTGCCTTCCTTACTTTTTTCCTTCCTCTTTCTTGATTTTGCCTTGTCAAGTCAAACCCACAAGAAAAAGGAATAAAATTTGCTCTTCGAACTCATTGATGCATGATACCGATTTAACACTACTTTCATGTAAGGCAGCCGCATGATAGGAGGATGGAATATGTATGAAAAACAGGACGGTGTGACATATTGACATGTATGATGTATAAAGTGTAAACTAAGCACAAGGTGCTTGAACTTGTTAGAATCAATGCAAGCTAGAAACCATATGAAATATGAAACCAATATCACTCGCCAAATTAAAAGGGTGCCCTAACAAATGTATTTGACCAAATTAGAAGCAATACATGGCAACAAAGTTAGAAATAATATGCAATATGCAACTAATAAAGGTGACTCGTCAGAAGTGATTGATGCAGGATACGTAAGAGAGGTAGTTTCATGTAAGAACAAGGTTAACACATATATGTAGTGTGTACCAAAAATAGGAAGGCATGTCATATTCACAGGTATAATGTGTAAACTAAGCAGATGCAATTTGCCCTAATTAGAAGCATTACAAGCTAGACACCGTATGCAACATGCAACCACATATCACACTGCGAAGTTAGAGCAAGCACCTGTGATGGTGGTGTGGGGGAATTGCGGTCATCAACTAGAGAGCTATGTTGACTATCCTTCATTTAGCCTTGTTGTTTCTTGAGAATCATGTGGGGAGGATGACACTGCACTCTTTAAATGTGTATGGCGTCTCACAGTAACCCACTGGGGTGATTGTCTCATCATAAGTGATTGACGAGGGATACAAAAGAGCATTAGTTTGACGTACGAACATGGTTAATAGACATATGTAGTATGTATCAAAAACAGGAAGTCATGTCATTATCAAAGGTATAATGTGTAAAGTAAGCAGATGCAATTTAACCAAATTCGAAGCAATACAAGCTAGACATCATATGCAACATGCAACCACATTTGACAAATTGCAAAGTTAAAGCAAGCACTGGATGGTTGTGTGTGGCAATTGAGATCATCAACTCGCAGAGCTACGCCATCGTGTCCAACTGCACGACATCGCACCTTTAGAGCGCTGAAACGCTTAGTGCTTATCTTCGAATTACACTAGAGCGACTTCTGTCTTTTCTTTTCTGCATTCATCAACACTGCTTCAGAGTCTAAAATAACCATGCATAAAAAACAATAGTGTGAGTATGGGTGAATGTGTGCACAATTAGTACAGTGTAAAGGTAGCAGATAGCAAGTCAGTGAGAAATAAATGACGGGAGACATATGATAGCTCTACAACATGCATGGCACACTAAATTACTACAGGATTCTATGAAAATAACAGTCGACTGAAAACAAATAGGTCAGTCCATTTTTTCTGCACCGTCTGATGTACAAAGAACGGGCAGATCGCCTTCATCTACCTCCAGCCAGCCAGTGTTGACGATCTTCCTCGAAATGCCGGCGACCACCGGCGCAGTCCCCTGCCTGCGCCCTCCCCTCGACCTCACCACACCGCCATGCTTGGCCTGCCCCCCGGCCATCCATTCAAGCCCAGCGGACCTCTAGATCAGGCGCAAGCAGCTCCTGCGCCCCACACCCCTATGATAGACACCGATGCGCCGCATCCCCAACGAATAGGCGGACTAGGTGCTCCGCGCGCCTAAGCAGGTGCTGCTTATTTTAATTGTAGTTCGACTGACCTTGAATTGAAATCCAGGCGGGCTACTGACCTCTTGCAAAGGTGAAATAGTAAAGGGAGGAAACCTTGTGCATTTTGTATCACGAAGAAGATGCAGCAAGAAGCGCTCAACTAGTTTCTTTCGTGGGATGAATACGGTGTGAGCAGAGCCGTAAGGTTTGCACGAATAAGGGAAGAGGAGTACCTCTTTCTGCTGGCAGTGTTGTGTCCTCCTTCTGGTTTTTCCAACGACCTTCTTGTGGTTCGCTGGAAACGAGAAGTTGTGGAGGATGGTGGAGCCTTGGAAGAACCCATGGCCAAGTTGTTGACTGTGGTGCGGTGGCCGTCTGTCGGCGGCGGGGAACCAGATCCGAGGCGGCAAATGACCGCGTAGCGGGAACAGCTCCGGTGCGGTGGTCGGTTGCGACAGTGGAGCGGCAGCGGGCGTGGTCGGAGTGGTTCTGGTACGACGCACGTCGGCATCGGCATCGTGGAGGCAGCTCTACCTCGGCTTCAGCTGCTAAGTCCTTGAGGGCGTTGCGGTTGCGGTTGCGTTGGACGACGACGTCGGGGTACCGGCTCCGGCGTGATGGAGTAGGGCGGTGGTGGATTGGGCGCTATTGGGGGGAGGACGGAGGAGGCTGGGGTTTCGTGGCTGGTGGAGAGGGCGTTTTGGCGCCCACAGTGTATGAATGGGGAAACGGAGGGTGGCAGGGAACTAAGGGGGAACAATGTTTCGGTTTGGGATGCGCTTGTTAGAAATTTGGGTAAAGTTACAAACTTTGCCCCCATCTAAAATTTCGTACATATTGCGGGTTGGGGGTAGGACAGTAATATCAGGTGTCCCAAATGTGGGCGGTATAGAATTCGGCCGAGCGTATGGGTGTTTAGGCGCCCACGGCGTATGAATGCTTCTCGGAGGCGATTGAGACTGGCATCTTGGTGAAGTTACAAACCTACCCCAGTTTAGACCTTTGGACATCGGGCCGATAGGCTACATGGGCCAGAGTCAGGACAGTAATTTCCTACCACCATACATTAGTCTCCCGCGGTTCGGGTGACCAGAGGCCTATTTACGCTTGCTCAATATTTGGGAGCGTAGCATTAACGCTTTGGTTCTCTTGATTTGAACTTTCAGGATTTGTCAAACTTCACAAATCTTTACTCTTGAAAATCCTAAAGCTACAATTATTTTGGAATGGAGGGGGTACATTTGAACATACATTTTACACAAGTATATATTAAAAAAGATGCAACTTTCCTCAGTTCATGCATGGTTCTAGATATAATCTCCTTGGTTGCAAAATAAAGTTAGACATGCGTATGAATATATATAGCATGTTCAAACGCACAACAAAGATTGATGCCCCCTTTTACATATGATTTACAAATGCCAATATCTCGGGTTCAAATAGATGAATGCACTTCCTATGAATTCGAATCTTCGAAACCCCCTTTATGTTGAATTCAACATGTATTCTATTTCGTAGCTAGCAATTTGGAATGTATCCATGCAAGTGACAAATGTATAAAGTGCTTCACACTAACAACATGGAGTGCACTAATTAATGTTTATATATGAATTGCAAAAGCCTCCATTGCATGTATTTCAAACCGCTCTCACTGAGGGAGTCCTGGACTGGGGGGTGTCCGGATAGCCGAACTATCATCTTTGGCCGGACTCCTAGACTATGAAGATACAAGATTGAAGACTTCGTCCCTTGTCCGGATGGGACTTTCCTTGGCGTGGAAGGCAAGCTTGGCGATATGGATATGTAGATCTCCTACCACTGTAACCGACTCTGTGTAACCCTAACCCTATTCGGTGTCTATATAAACCGAAGGGTTTTAGTCCATAGGACGAAGAACAATCATACCATAGGCTAGCTTCTAGGGTTTAGCCTCTCTGATCTCGTGGTAGATCTACTCTTGTACTACCCATATCATCAATATTAATCAAGTAGGAGTAGGGTATTACCTCCATCGAGAGGGCCCGAACCTGGGTAAAAACATCGTGTCCCTTGCCTCCTGTTACCATCCGCCTAGACGCACAGCTTCGGGACCCCTACCGAGATCCGCCGGTTTTGACACCGACATTGGTGCTTTCATTGAGAGTTCCTCCGTGTCGCCACCTATAGGCCCGATGGCTCCTTCAATCATCAAGAACGACGCAGTCCAGGTGAGACTTTTCTCCCGGACAGATCTTCAGATTCGGGCGGCTTTGCACTCGCGGGCCAATTCGCTAGGCCACCGGAGCAGATCGAAGCTACGCCCTGGCCATCAGGTTAGATTTGAAGCTTGAACTATACGGCCGATGTCCGCGGAGACTTGATCTTCGACGGATTCGCGCCACAGCCGAGCGTGCCGCCTTGCCTCGATGGGTACGATCTAGCTCGCCGCCGCGAACAAGGCCCTCGAGGTCGCATCAGCCGCTCCGCCCGACCCTTAATCCGGAGCCGGTTTCGCTGACGAGGACGGTCGGTTGGACACCGCCGGGCTGAAATTCCACGGCGATTGAGCCAACACCATCCTGTCCTTGCGAAGGCCGTGACTCTGTGGTGCCGGACTCTCTCCCGACCAACCTCCGCGCCCGCCAATCGAATCCGATTGGGCGCCGGTCAGGAGTTCACTGTCATGACATCTTTCAGCACTCGCCTTTGGCGACATCCTGAATTCACTAAAATCTCTCTTCATCCGAGAGCCCTAGCCGGATTACGGTCGAAGGTTGGGATGCGGACGACGAAGAAATTCAACGCCCACCCACCAGCCACTTTGTAGCCACCGCCGATGATTTAACCGACATGCTCGACTTCGACCAAGACATCGACGGTATGGACGACGGTGCTGGAGACGACCAAGAACCAGCGCCCATGTGGCACCGAAGGCCACCTCGCCATACGACATATACATGGTGGACATCCCAAAAGATGGGAACGGCGATGGAACAGCGGAGGATGACCCCTCCAAGAAACAGCCCAAGCGCCGGCGTCAGCGGCGCCGCTCTAAATCCCGCCACAACAAAAACGGCGATTCCGGCACGGGAAACAATAATACCCCGGACAAGGTTAAAGATGACCCTCCAGCAGGACTCAGCGCAGGAGGAGGGAGAAGCAAGTCCGCACGACAAAGGTGGCGTAAAGATAGGTAGAGGACGATAATTATGCGCCCTCCAAGACGAGGCAAGCCTCGACGACGATTTAATTCGCTGTGCTGTAAGACCCCGTCGAACAAGAGTGTTTTAAACGCAGGCTCATGGCCACTGCAAGCAGCCTCAAGAAAAATCAGCAACAGCTTAGAGCTGACCAAGACCTGCTAGCTGACAGATGGACTGAAGTCCTTGCAGCCAAATAGTATGAACTCGAACGCCCCTCCAAAAGCTACCCCAAATGCAGGCCGTTGCCTCGATCAGAGGAGGAAGCACCCATGTCACCAGCGACGACATGGCAGACTGCCACCCCGTGGCGCGACAGAGAAGCCTCTCGGCCCTCCGCTCAAGCCACACCCCGACGCCTCTCAAAAAGTACCAAGGCACGGGAAAACGCATCGGACTTGCGAGATATATTGGAGGATAAGGCAAAGCATACAAGATCGATCTACTGATCGCATGGGCGCCCAACGACTCGGGATGATTACCGTCACGCCGGATACAGGAAACCCGGCCGGGCCGAACACAGTAGACAAAGCTCATATGAGCTACGCCGTGATATAGCCCAATACAGAGGCGCCGCACACCCACTATGCTTCACAGATGAGGTAATGGATTATCAAATCCCTGAGGGCTTCAAACCCGTAAACATTGAATCATACGGTGGTATCACAGATCCTGCGGTCTGGATCGAGGACTATCTCCTCCATATCCACATGGCCCGCGGTTATGATCTACATGCCATCAAATACCTCCCACTCAAGCTTAAAGGACCAGCTCGCATTGGCTCAACAGCTTGCCAAAGAGAGTCAATCGGTTGTTGGGAGGATCCGAAGCCGCATTCTTGATAACTTCCAGGCACATATGTGCGACCACCGACGCCATGACCTTAGCCATAATTCAGCAATGTAAGAATCGCCGATAATTCGGACGCGGTTCCTAACAAAGAAAAATCAGATCGCCGACCGTCCGGATGCATAGGCGCTTAGCAGCCTTCAAACACAACATCCGCGACGAGTGGCTAGCCCGCACCTAGGACAGGAAAAGCGAAATCCATGGCAGCCCTCACCACACTCATGACCCGCTTATGCGGGAGAGGACAGCTGGCTAGTCGGCAACAACTTGGCCAAACACCTTGATAGTTCGGATGCCAAGGACAACAATGGCAGGTCGCTACGCAACAAGCATAAACGCCGATTAACGGTGATAATGCTGAAGATACGATAGTAAATGCCGGATTCAGAGGCTCTAAACCCGTCACGGAAGAAGCCATTCAAAAGAATTACCTGTGGCTCATCCAACTTGGACCGAATACTCGATCGCTTGCGATACATGGCACCCCGAAAACCAGCCAATCACACCAACAGGGATTGTTGGGTGTTCAAGCAAGCAAGCAAGCTACCAAAAACAACGACAAGGGGCTGTATAGCGATGACGAGGAAGAGCCCCGACCACGAACAATAGAGGATGTAAGGGCTTTCCACACAAAGGCGGACGGTGAACATGATATACGCAACCCACATACCCAAAAGGGAGCGGAAGCGCAGCTAAGGGACGATATGCGATGGAGCCATGCCCAAGTTCAACCCATGGTCTTCCTGCCCGATCACCTTCAATCGAAGGACCACCCCACTAGCATCCGCCACGGCGTTTCGCCGCATTGGTTCTTGACCCAATTATTGACGGATTTCACTCACCAGAGTCCCGGCGGACGGCGGTAGCAGCCTGAACTCGCTTTATCGTGATACAGCAGCAAAATGGGCGAGACCCTCAAGGATTAAACCCACAAAGACGACCTTTAAAGGCGCTATACCGTGTAGAGGCCAATTGTACAGGCTCGCTTACACTCGGTGGTCTTCGATCCCCGGATAACTTCCGCCGAAGACTTAATCTTCGACATAGTCCCGTTCCGCAGCGGCTATCATGCACTGCTTGGACGAACCGCATTTGCAAAATTCAATGTGGTGCCGCACTACGCATACCTCAAGCTCAAGATGCCAGCCCTCGAGGAGTAATCACGGTCAATGGAAACACCAACGCCTTCTCCGAACGGAGGAGCACACGGCGGCCCTCGCGGCGGAGGTGCAAAGCAGCCTCTCACAGCAATTCTCGAGTCCGCTAATAAATGTCCGCCACCGCCAAGCACGCCCGAGTAACCTACAACAAGACCGCCTGGCACGATCCGAAAGCATCGCCAGAGTAATCCGGACCCAACCCCAGCCTCACGAAATTGCGGCCAAGATTACACGCACATAACTACGCCCAAGATACCATGGGCATAAGGAGGGGCACGACTACGGCACGCCTGCACGCGGCTCAACCGCACTGTGGGCCCTGATTGTGTCATTCTTTTTCTTTTTTCTTTTTTCTTTTTTCTTACTTTCAGGACTCCGTTTTCCAGAAGCCCTGTCCGGCATTAGAATTGCTGAACTCACGATGCAACAGCCAGGGAAGCAGAAAACTGCATCGAGTGTCCATGTGGTCTCTATTACGAGCAGTATACCTGTTTTACATACCACACCGCAAACTTACCCCTGGAAGGGGGACATGTCAAAAGTCCCGTACCTTGCTTATCGCACAATTTGTATCGTTCTACTTTTATTTGCAGTTTCTTTTTAATAACCAATATATAGCTCTTGCCTATTATTGCATTGTTTATCTATATATATGTTCATTTCATGACATGTTGCACCCGTACACTTTGGTACGGCCAATACACCAGGGGCTTAAGTACCCCAAACGTATGGTGTGATAAGTCCGAACACTTTCACAAGTGCGGCACCCTGAACTTATAGCATTATATGCATCGGTTCAATCATGTCTTCGGTCAATAGTTGGGCTTGCCCGGCCCCATGTTTTGGTACCTTACGCCCGCTATATCGCTAAGGTAGCGCTGGGAGAACCACCGCGATTGTGCCCGTTGAGCTGGGTTGAGCACCTCAAGAGATAAAGCTAAATCTGACCGCCATGATAGGGCGAGAGCCGGTCGCTGTTCGAGAGGTTTTTTCGGTCCCTAAAGACGATGCCGCTTAGAGCAAGGAGTCGGCATTGTCCGCCAAGGCGTGATAGCGCCCGAACTCGGTCTTCCGAATACTAGGCTTCACCAAATTTAAAATTATAGAATTCTATGGCTAAGTGAGAGTGTTCAAGCACTATAAGTCCGGTTGCCTTGTTCGCTATGCTGAGCGCCTCCTCGACGGACCCAAGAATGGGAACAAGAGCGCTCAAGTTTATCCCGAACACCCCAAAGACTCGTGGCATGGGGCTGAACCCAACGACTTGCCATCTCTCAAATTTGATAAACGGCCGCATGAAGGTAATATTTTAAATTAACAAGCGCTGCTTAGCGATATGAACAAGTTTTCAGCGACAGTGATAACAAATGCGAGTCTATTCAAAAATTACATCTTTGGAGCACTCATCCGCTATATCAAGGGCACCCTTCAGACGCCTCATAGTACATTTCGGGCGCATGCGATGCTCCTTGCCCTCCGGTGGCCCGTCTGTCACAAGCTTCTCCGATCCAGCCTTCCCAAAGGCACTTTAGCACGGGCAAGGCCCGATGGGCACCTTCAATACAGACGGAGCGCTTGATGACTTCAATCCATGGACAAAGGCCCACCAGCCGCTGCACTAGCCCAAGTAGCTCCTGTGCATGGCTTCCAATGGCCACAACCGAACTATGAGGCCCTTCATGGCCTGTTCGGCGACCTTGTGGAGCTCGACCAGCTGCTTCAGCTGGTCGCCAGGGCACTGGACGCTCGCCTCAAAGATACTGAGACCAAAACACCTTTCCATCGAGCCCCTCCTTGGCGCTGTAGAACGCCGCAGCATCGTATACACCACGGGCAGACCGTGAATGCTCCCCGAAAGCTCCGGATTCGGTAAGTAATAGGTAATTCACTTTCACATGCTTGCTTTGCATAAAAATGCCTTACCCGCCGCTATCTTCTTTAATGCTTCAATTTCTTGAGGGCTTTTTGGGCTTCGCCTTAGCGGCTTTGGCACTCTCAAGAGCTGGGGCGAGCTCGACTCGAGTCTCGAGTCACGCCCAAACTCTCGTGTTTTTCCACGAGAGCCTGGAGCTCTTGCCGCACCTCCGCCACCCGCTCCTCCTGCTTCTCTCGCTGGTGCGCTCCATGTCATGAGCTGTCGGCATGGACACCGCTTCCTTCGTGGTCGCCACCTCATTCGTGGGCCCCTACAATACCCACGTTATTCCTGTCATTTTTGCAACCGAATCCTTTCTATAAGGTATTTCTTTAATAAGGTATTGCTTACCTTCCCTGTCCTCGAGCTGCTTCTTGGCAAAGCCGAGCTCGTTCTCGGACCGCTCGAGGCTCTTCCTGAATGCATTGACCTCCGCAGTCAGTGCGGCAGAGGTCAGCAGCACAGCCCGCATTCCCATATTGACATACTTATGTTAGACTCTCACAGATATCTTTTTTAGATCCTTAGTCCGCTTTTCTTTCCTAACACCGAACTAAGCATCAGGGGCTACCGTCTATGCGTAATATTTTTACATATTCTAAACTTACCTCAAAGCCTGTTAGAAGGCTGGTATAGCTTGACCAGCCCGCCTTGGCGGATCGAACTTTCGGATCACCACACTCATAACAAAGGCGGTGTTCCTTCGATGGAGGCGCCGTTAAGCGCCCAATAAGCTATCTGGTGCCTCCGGTTGCACGGAGGACACCGCGCCTTACTCTTCCTACGAAGGGGCCGCTTGCGGACTTCGAACCGCTGAAGGTTCCGATATGGAGTCCTGGACAAGGGTCGGGCTTAGCCCCGGGGTCTCGCTCCCTCGCGCTGAGTCCGGAGGCTGCCTTGCGGTGCCTCCCGCGCCACCTCCTCTTGACCAGGCCCTCTCGGGCCCCACCTCGGCCGTCTGCAGCGTGAGGTGAGGAGGCGGCCAGAAGTGAAGTACTTCCACTTCCGACGACCAGGGACCCGCCGACGAAGCGGGCGAGCCTGCCCTGGGCGGGCTGCATGATTGTTCGGCATTAGAGAATACTATGCAATGGAAAAAAAAAGCCATGGGTATCCCGACACTTACGATCTCGCCAGGGCTTGGCCCTTGTTGGCCACTCCTCCTCGTCGTTGTCGGCGTTGGTGGAGAAGTCCGGAGGAAGGGTCCTTCCTTCTGATTCTCCGCCTCCCGGTTGGGGCGGCCTTCCTTTTCTTCCTCCTTCACTGGGAGAGGCTTTTTCCTCCTCCTCTTCCTCGAGGAGGATTCCGCCTCGTGGTTGTCGGGCGATGAGTCCGACAGCCCCTGGCGTCGGGAGCTCCTTCGAGTTCCCGTGGCCTTATTCTCGGCCTTCTTCTCCGGCACCACGTAAGGCGCCGGAGCCAGCAGCCCCACCATGCGGGTGTCTGCTGGGTCTTCTGGCAAAGGGGCCGGACAGTTAATCTATCCGGACGTCTTCAGCCAGTCCTGTCAAAGGTTAGGGAGTTTTAGATCCCACATAGAGTCAATCTATGAAAAACAAGAGTCCCATAAAGGGTAAAATAACTTACCTCGCTGGCTTGACGCTGCGAGCTGAATCCACGATCTTCGGTAGCGGATGTGGGAGCCTCGGCACCCTTGAACAGCACCTTCCGTGCGCGTCTTCATATGTAGTGTCAAGAGCCTTTTCAGAGTTGGGTGCTTTGCCGGATCGAACTCCCACAATTTGAAGGCCCGTTGTTGGCATGGAGAATCCGCGATGAGCATCACCGGATTACATTGACAAGCCCGAGATTCTTGTCCACCAGGTTTCGGACCCAAGTTTGGAGTCCGACAGCTCATCTGAATGCCCCCACGTCCGCCCGCCTCTTTCCATGATGTGAGCCGTGGGGGGAAGCCAGATCGAATTGGGGCCACCGCCCATTGAGAGTCGCGCTCGGTGATGTAGAACCACCCCGATTGCCACCCCTTTATGGTCTCCACAAAGGAGCCCTCGAGCCATAGGACTTTGGCCATCTTGCCAACCATGGAGCCTCCGCACTCCGCTTGGCACCGGCCAACTACCTTCGGCTTGACATTGAAGATCTTCAGCCATAAGCCGAAGTGGGGCTGGATGCAGAGGAAGGCCTCGCACACGAGATAAACGCCGAGATGTTGAGGATAAAGTTCGGGGCCAGGTCGTGGAAATCCAGGCCATAGTAGAACATGAGCCCCCGGACAAATGGGTGAAGTGGAAAACCTAGTCCGCGAAGGAAGTGGGTGAGGAACACCACCCTCTCATGGGGCCTGGGGGTGGGAATGAGCTGCCCCTCGTCGGGTAGCCGGTACGCGATGTCGCTGGACAAGTATTCGGCCTTCCGCAGCTTTTTGATGTGCCACTCCGTGACGGAGGAGGCCATCCACCTGCCTCCCGCTCCGGATATAGTTGGAGAAGGTTGAGGTGGGATGTGCGGACTTGGGCGCGGAGCTCGAGTCTTGTGGAATGGATGAGCAAAGGAGGAAGAAGGCGAGGTGAAAAGGTGGATCCTTATCCCTTATATGGACGGACGAAGCTATCGTCCCCGCCACCTGGTAAAACTCGCTATCTCCCAAGCGCCGTAATCAATGGCGCGATGGGTTACCCACGTCCGTATTGATGGGAATCCGGAATAAGGGGCACGATCTCTGCTTTGATAAGACGTGCCAAGTAAACCGCCTCGCTAAATGCGCTTAAGGTGGAACAGTAAAAACGATTCGTATAAAGGCCTGGCCGTGGTGTGATGTCGGGCCGCGAATACGCCGGCAGATCTGTGCAAAATTATTCTCTCTACGGTAGTATGTGGAACTTGTTTTGCAGAGCCGACACTATCCTTGTGTTCAAAACCTTCTATGAAGTATTCGGAGGAGGAACCCGCCTTGCAATGTCGAAGACAATATGCTACCGGACTCGCCATCATTGAAGCCTGGTTCAGGGCTACTTGAGGAGTCCTGGATCGGGGTGTCCGGATAGCGAACTATCATCTTTGGCCGGACTCCTAGACTATGAAGATACAAGATTGAATACTTCGTCCCTTGTCCGGATGGGACTTTCCTTGGCGTGGAAGGCAAGCTTACGATACGGATATGTAGATCTCCTACCATTGTAACCGACTCAGGTAACCCTAACCCTATTCGTGTCTATATAAACCGAAGAGTTTTAGTCCATAGGACGAAGAACAATCATACCATAGGCTAGCTTCTAGGGTTTAGCCTCTCTGATCTCGTGGTAGATCTACTCTTGTACTACCCATATCATCAATATTAATCAAGCAGGAGTAGGGTATTACCTCCATCGAGAGGGCCCGAACCTGGGTAAAAACATCGTGTCCCTTGCCTCCTGTTACCATCCGCCTAGACGCACAGTTCGGGACCCCCTACCCGAGATCCGCCGGTTTTGACACCGACACTCACTCTATGGATCGATAATATGAAATAAACACATGCACATGCTAGAATTCAATAGAGTGTGGGTGCCTGATAGACCGATTTTCGTCGATACGCAATTTGCAAAATTCATGATCTCATCCAAAAATAATAATGCCATTTATATTTTAATTTAGTGCGTGGAACCGCCTTTTACACGTAGATGCACTATGCCTCGGCCCGTTCTCACCAACGTGCTATATATCTCTCTATCTACCACATAAGTCCACACACTTTATATGCATCGGCATTTCTCTTTCACACATGCTCACAATCTCTCTCGGGGTGTCGGGGAGTCTTACGCACATGCTCTCTCTGTATCTCTCTCTCTTTCTGACTACTATGTACCACTCTTTTCACTAATCTCAGTTGGAAAACACTATTTCTCTCACATGCATATATACACACGCACGGTCTCTACTAGCCCTCTATACGCACATATATGTGCCTATGTGTCTCCCCGCACGCACATTATCTTTAGGCCTCTCTCGCACACATTCCCCCCCCCCCCCTAGACAAACCTCTCTCTTAGTAGTTGGCAGATATGATTCCATCATATCATTCGGTAGGATATCCCTGACTGTTAGGCTGGATGGTAATACGAGGCAAAGTTTTACCCTAGTTCGGACCCTTGCGCTTGAGGAAAAGCCTACTCCTGGTAATCAGTATATTAGTGATGGGGGTGTGTACAAAGTACACGTGAATACCAGGCATTGTGCGTGTGTGTATACTATCGATGAACTAGCCCCCAAGCTTCTATAACATACTGGGGGCCTAGGGTTATAAATCATATATAGTTGGCTTATCACCAGTGGGGATAGAGTCCTCCGTGACTCTGGTAGCTAGCTTTGTGTTGTACGCCGAGTCCTCCACATGGGTCTTCGTATAACGCGTCTCGGCCCAACCTATGTGGCGCAGGATGGAACCGACCCATGAGTCCTCATGTTGACCCACCACAACTAGAAATGATGCCCACCACACCACAAATGCAATTGGCCACTAAGAAAATAAGTATATACAATAGTAAAATTTTATACATGAAAGTTAATTGCATGGTGCATCCAAAAATATTTGTTCTGCATTGTGAATGTTTATATATTCTCCTGAAATATTAGTCACGGGAAAGAGAAACGAAGGGCATACTCTCCTTGTCTCCACCGGACACCCCCTCTTTCTACACCACTTTCACGTACGCACACAAACTATCTCTCGGCCCTCTAAAAGTATGCATGCCCATGACACATTCACGTGTGATGGTCACTGTATTTCAAGCTAAAGCACTATACAGTCACTGGACTTCAGAATATGCTCATTACGGTCACCGCATACATTCTCGTGGTGATCATACGGTATCTAGCTCACGATACGTCTCCGTAGTTTCTTGATGACACTGGCGGACTTTGCATTTGATGCGTGCTCTGTATTTTGTTGATGACACTTACGGTCATTGTATTTGAAGCAAAAGCACGATATGGTCACTGGACTTCAGAATAAGCTCATCACGGTCACCACATACATTTTGCCGTGCTAACCAACATGTGGTTGGATGGTTAGGAGGACAGTGGTTTCTCGAGCCCACCAGGGTTAAAGTCCCGGTGCTCGCATTTATCCTGGGTTAATTTCAGTATTTTTTGGCGATGTGTGTTCAGTGGGAGGAGACGTTCCACTCGACTATGAGGCACCAATGGTGACTTCGTAAAATCTCAAGATCATATGCTGGCTCACTCTCTCAAAGGTGCTCATAGGGGTAGGGTCTGCGTGTGTGCGCTTATAGCAGTGAGTGCTTGCACGTATATATGAGCCCTTATGCCTCAGCATGCCGTGTTAAAAATACATGTCATGATTATACGGCACTGGCTTACCCGTATAACTCAGTATTTTGTTGATGACACAATCAATTGACCAGTCAAACGTTCCACGTGGCGCAACTAGTGTTGCACTATTGGGGCACGTAACCATGGGGCCCACCTGTCAGCCCGTATATGAAAGAAGGAAATGGTAGTTTGAGTCTGTACTGTGTTAATAAAATACATTTTAGGGTGATCATCGCCACCGCTCACCATACAGCTCCGTAATTTGTTGATGACACGATCAATTGACCACCAAACGGTCCACATTCAGCAAAGGCACATTACCATAGGGCCCACCCATCAGTAGAGATATGAAGGACATAAATGGTAATAAATTAGTGGTCGGTGGGTACTGAAGTCGTGAGACCTCTGGTTGGCGATCGCCCGGCGGGGGCGCGTTGATTGGGCAGTGGGGTGGGGATCACCGGAGAAAAAGCTCGGCGCTGGGGCCTAGAGGGATGGCGGTGCGCGCGGACCGGTGGTGGGGAGTGGTTTCAAGCAGGCGGGCGGCGTGGCAGTGCGGGCCGGCCACGGGCGGCGGGGGCCGGCGGTTCGGCTGGTGGTGGCTGGCGGCTCAGCGGGATGGAGTTTGATGATAAACTGCAGGCCCTTGATTTCGTATCCGACGGCTGGAAAATCTAATGACCAGAGATGAAAAAGTCAGTCGACTGACATGTAGCCTCACCCCGCACGTACACATGCAAGCCCGCTTCTGACCGCCCTGGCCCACCAAAGGTTCCTCTGCTATGCGCTGCATGTGTTGGGTCACTGACATGTAGGCCATGTACCCAAAGAGACCACACGTCAGTGGAAGAACGGCGCGGTGTCCTACGTCAGAGTCGAGGGTGCCACTCGCTGCACGCCCGACTGAACAGCCTCCTTGCCGCATTCAAACGCCTACATGAAACCCGCCCGTGTGGAAGCCGAGAAACCCACTCTGGACACACGTCCGTTCATGACCGGGCCGGCATTAAACGCAACGCCGGCCGAGCTCCTCCCGTCTGCCGTCTATTCAATCTCCTATTTAAACGAGGCCCAACGCCGGCCAATAATCTCACACCTCCGCCGCTCCCCTATCTCCTCCTTCACCATTTTGTCCACTCTTGCAATGGCTTACGAAGAGTAGTTATTCCGCACAAGCCATTTGTCTAGGTTTGTATCTCTCACACACACCCACGTAGGTGGGGGACGTGCACGAAGAGAAGAGGTGCACGCACGGTGCACGTACTCCCGTCTCTTTCCCAACCACACCCGCGCGGGTACACGGTGGAGCTCATTTCTGTACGAAAAGGCAGCCCACGTGGTAATTTGACACGTTTATTGGTTCTCCACTAGATGGAGGGAGGATCGTCTACCACGGGTGAACAAACAAATTGCGACTTGACGCGTTATGTTAAAAAAGAGGCAAACCATGTGGGGCCTACCTTAGAGGCAAGGCTCTATACACTGGAGTACTTTTGATGTGTCTCGTCAACTCGTAGAATGAGGAGAAGCTTGCTTAGTACGCCGTCTCCCCCGTCCATGGGCGCGGTGGCTCGCAGGATGAGGTGAAGCTTGCTTACTAGTAGTAGTAGTATTGTACGCCTTACGCCCGCTCCCTCGCCCACGCGCGCGGTGGCTCGCAGGACGAGGAGAAAATTTTACTACTCCCTCTGTTTATTCCTCGTCCCTATTACCTTGGTTAGAGAGATTATCATATTGTTTGGAATATATATGTCCTTTAGTACTCCCTCCATTTACTTATACAAGGCCACTATAAAAAATACATTTTGCATCTATACAAGGCCACACATAGTAATCGAGACAAAAGTTACTACTCCCTCCTTTCCAGTTTATGGCTCAATTTCAAAATCTCTCCAACCAAGGTAGACAGTGAGTGGTCGAATTAATTTCGTACTCCTTGTTTGCACAAGTAATTAGTACGCTCATTTTTCTCAAGAAGTTATGTTTACCGAGGCATTAATTAGAACAAATGCATGAATGACCACTAAATTTCCATGAACTTCTACATGCATTGGTGAGTTTTGTCTTGACACTGCTTGCATCGGGTGATCTAACGTACCTCGAAATCCAACATGTGATGGTACTACTATGTAACACCCCGGATTCGATGCGCCAGGTGTCTGCCAGTTATTCGTCAGTGTTGCCATGTCATGTGCTTGCGTGTCTCTCTTTGCCATGTCATCATCTGCATTTCATATCATGTCATCATGTGCATTTCTTTTTGCATACGTGTTCGTCTCATGCATCTGAGCATTTTCCCCGTTGTCCGTTTTGCAATCCGGCACTCCTATGTCCCCCGGCGCCTCCTTTTACCTCTTTTCGTGTGCGGGTGTTAAACGGTCTCGGAATGGACCAAGGTTTGTCAAGCGGCCTTGGTATAGCACCGGTAGACCGCCTGCCAAGTTTCGTGCCATTTGGAGGTCGTTTGATACTCCAACGGTTAACCGGGTAACCGTAAAAGCCCATTTCTCCTTGCAGCCCAACACCCCTTTCAAAGTGGTCAAAAGCCAGAAAACTCCCCTCCATGCTCTCGGTCGTTCGATCACGATCGCATGGCCGAAAACCGCACCTCATTTGGACTCTCCTAGCTCCCTCTAACTATAAATAAGTGCCTCCCCCTCCATTTTCGCGGATGAATCCCCCGAAACCCTAGCCCCTTCTCCACCGCGCCGCCGGACATGTCCATCCGCGCCGGACATGTCCGCCGACCACGTCGCTTCGACCAATGGCGTCGCGCCACGTCACCCCGCCGCCGCCCGCAGCCAACCGGCCGCCGCCACCTCACCCCACCGCGTTTTCTTTCTCCGCCCCTCGCCGCCCGTCGCCCACCGCCGGAGCTCGACGTCGGTCGCCTCCTCCTCCCTCACCGGCGCACCTCCTCGCCTCCTCCCCAACTCCGGCAGAGCCCCCGGCGAACCTCGGGTTCCGCGCCCCGGATCTGGATCTGAGATCCGTTTGAGGTTGACTTTCCCCCCTCCAAATTTCTCCAAGTCCCGTAGCTTTTGCACATTTGCATGCCATATTCATCATGCCATAACTCTCTGCATATTGCTCCGTTTCATGCGTGTAATATGTAAAATTGTTTGACTCGACGAGTTCATCATTTCATTCCATTGCATCATGTTCATTTGAGTTCATCTTGATGCCTGAATCATCGTTGCAAGAGGGCTATGTGATGTTAGTTTCAGATTCTTACCAGAACATGCACTTTTGTCATTTTTGCCATGATTGATGAATGCACCCTATGAACTTGAGTCCTACATGTGTTTTGTTCTATGCCATGCCATCTTTACAGGGGTGTATGCCATGTATTTTTGTGATCTCTGTGGTGACTAGCACAAGCATGCAAACTAGGCTTCATGATGTTGCTGATTTCAGCCCTGTTTTGCTTGATATTTTTATGCCATGTTAACTTGATGCTACAGAGATCCATGCTTATTTTGAGATACTTCAGTAAGGATGTTTTGAACATATGGTTATTCTATATCCATCCATGCCCTTGTTTGCAATTATGGAGTGCCATAGCTTGAGTCAATCGAGCTCTACTTTTGCTATAAAATGTTTCCTGGCAGGTTGTTTACATGTTATTCAATTTTGCCAAGGTTGTTGTAGTTGATCCGTGTATGCTATGATGTTGTTCTTGCCATGTATAGCTTCTATGCCATGTCTTCTTACTGTGAGTTTCCTTGTCATGCCATGTATTGCTCTGTGGTGAGTGTTTCAAGCTCACCAACATGCCTACTTATTGTTGTTCCTGCCATGTATGAATCTGTATTATAACTTGCTATATTGACATGGGTGCCATCATATTTTCTGATCCGTTTTGGCTTATGGTCAGTAAGGGACTTTTGTTATATGCTTTGAGTGGATTCATGCCATGCTCTAGTTTGACTTGATAGCTTGCTGTAACATGTTGTTTGATAGCTCTAAACATTGCAACCTGATGTTATTTCTGCTAATGACTGAGACTGTTATTATTTGCAATCTTGCCATGTGTGTTTGGGCATGTTCTAGTGATTTCTGGAGATAGCTCAGTGTTCATGTTTTGTCATGCTTTACCTGTACATCATGCCCATGCCTTTTGTTTTCTTGTTGAGGTCCTGTAGCATGTTGTTTTGATGCTTGCAATATGTCTACTTGCTGTTTTGGCCATATTGTTGTCATGTCTTGTATAGTGTGTATGTGTTGCACCGATGCTCCGTTTTGAGTGTGCTCTATATGAAACTTGCTTGATTTTGCATGTAGTTTCATATTATCATGTTGCATCCTTGTTTTGAGCTGTTTGCTTGATGTTTGTATGCATTTTGCATCAATGCCATGTTTACCTTGTTTTGCTCATATCTTCTAGGTCGTAGCTCCGAATCTAATGAACTTTATATGTAACTTGACTAGAATTTCGTGTAGATCATCATGGTGCATCTTAACTTGCTATTTAACCACTTGAGCATAAGTTTTATTCAGATCTGGGCCAATTTCGAAATTTGCATATGAGGACTTACCGGAATCGTTATATGTTGTTCCCGGCCTCATTTAAACTTACCTTGATGTGTTGGTCTTGTATGCATCATCTCTTGCCATGAGTAGGTTCATGTAGCTTTGTCATGCATCATGCTTGTTGTGCATCATGCCTTGTTCATGTGTGGTGTGTTTACCATGTTGTGTGCTTCTTCTCGATAGTTCCGCTTCGCTGCGATCGTGAGGATTCGCTCGCTCACGCTTGGTTCATCTTCGTGGCTTCATCTTCTTCATGGACTCGTTCTTCTTTCTAGCGGGATTTCAGGCAAGATGACTGCTACCCTGGATCTCACTACTATCATTGCTATTCTAGTTGCTTCATTCTTTCGCTATGCTGCGCTACCTATCACTTGCTGCTCAAGCCTACCTAATTGCCATGTCAGCCTCTAACTTTTTGCACCCTTCCTAGCAAACCGTTGTTTGGCTATGTTACCGCTTTGCTCAGCCCCTCTTATAGCGTTGCTAGTTGCAGGTGAAGATGAAGTTTGTTCCTTGTTGGAACATGGAGATGTTGTTCCTTGTTGGAACATGTTTACTTGTTGGGATATCACAATATCCCTTATATTTTTAATGCATCTATATACTTGGTAAAGGGTGGAAGGCTCGGCTTTATGCCTGGTGTTTTGTTCCACTCTTGCCGCCCTAGTTTCCGTCATATCGGTGTTATGTTCCCGGATTTTGCGTCCCTAACGCGGTCGGGTGATTTATGGGACCCCCTTGACAGTTCGCTTTGAATAAGACTCCTCCAGCAAGGCCCAACATTGGTTTTACCATTTGCCTCACCATCACCTACATTTCCCTTGGGAGTAATTAACCCAAGGGTCATCTTTATTTAGCCCCCCGGGCGGTGCTTCTCTAAGTGTTGGTCCGAACTGGCTACTGGGGGCCACCTTGAGGCAACCTGAGGGCTGGTTCTACTCGTAGCTAGTCTCATCCGGTGTTGCCCTGAGAACGAGATATGTGCAGCTCCTATCGGGATTGTCGGCGCATCGGGCGGCTTTGCTGGTCTTGTTTTATTGCTGTCGAAATGTCTTGTAGCCGGGATTCCGAGACTGATCGGGTCTTCCCGGGGAGAAGGAATACCCTTCGTTGATCGCGAGAGCTTATCATGGGCTAAGTTGGGACACCCCTGTAGGGTATAATCTTTCGAAAGCCGTGCCTGCGGTTATAGGCAGATGGGAATTTGTTAATATCCGGTTGTAGTAAACTTAAAGCAAACTCTACTAAAGTACACCAACTGTGTGCGTAACCGTGAGTGTCTCTTTTCGGGGTTGATCGAGAGGAGAACACGGTTTCTGGGTTATGTCTGACGTAAGTAGGAGTTCAGGATCACTTCTTGATCATTACTAGTTGACGACCGTTCCGCTTGCTCTCTTCTCGCTCTTATTTGCGTATGTTAGCCACCATATCTTGCTTAGCCGCTGCTGCAACCTCACCACTTTACCCCTTCCTTTCCCTTTAAGCTTTGCTAGTCTTGATACCCATGGTAATGGGATTGCTGAGTCCTCGTGGCTCACAGATTACTACACCACCAGTTGCAGGTACATGTTATGCGATGATCATGACGTGAGAGCGATGTTGCTTGTTTTGGAGTTCTTCTTCTGCTTCTTCTTCGATCAGGGGATAGGTTCCAGGTCGGCAGCCTGGGCTAGCAGGGTGGATATTGTTTGAGTTTCTGTTTATGTTTCATCCGTAGTCGGATGTTGATCTTGTATGTGATGTTGATGTATTCTTGTGGCATTTGTGCCTTATGTATGTATCCCCATCTATTATGTAATGTTGATGTAATGATATCCACCTTGCAAAAGCGTTTCAATATGCGGGTCTATCCTTGGTGGGACCGTCGAGTTCCTTTTGGATAGGGTCGCATATTGGGCGTGACAAGTTGGTATCAGAGCCTTGACCGACCCTAGGAGCCCCCCTTGATTGATCGTGTAGTTTGGCCGTTGTTGAGTCTAGAAGAAAACTGATTTCGGAGTCTAGTTATATCGGAGAGTAGGAATTCTTTTTACTCCTCAGCCCCTTCGTAGCTCTGGTGAGGAATCTTGACGTAGGTGTTTTGAATTACTCCTCTTCCCCTTCAAATTTTCTTTAGGATCACGCAGTTGGTTTTTCCGGTAGTTGTTCCTCAGCTCTTTTTATCCGGTGCATTTCTCGTCAAGTCGACTCGAGCCTCTTCATCGTTGTCAAATTCAATCCTCAGTTGTTTTTCTTTTCCCACCCGCCCACCCTTCTTCTTCTCGGAACCGGAGTCCGTAAGCGAGTATCCATCCTACTCGTGCGAAGTCTTTGCTTTCTTTCCTCTATGATTTCAACCGGTGTTTTCTCTTCAAGATATTCGTCGATTTCCCCTTCCAAGTTGCCTTTGTTTTTCCCGCCCTCCCACCCTCTTCTTCCCGGAGCCTGAGTCTCTTTCGACCATTAATTTCATTCGTATGGAGCATCTTCAGTCTTCCCCCAATTATTTCAACCGGTGAATTCTCGTCTCGTTCGTCATTCATCATCCCTTTTTCTTATACGGTGGATTCAATTCTAATTTTGGTAGTGATTATATTCTTTTCCTCGGATCAAGTGTTTTCCCTTTGCTCGTTCGCCTCTCGCCAGTTGATCATTCCGGAGTGTGCAAGACATCTCAGGAGATTCGCCTGTGTTCGAATTAATTCGAGGTTGTCACCTCATTCAAATATTTCAATTATTCCGGTGCATCATCTATCTGTTCAACAATCCTTTTCTACGGTGTTATCTCTTCAGTGGGCCATAACCCACAGGTCTTTTCCCAGGATCTTACCTGACTCTTCTAATTATTCTGGAGCTATTCTCAATTCTTTTCAAGTGTGACGTAAGAATGGATTCCATCAGCCACATGCCTTTTCCAAGATCTCTTTCAAATTCTTTTCATTATTGGCTCAACCTCTTCGCTTTTCATTCTTCCGGAGTATCTCAGTAACTTTGGTGGTGTTTCTCGTCGTCATTTGAAGACCGAAGAAGAGTTTTTTCCTCTAAATCTTGTCCGTTCTACCGGAGATTCACGGTGCTAGCTTGATGTTATCCTATCTAATTGTTTCCAGTCATGCAAATTCTTTTCATCCATCCGGAGTATTTCAGGAGTTGTTTTTTATTTCTTTTCACCGGAGGCCATCATTCCAGCTATCGTTCTATATTTATCCCGGAGCTTCGTTCAAATGTTCTGTAATCAGCTCGAGTTCTTCCCGTTCTCTTGTATCTAAATCCCCTCAATCATATTTGTTCTTATAATTCTTCCCAGCGATTCATTCTCTTTCTTCAGTCATTTTGAATTCTTACGGTGGTTCGTTCAAGATTCTTTTCCTTCATTAGCATATTAATCCATTCGTTCTCTCAAATCCTACCGGTGGTTCATGAAGACTTTCTCAAGTTTTGTGCGATGTTTCCCCTTAATCCTTTTTCAACGAGAATAAGTATTATGCCAAATCCATTGCTTCTCATCAATTTAATTGGTGGAGGATAAGCATAACATACTTCTTATTCTCATTTCATCGTGGTCAAGTTGATTAATTATTTCTTCGGAGTTTGTTCTTGATGAATAAATTCTAGTTCCAAGTGTCTTCATCTTTTCTTTTCCGGAGTTCAAATTTCCTCGGCCATTTCGTCGGAATCCTCCATCTAATTCATCGCAGGCTCATCTTATTCTTTCTTCCTTCATTTTATCTCATCATCCTTTTGTCACCGGAGTTTTTCATGGTGGTTCTTCATGATTTAATTCATTCTTCAAGAGCTCATCAGATGTCATTCCATCTTCTCAAGTTCAGATTCTATTCCTTCCATGTTTCAGCCGGAGTGCTACCTAAATCGTTTCAGTCTTATTCGTTTCTTTTCTCATTCTAACCACTCCGGTCAGAACGAGTTGTTTCAGATTCTATCTTATTCATTGAGTTTTTGATTCCCGTCGTAATCGTCGTTCCTCTTTCCTACTCGAGTGTTCTTGACTTTGTTCATCCTCTCTCTTTTGTATTTATTTCACCTAATCCCTTTTCCCTTCCGTCTCGGTCCTAAGATCTCGGGACGAGATCTCTTGTTAGTGGAGGAGTGTTGTAACGCCCCGGATTCGATGCGCCAGGTGTCTGCCAGTTATTCGTCAGCGTTGCCATGTCATGTGCTTGCGTGTCTCTCTTTGCCATGTCATCATCTGCATTTCATATCATGTCATCATGTGCATTTCTTTTTGCATACGTGTTCGTCTCATGCATCCGAGCATTTTCCCCGTTGTCCATTTTGCAATCCGGCACTCCTATGTCCCCCGGCGCCTCCTTTTACCTCTTTTCGTGTGCGGGTGTTAAACGGTCTCGGAACGGACCGAGGTTTGTCAAGCGCCCTTGGTATAGCACCGGTAGACCGCCTGTCAAGTTTCGTGCCATTTGGAGGTCGTTTGATACTCCAACGGTTAACCGGGTAACCGTAAAAGCCCCTTTCTCCTTGCAGCCCAACACCCCTTTCAAAGTGGTCAAAGCCCAGCAAACTCCCACCCATGCTCTCGGTCGTTCGATCACGATCGCGTGGCCGAAAAACGCACCTCATTTGGACTCTCCTAGCTCCCTCTAACTATAAATAAGTGCCTCCCCCTCCATTTTCGCGGATGAATCCCCCGAAACCCTAGCCCCTTCTCCACCGCGCAGCCGGACATGTCCATCCGCGCCGGACATGTCCGCCGGCCACGTCGCTTCGACCAATGGCGTCGCGCCACGTCACCCGCCGCCGCCGCCAGCCAACCGCCGCCACACCTCACCCCACCGCGCTTCTCTCCGCCCCTCGCCGCCTTGCGTCGCCCACCGCGGGAGCTTTCGGCGCCGTCGCCTCCTCCTCACTCGGGCGCACCTCCTCGCCTCCTCCCCAACTCCGGCAGAGCCCCCGGCGAACCTCGGGTTCCGCGCACCGGATCTGGATCTGAGATCCGTTTGAGGTTGACTTTCCCCCCTCCAAATTTCTCTAAGTCCCGTAGCTTTTGCACATTTTCGTGCCATATTCATCATGCCATAACTCTCTGCATATTGCTCCGTTTCATGCGTGTAATATGTCAAATTGTTCGCCTCGACGAGTACATCATTTCATTCCATTGCATCATGTTCATTTGAGTTCATCTTGATGCCTGAATCATCGTTGCAAGAGGGCTATGTGATGTTAGTTTCAGATTCTTATCAGAACATGCACTTTTGTCATTTTTGCCATGATTGATGAGTGCACCCTATGAACTTGAGTCCTACATGTGTTTTGTTCTATGCCATGCCATCTTTACAGGGGTGTATGCCATGTATTTTTGTGATCTCTGTGGTGACTAGCACAAGCATGCAAACTAGGCTTCATGATGTTGCTGATTTCAGCCCCTGTTTTGCTGATATTTTTATGCCATGTTAACTTGATGCTACAGAGAGATCCATGCTTATTTTGAGATACTTCAGTAAGGATGTTTTGAACATATGGTTATTCTATATCCATCCATGCCCTTGATTGCAATTATGGAGTGCCATAGCTTGAGTCAATCGAGCTCTACGTTTGCTATAAAATGTTTCCTGGCAGGTTGTTTACATGTTATTCAATTTTGACAAGGTTGTTGTAGTTGATCCGTGTATGCTATGATGTTGTTCTTGCCATGTATAGCTTCTATGCCATGTCTTCTTACTGTGACTTGCCTTGCCATGCCATGTATTGCTCTGTGGTGAGTGGTTCAAGCTCACCAACATGCCTACTTATTGTTGTTCCTGCCATGTATGAATCTGTATTATAACTTGCTATATTGACATGGGTGCCATCATATTTTTTGATCCTTTTTGGCTTATGGTCAGTAAGGGACTTTTGTTATATGCTTTGAGTAGATTCATGCCATGCTCTAGTTTGACTTGATAGCTTGCTGTAACATGTTGTTTGATAGCTCTAAACATTGCAACCTGATGTTATTTCTGCTAATGACTGAGACTGTTATTATTTGCAATCTTGCCATGTGTGTTTGAGCATGTTCTAGTGATTTCTGGAGATAGCTCAGTGTTCATGTTTTGTCATGCTTTACCTATAAATGATGCCCATGCCTTTTGTTTTCTTGTTGAGGTCCTGTAGCATGTTATTTTGATGCTTGCAATATGTCTACTTGCTGTTTTGGACAGATTGTTGTCATGTCTTGTATAGTGTGTATATGTTGCACTGATGCTCCGTTTTGAGTGTGCTCTATATGAAACTTGCTTGATTTTGCATGTAGTTTCATATTATCATGTTGCATCCTTGTTTTGAGGTGTTTGCGTGATGTTTGTATGCATTTTGCATCAATGCCATGTTTACCTTGTTTTGCTCATATCTTCTAGGCCGTAGCTCCGAATCTAATGAACTTTATATGTAACTTGACTAGAATTTCGTGTAGATCATCATGGTGCATTTTAACTTGCTATTTAACCACTTGAGCATAAGGTTTATTCAGATCTGGACCAATTTCGAAATTTGCATATGAGGACTTACCGGAATCGTTATATGTTGTTCCCGGCCTCATTTAAACTTACCTTGATGTGTTGGTCTTGTATGCATCATCTCTTGCCATGAGTAGCTTCATGTAGCTTTGTCATGCATCATGCTTGTTGTGCATCATGCCTTGTTCATGTGTGGTGTGTTTACCATGTTGTGTGCTTCTTCTCGATAGTTCTCGTTTCGTTGCGATCGTGAGGATTCATTCGTCTACGCTTGGTTCGTCTTCGTGGCTTCATCTTCTTCATGGACTCGTTCTTCTTCCTAGCGGGATTTCAGGCAAGATGACCGCTACCCTGGATCTCACTACTATCATTGCTATGCTAGTTGCTTCGTTCTTTCGCTATGCTGCGCTACCTATCACTTGCTGCTCAAGCCTACCTAATTGCCATGTCAGCCTCTAGCCTTTTGCACCCTTCCTAGGAAACCGTTGTTTGGCTATGTTACCGCTTTGCTCAGCCCCTCTTATAGCGTTGCTAGTTGCAGGTGAAGATGAAGTGTGTTCCTTGTTGGAACATGGAGATGTTGTTCCTTGTTGGAACATGTTTACTTGTTGGGATATCACAATACCTCTTATATTATTAATGCATCTATATACTTGGTAAAGGGTGGAAGGCTCGGCCTTATGCCTGGTGTTTTGTTCCACTCTTGCCGCCCTAGTTTCTGTCATATCGGTGTTATGTTCCCGGATTTTGCGTCCCTAACGCGGTCGGGTGATTTATGGGACCCCCTTGACAGTTCGCTTTGAATAAGACTCCTCCAAAGAAGGCCCAACATTGGTTTTACCATTTGCCTCACCACCACCTACATTTCCCTTGGGAGTAATTAACCCAAGGGTCATCTTTATTTAGCCCCCGGGCGGTGCTTCTCTAAGTGCTAGTCCGAACCGAGCTACTGCAGGGGCCACCTTGAGGCAACTCGAGGGCTGGTTTTACTCGTGAGGTAGTCTCATCCGTGTTGCCTCGAGAACGAGATATGTGCAGCTCCTATCGGGATTGTCGGTGCATCGGGCGGCTTTGCTGGTCTTGTTTTATTGCTGTCGAAATGTCTTGTAGCCGGATTCGAGACTGATCGGGTCTTCCTGGGAGAAGGAATACCCTTCGTTGATCGCGAGAGCTTATCATGGGCTAAGTTGGGACACCCTGCAGGTATAATCTTTCGAAGCCGTGCTGCGGTTATAGGCAGATGGGAATTTGTTAATATCCGGTTGTAGTAAACTTGAAGCAAACTTTTCTAAAATACACCAACCGTGTGCGTAACCGTGAGTGTCTCTTTTCGGGGTTGATCGAGAGGAGAACACGGTTTCTGGGTTATGTCTGACGTAAGTAGGAGTTCAGGATCACTTCTTGATCATTACTAGTTGACGACCGTTCCGCTTGCTCTCTTCTCGCTCTTATTTGCGTATGTTAGCCACAATATCTTGCTTAGCCGCTGCTGCAACCTCACCACTTTACCCCTTCCTTTCCCTTTAAGCTTTGCTAGTCTTGATACCCATGGTAATGGGATTGCTGAGTCCTCGTGGCTCACAGATTACTACATCACCAGTTGCAGGTACAGGTTATGCGATGATCATGACGTGAGAGCGATGTTGCTTGTTTTGGTGTTCTTCTTCTGCTTCTTCTTCGATCAGGGGATAGGTTCCAGGTCGGCAGCCTGGGCTAGCAGGGTGGATATTGTTTGAGTTTCTGTTTATGTTTCATCCGTAGTCGGATGTTGATCTTGTATGTGATGTTGATGCATTCTTGTGGCATTTGTGCCTTATGTATGTATCCCCATCTATTATGTAATGTTGATGTAATGATATCCACCTTGCAAAAGCGTTTCAATATGCGGGTCTATCCTTGGTGGGACCGTCGAGTTCCTTTTGGATAGGGTCGCATATTGGGCGTGACATACTACTAGTAGTATAATTGAGACTTATCAAACGGAAAAATGAATGTTTTTTAGATGAGCCCTATAAACCCTAGTGGGTACGTACTCCGTAAATTCAGATTTTCCCAAAACTAAGTCGCTCAACCTTTGTTTGCTTGTTTCCCTTCCTGCCTCCTTGCCTCGAACAGACTATGCCAAACTCCCCTGCCTACCGCGTGGGAAAAGACCCGCCCTCGCCTTTTTTTATTCCGGGTTTGTATCGATGGATCGCGTGAAGCAGCAAAAACCCAAACTGTGTCTTGTACTCCTCCGTCGATGCTCGCTTTCATGAATTATGTACTTCCTGTCACCGACATGTGGGACATATAGCAACTGGGTCGACCTGTCAAGCACCAAATAACTGTGCAGAACAGAAGGGGGACGCACCCCAGTCGTACCACCCCAGTAGTAGTAGTAATGAGCAATGAGACGTCAAATCACAATGTCGCACCTTCCCAGACGGATGAAGCAACCATTATTTCACACTTCGGTTCGCCATCATCTCAAACCACGTAGTATTGCTTCTGCCTCAAGAGGGACACGCGCATCGCCTTGGTACATCATGACACGTGGGACTGCATGACAGGCCATGCTCCCCCGCCGATCGCTCGGTAAAATCACCTCATTTTTACTACTATACTTCCTCTGTATCGGTTTACATGGCATGCACGTCCTTCTAGGTTGAGAATTTAACTGGCTATATATGTGATGAACAGTATATGTTTAGAAACTACATCCGCTTAATAGTCCAATGATATACTTTTTGTGACATAGCAACTCATATTTAGTTAGTCAAATGGATGACCTAGAACTACGTGCACGCCCTATAAATCGAGACGCCTAAAAAAACACGACGGAGAGGGTAGTTCAGTACGTATCTTTTTAGATCAATATAGTCGGGATTCACGAAGCAACTCAAGCAGGGTCAGTCCGCACACGAAATGGCGACACACTTAACAGGACCCCTTTGTCCGACATGTGGCTCATCCACCATCTTGTTCCACGTGCGATGCACCAAATTACAGTTCGGAGCAGCGGTTGGAATTGGAGGCACCCTGGTCGTAGCGCCGCAGTAGTAGAAAATGAGAGATGAGGGGTCAAATCACAAAGCCCCACCTTTCCCGCATTAAGCTGGACGGACGAAGCAACCTTCATTTCACTCTAGGGCGCAAGAGCATAAAGAAAAGAGAAAACCAATGATGCGTGCGGCAGCTACCTAGGGCACCCTAGGGTAGGGGTCTCCACTACAGATCTTTTTTTTGAAAGCGCCTCCACTACAAATCGGCTTCTCCCTCGTCCTCTTGAAGAAAACCGATGATGTCTGCGGCGGTAGGGTTTGTAGGAGTACTACTACGGCGTGCGGGGCCACGTCGTAGTAAACGGGAGAGGGATTGAGTTCGAGTCGACGCCTTAAATATGTGTGGGCCGCTTGGTTTTAGGGGAACGAGGCAGCATTTTGGGTTCGGGGACCAGTGGAGATATAGTATGTACAAAAAATTGTGGACGTAGGTTCGACCGAAAGGCAATGATGCATGGGCCATGCATTTTGATATACCTGGGGCCGCGTGAAATTTGCTACTCTACTCAAAACTAGTAAGGTACACATGCATTGAACGCATGAGATTTTGAAACCAAATTATGAATAAATACACACTATAGCATGTAAAGCTTTGAGTCATATATGCATGATGTAGATGTTCGTTTAGTTCTTATAGTTCATCTCATTCAAAATCAATTATTTTTATAAAAATGTTAAGATTCATGGGGTTGTGCATTGTAAAGCATAAAGTAAAAACAAGTAATGGCAATTCATTTAGAACAAAAATTCAATTATGATACGGAAGATTCTAGAACAAAGGAGAAGTGCTTGTGTTTTGAGGTTTGTGCATTATGCTTAAGTTCAACCATGGAGTCTTCTAAATTGTACATGTGGAAGATCTGGTGGAATGTTGATGATATCCAACGGCCAGTAGTGCTCGGATTTGCCATCTCTGCACTGTCGGATTAGCTTCATCCAGCGACCATCTTTCAAAGTTATTCGTACACTATATAGTTCTTGTGCCATAGTTGCATGTCTTGGAAAAAATCTACTAGTGGGTTGTACTAGCTATTTAGGAATAGAAGATGTGTACATGGAAGTTGTAGGCAAAGAGATGACATGGAGTATCTCAATTCCTATGAGTAGGGATTGGAAAAGAGATGTCATTTGGTTCACATCATAGGAACTTTTCTATTGAATCTAGAGATGACATGTGTCTCAATTCCTATGAGGAGGGATTAGAAAAGATATGTAATTTGGTTCATATCATAGGAACTTTTCTATTGAATATACGCTAATGTTTATTTTCCTTTGAAATTATGGGAGTATAGGAATCCATTCATATGAACCAAGTGGCTCTAAAGCTATAGAAATGATATCATGTTTATTTCCTTTGAAATGTGGAGTATATGAATCTATTCCTATTAACCAATTGGCTCTAAAGGAAAAAATCCTATAAAAATCATATCATATCGAGTTCCTATGGTATTCCTCCACACCAAAGAATGGTTGAAATTGCTGCAGGTGATACAATGGTCTTTCTTTGTAGACTCCTCCCCCATCTTTATAGTTACCTCTCGAAGATGAATGAAATGATATATACAGGGTATTCTACATGTGCAATTTGGTACACGAAAACTCAGTAAAAGTTTGCGAGGTTCGAATTTTCAATAAAGCTATATGAACTCCATTTTGGAACGGAGGGAGCATACAGCAGTTGCTAACACTCACGTAGAAGATTTGTGTGTAGGAGGAGTGGCTGTTCTGTTAAATGACATGGCAAAACTGACACTGTCGGATGCCGATCTAACAGTTCTTACGGCATTCGTCAGGAAAAGGCTTATGGCGAACGTTTGTCTGATAATGATTTATGGACACATGCATTGCATTGATACGTGCCCCCCTCTCTCTCACGCACACGCACCCTCACGAGTCACGACTCTCCCGAGTCCTCTTGCACCCACCGTCTATCTGCAGGTAGACGTCACACACATATGTGCTCTTCACACCCTACCCTCGGAACTTCTAAAAAACAAAAGACGTCGCGCACATTTTATTTTAGCTCACACGTCACACACTTATACTATTACTTTTGTGGCAAACGTTCTTTGGGCATAGTATATTGTACTCTCAAGAAGAGAAGCGGTGCCCGCTCGCACTAGTTCTCTCACACCCACTCGCGGGTACACGTAGGAGCGCATTTTTTGAAGCTGGTACAACAAAATCACTCCACTATATATATAAGCAGGAGCCTTAGCGCTTGCTTTACTAGGGTTCCTCTCGTTCACTCTCTCATGCTCTCCAGATCTAAGCAAGACATAGGTGGCCACACTCTCTCTCAGCTCACGGCTGGTCACAAATCCGGTCGGACAACCTCGACTGGGGCAGGGGTGTAGGTGCATCGTTCACGCTGTCATCGGCGGCGAGGGAGGAGACCAACGGCTGCCCGTGCGTCCCAATCGGCGGCCGTGCCGTTCTCTCCGAGAGAGCGCCGGCTCGGGAGGGCCTCCCACCCCTTCTTCCTCCCTGCGGTATTGTGGCCAAGATGCGGCCTCCCGACGCCGTCTTTTCCACATGTCGATAACCCTCAGGTATATATTCCTTCGAAACCTGCCTTGCTCTACTGCCCCAGCTCCCCACTTGGCTTCATGTGGATCTTTTTCTACTTCCGTCCGCTGTTCCAAAGCCACCTAGACTTTTACTATTATTAGAGGTAAAGCTAATTCATAAAGTCGACTCTAAGAGTTGGTTCAAACAGGGAAGAAAGTGGGAAAGCTGTAGCATGAATCTAGGACTTGGTTCTAAGAGGAAACGGGGGAAAGTAGTAGATACTGGCTACCCAACCGGTCTCTTGGTTGAAAAGACGAATAAAGCATGGTGGATGGCGAAGGGTGGGGGAAGTGTACCTATCTCTTGGTTGAAAAAGGAAAGAAAGTGACGGGTGTTGGGGGACAATGCAAATGAGAATGAGCAGGTCTAGATTTCTTGTGCTCACATAGGAAAATGTCGCCGAGGAGATAAAAAATGGGACAAATGCAGACATGTTGCCTGAGTGTTTGCTGCTCTCAGCAACCACATCTGCCTCACCAATTTATGCCCCTGCTATCCCTACGCCCATATCTCTACCGTTAATGTAAAATCACATGAACCATTAAGCAATGCCACCTAATGTCACTATAAGTAATGGTCTAGTGCCGTCGATAAATTGAAGCAATGCCACCACCATTTTATGAAGTGCTTCCGTCTTGCTTTATTTCCCGTGAATTGTGTTTTTGCAGTTACACTTAAATCTCACACCGTTAACATTGCTTCATCCCAGTGGAACTGCATAAATTTGATTGCACATTTACTGACCATGTGCTACTCTCATGACAGCAAAACTAATGCTATTGTTCTGCATGTTAATCTAGTGGCAGTATTGATGTGATGTGATGCTACTTACTTAAGGTCACTTTCATACTGTCAATCTAGTGCCAATTATAACACAATAGATGTTGCTGTTAATCATACGCCACTGCAAATATATGTCACTGTTTAAATAACCGTATTTCGTATTTGCGCAGACGGGGATGTCTGTCTCCATATCATTTCGGGATGTCTGTCTCCGTATCATTTCTATCCGCGCAATCAAAAGCACACACACCTTAGTTTATTAGAACTACACAAAATGAGATGGCTATCCCTCATTGTCGTCGTCTAACCAACCGTCTTCCAGGTATTCCTACATTGGTAGTTACTAGGTAGAATGACCAACACAATATAAAAGAAGTTGATTCGTACGTTTTACTTCCTGATTGCAGTGTAGGGACGAGCGAAAACAACTGCATCCTAGTCCTGAATGCACTTTCTACCAGTTCATCCATGGACAGAGGACTAGCTGGCACGGCTACACGGTGGTTTTTTGGACAGGTTCGCGGACAAGAGGCATTGTGGTCTGCTTATTTCTGCAAATAGCGGTGCTTAAATTTAGTGGAATGCAAAAGACTTTCAGTTGGTCAGTACACTACATGGTTCAGTTCAGCATTCCAGTTGAGAACACAATTATAATTGGTTATTCTGGAATGAGAGAACCTAACCCTGGATGGTGGCAACAAGAAAAAACCAGAGTGAACTCCAGGAAATTTAAGCCTGTCGGGAGGCCCTTTGCTCAGAGAAGCCTTGCTTGTTTTTTCCTGATTTGTAAACCTTCTCACAACTTTGTCTTTTGCTGTGTAGTATATGTTTGTTATGTTCTATGAATCATTGAGATGTATAAAATTTCTTAAATTATGCTTTTCAAGTTTTTTATGAAGCCGAGTTTAATGTGAGTGTTCCACATGAATGCTGGACTAGCGTGTGAACGTTTGGAATTTACATTGTGGCCTCAGTTAACTGCATGAACCACTGTAACAAGATACATAGTTGCTTATATGTCAGACATCAGATTGTTTATTGTTAGCTGGTCGATAGCCTAGTGTTGAAGCGAGCTGAGCCAATGTGCCGTGTTTTGCACAACTGCTTACAAGTGGGGTAGCACCAATAGTGTTTACAAGTACTTATGTATACGTCGGTGCACAGTTCTCGAAAGATTGCTCTATTTCATCAAAACACACACTGCTCGTATGATAAACCGTGACAACATATGTCTTACCATGACATATTCATGAAAAAACTAGTGAGGACGCATCTGTTTCGGCAACAATTACGATGGTTCTCACATGATTCACAGGCACACAAAAGTAGCAGCAGTTCCCATAAACAGATTCAAATAGAGTACTAGCCCAGAGGGCTCGACAACAGGCAAGGTTCAGGTAATTAGACACAATCCAAACAACTATTAAGCACTAGCTGGGGCAACTATTTCATGCCTCGATCTAATTTGGGCTGGACACAAGACGGACCTTGCCATGAACATCATCAAGGACGTCCGGCAGCAGCTCAATCCTATGAACCTTCATGAAGACAACCTTGTGGCCTTGCCACTCATAAACTTGTTTGTGGAGGCATGCCACGTCATCTTCCTGCGTAAGCTTGACAAGAATAGTATGCCTCACAAACGAAGGAGTAGCTTTGAACTTCTTGTGCTTCAGTAAACCCTGGACAACATGCCTGACAACAGTGAGGCTGGAATACAACTCTTCATTGGTATAAGCGCAAATGGCTTCCAGGATCCAACAGCCTAAAAACTGTTTTCCCAGTGCGTATATTCAGGTCATCCGCCTCATAGCGAGTGACATGTACAACCACACAATCCTTGTCTGCATCAGGGCTCTAATTGAAACAGAAACAAATTCTGAATTACTTTCCAGTATAAGAAACACAAGTTACTTAAACCACTATGTATAGCATAGCATCGAAGCTAATAAAATTTTGCATTATTCATCACCACATACTTAGATGAAAAACCACAATCGAGATCGGCAAAGAAGAAAATCACCTTGGGCGGCTCAGTGGAGGGGGGGGGACACATCCTCGAAGGGGGAAAACTGCTCCTGCAGTGCCACGGGGGTTGTAACCTCAAACGGGGCGTTGACCATCTCAGTAGTTGCCGTGAGTGTATCTGGGGTTGACTCGGTGGCTGCCTCCATCTTCTTGGAGCTCTCTGTCTCGTGGGGATCAGCCTCCCGCGTCTGTTCCAATATCGGCAGATCTTTGCCTGGTTCTCCTTGGTCCATCATGAAACTGACGAATACTAGGAGACCACTGAAAGGAAAACACAATCACAATGGCAATGAAACAAAAAAGAGAGTGAGTATCGGTTACTGCTTTGCAAAAGTTATTTTTTTTCTGAACGCAAATATACCAACATCACAGATCCGCTTACCTTCCCTTCATTGGGAGAGAAGAAAAGTTGCAGATGCGAGTGTTGCCTTTCTTGAAGACGGTGGGGGAGAATGGGATTCAACGAAGAGTGAAATGATGGTTGCTTCGTCCGTCAAACTTAGATTGTGGGGAGGTGGGATTTTGTGATACGACGGCTCGTTCTTCGCCGCCCACGACCGGGTGACTCTCCTTTGCATACTGCCTTCTAATTTGGTGGATGGCATTTGGGCCCGCGCGCTGCATGGCCCACATGTCGGTGAACAAAAGTATAACGACATTCAGTAGAGGGAGACGTTTCGATGACCTAGGAGGAGCCAGAAGCGGTACTGTACCCACTGTACTAGTAGTAATTGTTTTTCTGGGTAGCTGTATAGTGCCTCCACTGTACTAGTAGTAATTGTTTCTCTGGGCCCAAGACAAAACAGCCCATCCACCCTAGTAAATAGTAAAATCAATTCAAAAGTCCATATATTTACTAAATGAGAGGCGCTACCCACACCCAGCACACCGCCCCACAAAAAAACCTGGGTGTTCTTCTTCCTCCTCACTCCCACCCACCTCACGTCAGCTTGCTCCACTCGTACCCCCAAATTCCTCACCTCACTCCTACAGAAAACCCCAGCTCCCCTTCTTCCTCAATACTAGAGAAAACCAGCTCCCCTTCTTCTTCACTCGCACTACAGGCTCGTCATTCGTTACTCTGCTCAAATCTGTGAGCGCGACGCAACGCCCTCGAGGAAAATGGAGTCGGCTGGCCCCAGTGCCAAGAAGATGAGGCTCCCGCTAGCGGCGACGCCTGTTGTAGATACCGCACCCAGCAGCGCGGGGAGAAGCAGTGACCCCGCCCCCATCGGATCCCAGGAACCCGTAGAATCTCGGGTGGACCGCATCAGCGATCTCTCGGACGCCGTCCTTGGGGAGATCATCTCGCTTCTCCACACCAAGGATTGCTGCCGCACCCAAGTCCTCTCAATTCGGTGGCGCCCTCTATGGTGTGCCATGCCCCTTAATCTCGACTGTCATCAGCTATCTCTCTTTAATGATGTTGAAATCCCCATAGCCATCATCTCCTCCCACCAGGGCTCCGTTCAAAGCCTCTGTACCCCGTCATGCTACCTGAGCAAGCATACCATGCCCTGCGTGGTGGACGCCTGGCTGAAATCCCCTGAATTCACAGAACTACAGCTGCTTGAGTTCTACTGTTCCCCTGGAAATCACCTACCAGATACCGAACACCATCTACCTGTGCCCTCAGCACCGATGTCCATCTCGCGGTTTTCCTCCTCTCTCTCCACACCGCCACCTTTGCATTGTGTGACCTACTAGACAATCTGGTACTAAACCTTCGACTCCCATTTCTCAAGAAACTTTCACTTGTGCGGGTTCGTATATCGGAGGCCTCATTGCACAGCATCATCCACTCCAGTTGCCCTGCCCTGGAGTGCTTGGTGCTTGTTTTCACAGTTAGAATCGGTTGTCTCCAAATAAAGTCGCCTAACCTTGTAAGAATTGGAATTACTTTTGACGGAAGGCAGCTCATCATCCAAGATGCCCCTTCACTTCGAAGGTTGATCCTTGATTCTAGTTATTCACCATTGCAAATAACCGTCCTCTCTGCGCCTAAACTGGAGACCTTGGGTGTAATACATGATCTCTGTGCTCATTTCAATATGGTGTTTGGCTCCACAGTTCTTCAGGTACTTTATATTATCATCTACACTTGTAACCATAAGCTGCATTTTAAATTTTTGCACATAAGTTATATGTCATCTTGGAGTACACATTTTGTACTAATATTATGTTCTATGCTCAATGAAGAGTTTCTCCATGGATGGCCTATCAATGGTGTTGGATTCTGTCAAGATCTTATATATCCAAATGAATAGTTTTGATCTGAACAAGATTATTGGCTTGCTGCAATGCTTTCCATGTCTGGAGAAGTTGTATATAAAGGTGATAATTTCACGCACATTGGAAGCCCGCATATAGTGTACTAGAATTAACCGCTCAGCTGTTGCTCTTTCGACACTCTTTTTTTAGACCTTAACTGTTTTCAATCTTCATGTCTATTTAGGCAACAAGATGGGGTAAGAAAGTTATAACCAATCGGTGGATTCGTAAGCATCGGGATTTTCTCACTTCTCATTAGATTCGATTGAAGACAGTAACGCTAGAACGATATGTAGCCAACCTTGCAAACACTAGATTTGTCACATTCTTCCTGCTGAATGCGAGGTTACTATTGTCCATCAGGCTTAAGTTTATCAGCAGCATGGTTTTGACGGATGGGTATGTGGAAGAGCAAAAAAAAGGAGTTTCAGGTGGGCAAAAGTGCTTCTGAATGTGTCGGGATTCTATTTACAACATATTGTGGTCATAATCCAGTAAATTTTACAACCCAGGATGTTCATTTTATGGACCTGACCGATCCATTTGACTGTGACTACCGAAAACAGTGCTGGACTTAGATGTCGTTGCCCTTTTCAACCTGGGTTTTTTTGTAAACCTGATGAACAATTATCCCTTGTGCTTTTGTACAGTTTGTAAGCTGGAGTTACATGTTCTTGCCCTCTTCAACTCGGCTGTGACTGTCATATTTTCTTTGAAGCAAGGAAAATGGCTTGCCAGTTGTTTAATTTAGAGTGAAATATTGTAAAAACTAACAAATCCCAACCAAGGGAAATAACATCACTCTCGCCGACTGCTTGAGCTCACTGTGCATTACAGAAGCCAAGTGATTAGCCCCCACCAGCACCCACAAACTTATTTCAAACTAGCACATCAAATGGGCTGTAAATTTTCATAGGAAAGGCTGCATCACCGTGACAGATTTGGATTCTGACATTTGGGACCCGCGAGGAAATAGGCTATCCAAGGTGGTGTCGACTTACTAGCCAGTCAACAAACGATTCTGCCTACCAGCCGTTGGATTGACATCCAACATATGTCGTGTATTTTCTATCTCTTGTCTTCTTCTTCCTCCAGCCACCCAAACCAAACCACCTCATCGGCTCTGCCTGCTCCCGCCTCCCATGGCTGGCTGCGCCTCCACCGCCCTACTGTACGTACCCTCCAACGTTGGCCAGTCCCTCCCTCTATTCCCCCACACGTCATGCTATTCTCCGGTGATGTCAGCCCCAACATGCACCCGCACCCGAACCAGTCAACCCTCGTACTCCCCTCCGCCTGCGACTGGACCGGCGCATCTTCCACGGCTCCTGTTCGTTCCGTCCGAGGCCTCGCCGTCGTCCTCTACCTTGTGGCCTTGGTTCACTCGCCGTGCGTAGTGTGCCGTCCTCTTGCGTTATCAACGTCATCAACAACCGAGAGGAACAAGGAGATGATTGTACGTGGAGAGGATGACAGTAGGGACCCACCAGCGTCATGGCAGTACGCAAGCAAGTGCCTCTATATTACAAGCCCAAAAATATGGTTCCTCCTAATGGTTGGACATCTGGGGCTCACGCCATTGTCAACGTAGTCAATAAACGAGAGAATTACACTATGAGCGACTGACACCAGGGACCCAGCAGGTCACGCAGTTTTTTTTGGGAACAAGCAGTTGTTATTTATACTAGTTTTAGCGACGGATCGGGGTAACAACGGGGTTGTGCGGGGGCTGTGGCCCGTCTAACCAAGGTTTTATTTATGTTTAGCACATCATGAGCCCAGTTTTGTTTTTTTCTTGCTGAAAATGGCTAGCCCAGTTCTATTTTTTGAAAGAAATACCCAAACGAGGCCTACTTGCTTTATCAGCCCTGCTGGGCTGCAAATCTTTCAAGACGAGGAGAGTCTCATTCGGTTTGCCCAGAAATGGGCTGTACATTTTTAAAACACATCAAACCGGGAATTAGTTTCAATTTTTTTCATTACAAGATTTTAAATTCCATTGAATTTTATGCGTGGACAATTATTTGGATTTTATATTTATATAAATTATTTTTCAAAATAGTTTGAATGTGAATCGATATTTCAGGATTAAAAACAGTTGACCGCACCGAAATATGCAAAATTCCGTATACTTTTTAACCGTGGCCACAATATGGGGTGTAATGCTAAAAAAAGAAGATGGGCTCCAAAAAAATTCTTAAGAATTAGCAAATGGGATGTACATTATTAGAAATAATGCACACGAGAGCAATGACTGTTGATGTCCATCCAACGACTGTCGTGCTTCTTCAATCTATGCTCTTCCTGCTCCAGCCGCTCAAACAAGCGCCGGCGGGACTGCCTGCTCCCTCCTCCCGCTGCCGGCTATGCCCACCAAGCAGCCTCACCGCCCCATCGTTCTATCGCTGGCCTAGCCATCCTCTACTCACCCACACCGATGTTATTCTCCGGGATGGCGACGAACCAAGAACCCTCGTATCCTCCACGTGGAAACAACGCCGAGTCTTCCACGGCTCCATGTCGCTCCTTCCTAGGCCTCGCCGTCGTCCACCGTCCCTGGTGCTCTCGGCTCGGCCTGGTCAACATGGTCAATGAACGACATCCATCGGAAGTGGACTGTACATGGAGAGGCTGACAACTGGGTCCACGGCCGCACGCAAGGAAATGCCTCCTTATTACGCGCAAAATAATGATTCCTCCACCTGACAGCTAGGACCCACGGGAAGGGCTTCTGTATTTCGTGAAAAAACGCTTCCCCGCCGATGTGTCGGACCCACCAGCTATATCTTTGCACGCAAGGAAGTGCCTCCTTATTACGCACAAAAATATGAATACCCCCTGCTAGCTAGGACCCACCATAGTGGGTGGCTGACTTGTGGGCCTACTAATTTGACGGGGATGGAGGGCTTTGTCAACTTAGTCAATATGAACAATTCTAGCTCCAGTGACCGTACGATGTCCATCCAACGGTCATAGTGCTTCTTCAACCTCTGGTCTTCTTGCTCCAACTGCCTAAAGCAGCGCCGGTCGTGCCGCCTGCTCCTACCTCCCGTGGCCGGTTGTGCTGTTGCGGAGGCCTCACCGCCCACATACTACTCCCACCGCTGGCCAGGCCATCCCTCCACCCACCCACACCCCTTGTTATTCTGCGGCGACGACAGCCTCACACCGCAGCCGAACCAAGTGAACCCCCGGACTCCTCTCCACGTGGGCATCCACTGTCGCGTCTTCCCTAGCTCCGCGTTGTCCCCTTCCTAGGCCTCACCGTCGTCCACCGCCTTGGTGCTCTCGGCCCGGCGTCGTCAATGTGGTCAACGAACGACTTCCATCGAAAGAGTATTGTACGTGGAGAGGCTGACAGCTGGGTCCACGGCCACAGCCCAGTTTTTTGTGATTTGCCAAGTAAGTCGCTTTGTCAGTCCTGTTGGGCTGCAAATCTTTCAAGACGAGGAAAGCTTCATTCGGCTGGCCGAGAAAATGGCCTATCAGTAATGCGAAATGGGTTGTACATTTTTAAAACACATCAAACCGGCAATTAGTTTCAAATTTCTTTTTTTCATTTTGAGATTTTAAATTGCATTAATTTTTATGCGTGGACAATTTGTTGGATTTTATATTGATATACATTTATTTTTCAAATCAGTTTGAATGTGACTCAAAATTTCGGGATTAAAAACAGTTCGGACCAAGACCAAATATGCAAAAATTTGTATAATTTTTTAACCATGGCCACAATATGGGCTGTAATGCTAACAAAAAGAATATGGGCTCCAAAAAAACCTTAAGAATTAGCAAATGGGCTGTCAATTATTAGAAATAATGGCAGGTGGGTTGTATGCTGTTTTCCACAGATTTGAGGCTTTCCTAAAAAAAGGTTGACGACAAGCAAAGGATCGTTGGATGTTTATCCAACGGCCGTCGTCTTCTTCAATCTCTGCTCTTCCTGCTCCAGCCGCCAAACAAGTGCCAGCTGCACTGCCTGCCCTCCTCCTCATGACCGACAGGTGCCAAGACAGCCTCACCGCCCCACCATACTCCCACCGCTAGCCAGGGCATCCCTCTACTCACCCACCCCCCTGTTATTCTACAGCGATGGCAACCTCACCCCGCAGCCGAACCAGTGAACCCTCGTACTCCTCTCCGCGTGGGCATCCACTGCCGCGTCTTCCCAGGCTCCGCGTCGTCCCCTTCCTAGGCCTCGCCGCCGTCCACCGCCTTGGTGCTCTCGGCGCGGCGTGGTCAATGTGGTCAACGACCGACTTCCATCGGAAGAGTACTATACGTGGAGGGGCTGACAGCTGGGTCCACGGCCGCAGTTGGGTCCACGGCCACATCCCAGTTTTTTTGTGATTTGCCAAATAAATCGCTTTGTCAGGCCGGTTGGGCTGCAAATCTTTCAAGACGAGGAGAGCTTCATTCGGCTGGCCGAGAGAATGGCCTATCTGTAATGAGAAATGGGTTGTACATTTTTAAAACACATCAAACCGGCAATTAGTTTCAAATTTCTTTTTTTAATTTTGAGATTTTAAATTGCATTGATTTTTATGCGTGGACAATTTGTGGATTTTATATTTATATACATTTATTTTTAAAATCAGTTTGAATGTGACTCCAAATTTCGGGATTAAAAACAGTTCGGACAGCACCGAAATATGCAAAATTTCTTAGAATTTTTTAACCGTGGCCACAATATGGGTTGTAATGCTAATGAAAAGAATATGGGCTCCAAAAAAACCATAAGAATTAGCAAATGGACTGTAAATTATTAGAAATAATGGCAGATGGGCTGTATGCTGCTTTCCACAGATTGGAGGCTTTCCTAAAAAAAAGGTTGACGCACAAGAAGTGACTGTTGGATGTCCATCCAACGGCCGTCCTGCTTCTTCAATCTCTGCTCTTCTGCTCCAAATTGCTCAAACAAGCGCCAGCTGACTGCTGCTCCCTCCTCCTCATGGTCGGTCAGTCTTGCCGCGCAAGAGGCCTCACCGCCCGCCAGATTCCCATCGCTGGCCTAGCCATCCCTCTACTCACCCACACCTGCTGTTATTTTCCAGCGACGGCAGACGAACCAGTAAACCCTTGTACAGTTGTACTCCTCTCCACGTGGGAAACAACTACCGAGTCTTCCCTGCCTCCGTGTCGTTCCCTTCCTAGGCCTCGCCGTCGTCCACCGCCCTGGTGCTCTCGGCGCGGCCTTGTCAACATAGTCAACGACCGACATGCATCTGAAGTGGATTTTTACGTGGAGAGGCTGACAGCTGGGTCCATGGCCGCACGCAAGGAAATGCCTCCTTATTACGTGCAAAATAATTATTCCTCCACCTGACATCTGGGACCCACCGAAAGGGCCTCTGTATTTCATGAAAAAAACATTACCGCCGCTAACATCTCGGACCAACCAGCTATATCTTCGCACGCAAGGAAGTGCCTCCTTATTACGCACAAAAAAAATGAATACTCCCCCTGCTAGCTGGGACCTAGTATAGTAGCAGGCTAACTTGTGGGCATACTAAGTTGACAGGGATGGAGGGCTTTGTCAACTTAGTCAATATGCACGATTCTAGCTCCAGTGACCGTACGATGTCCATCCAATGGCCGTAGTGCTTCCTCAACCTCTGGTCTTCTTGCTCCAGCCGCCCAAACCAGCGTCGGTCGTGCCTCGTGCTCCTGCCTCCCGTGGCCGGCTGCGATGCGGCGGAGGCCTCACCGCCCCTACTACTCCCACCGCTCACCAGGCCATCCCTCTACTCACCCACACCCCCTGTTATTTTGCGGCGACGGCAGCCTCACACCATAGTGAACCGGTGAACCCTCATACTCCTCTACGCGTGGGCATCCACTGTCGTGTCTTCCTCGGCCCCGCGTCGTCCCCTTCCTAGGCCTCGCCGTCATCCACTGCCCTGGTGCTCTTGGCGCGTCATGGTCAACATGGTCAAGGAACGGCTTCCATCGGACGTGGACTGTACGTGGAGAGGCTGACAGTTGGGTCCACGGCCGCAGCAAGGAAGTGCCTCCTTATTACGCGCAAAATAATTATTCCTCCACCTGACAGCGGGGACCCATCGGACGGGCCACCGTGTTTCGCGAAACAAACGTTTCCTCATGACTGCTGGGACCCACCAGCTACATCTTCGCACACAAGGAAGTGTGTCCGAGCAAAAAAAAGATTCGCCCCCCTGACTGCTGGGACCCGCCAGCTACATCTTCACACGCAAGGAAGTGCCCGGCGGTACCGGACCCACCTGGTCGGGCGCACGCACCGCTGTCATTCTCGTCGCGAACGCCACGCGTACATACTGGTCGATGTAGAGGCCCGCACGTAGCATGTACACGTACGTACAGCGACCAGTGTGCAAGAAAGAAAATACGGCCACGTATGTACATATGGGGGGGGGTCTCGAACGCCTACTCGCGCATACGTACGGCCAGGGCTCATGTACATGGCTGGGTCAGAACGGAGAAACTGCGTCGTCATGTTCATCGGGAGCCAACCGGCTGGGTCGGAACGGAATGCGTCGTCATGTTCATCGGAAGGGCTTGGACGGAACAGCCGATGGAAACGAGGCCTGGCGTACCGCAGAACAGAGGAAACGGCCTTGTGTTCGACTGGCCACGGTCGAAACATGATCATGTTCATTGGCAGGGGTCTGGCATACTGCAAAACGGATGAAACGGACCTCCTACGGTCGAAAGGGGGGTCCTTTTGATCGGGAGGGGTGTGGCATACAGCAAAACGGAGGAAACATACTTGTGTTGGAGCTCTACGGTCGAAACATGGGTCATGTTCATCGGGAGGGGTGTGGTGTACCGCAAAACGAGACTCCACGGGATACTGTTCATCTCCACCGTCGACCCCCTCCGGCCTCCACGGGCTAGTGTTCATCCACCGTCGACCTCCTCCAGCCTCCACCTGCGAGTTTTCATCCACGGGCTCCTGTTCATCCAGCCTCCACCGCACGCTACTCCACCGCCTACTGTTCAACCAGCCCTCTCCACAGGCTCCTGTTCAACCACCCCTCCATGGGCTACTGTTTATCCAGCCCTCCACCATCTACTGTTCATCCAGCCCTCCACGGAGTGGTCCTGTTCATCCAGCCCTCCACGGGGTCCTGTTAATCCAGCCCCAACCGTCTCGATCGATTGGGGTCCTGTTCATCCACCCCCACCGGGAACTGTTCATCCGAACCCCCCCCCCCCCAAGCAATGCTCATTGTTCATCCAGAGGCAGCATCAATCGGCTTTAGTTAGCAGCAGTACCGAAGGAATCGCTCGATCGGGTTCAGTTAACAGCCATCGATCGATCGCTCGGGTTCGATAACGCGTAGCTGCAAAGGCAATCGCCGGGTTCGATTAGAGCCCAACGCCTCGCTCGGGTTCGATTAGAGCCCAACGCCGCGCACACGCCAGACGCGTGTACGAGAAACGCTGCATCGCCGCCCCGACCACCCACCGTAACCGGAACTCCCGAAATTTTCCTCGCCTCACTTCTACCACGGTTTTTCCGTCGTGGACGGCCCAAAGAATGTCATGCAGCTGCGTCTCCGGCCCACCCAGGACGAAAAGCCCATTTTATGTCATGATTTTTTGTCATAGAAGTAGGAGCCCACCACATCTATGATGATACCGGGTTTTGTCACAATTATCGTCATAGAAGTGTCATAAGTATGACAGGAAAAAAATTCGTTCGGCCCAAAATATCATGGATGTGTCTTTTTTTGTAGTGGTGGGCCCGACATCTTGAGCTTTAGATAAGCGTAGTGCGGGACCGCATTGAAACGGGCGAAAGCGTTCGTCCGAGCAGTGCGTGATAGCCACTGCGGAAGGGGACGATATCAAAGATCAAGTCTTCGCTTCGGAAGTTGTCTGGCAAACCAAAGACGACCTCCAGTGTTATTGAGCCCGTGAAGCAGGCCTCTGCACCAGGTATTACTCCTTTAAAGGTAGTTTTAGTGGGCTTGATTCTTGACGGATCAATGCCCATTTTGCGGACGGTGTCCTGATAAAGCAGGTTAAGACTACTACCGCCGTCCATGAAGACTCGCGTAAGGTGGAATCCGTCGATGATTGGATCGAGGACAAGAGCTGCCAAACCTCCATGACGGATAGTGGTTGGGTGGTCCTTTCGATCGAAGGTGATCGGACAGGCCGGCCATGGGTTGAATTTTTGGGCGACCGGCTCTATGGCGTAGCCGTCCCGTAATGCACACTTGCGCTCCCGCTTAGGGATATGTGTGACATATATTATGTTCACCGTTTTTACCTCGGGAGGGGGGAATTTCTTCTGTCCCCCTGTGCTCGGCTGACGGGGCTCTTCATCATCGTCCTTGCTGGGTGGCCCTTTCCCCTTGTTTTCGGCGTTGAGCTTGCCGGCCTGTTTAAAGACCTAACAGTTTCTGTTGGTATGATTGGCAGGCTTATCGGGGGTGCCGTGGATCTGGCGAGGCCAATCAAGTTTTTGTGCAAACTGGATGGACCATCTCTGTTTCCTTTGAATGGCTTCTTCCGTTGACCGGATTTAGAGCCACTGAATCCAGCATTGACTACCGTGTCTTCGGTACTTTCATTATTGGTTCGACACTTGTGTTTGTTTTGTCGTGGCTTGCCATTGCCATCCCTGGCTTCGAGGGTGCCGGGGTCGCTGGTGCTATTGCTTCTACAGGCTAGCCAGCTGTCTTCTCCAGCGCAAAAGCAGGTCATGAGTGCGGTAAGGGCCGCCATGGACTTCGGCTTTTCTTGGCCGAGTTGTCTGGCGAGCCATTCGCCGTGGACGCTGTGTTTAAAGGCCGTGAGGGCATCAGCGTCCGGACAATCTACAATTTGGTTCTTTTTAATTAAGAACTTGGTCCAGAGTTTCCGGGCTGACTCTCCGGGTTGCTAAACTATGTGATTGGGGTCATCGGCGTCTGGGGGCCGTACATAGGTACCTTGGAAGTTGTCTCTAAAGGCATCTTCCAAATCCTCCCAGGTGCCGATAGAGTTTTCTGGGATGCTATTTAACCAGTGCTGTGTTGGTCCCTTAAGTTTTAGGGGGAGATATTTGATGGCATGTAGATCGTCGCTGCGAGCCATGTGGAGGTGGAGAAGAAAATCTTCAATCCATACTACGGGATCTGTTATGCCATCGTATGATTCAATGTTCATGGGTTTAAACCCTTATGGGAACTTGTGATCCATTACCTCGTCGGTGAAGCATAGGGGGTGTGCAGCGCCTCTGTATCGGGCCACGTCACGACATAGTTCGGATGAAGTCTGTGTGCGGTTTTCGGCCCGGGTGAGGTTATGCTTGTCGCGCCAGGCCTAATAGCCGCCTTCTCGCGCTGGGGCATGGCCCCTGATCCATAGATTGATCTGGTCTAACCGGCTCTATTGTCCAGGTCATGTCGTAGGTCGTAGGTGTATCCTGGAGCCGTTGTTTCTTGGCCTCTACGGCGAGGTGGTGCGGGCTAGTGTTCGGCTTGAGTTGCTGCTCTGTCCCGGCCACGTGGTGGTCAGTCAGGTCTATCAGCATCACGCGTTGGCGGTATGGGCTCCAGGGCCGCATCGTCGTATTGGGGTAGCAGCTTGCGCTTCGGGTAACTCTTAGTTGGGCGTTCGAGGCCGTATTCCTCGGCTGCCAGAACGTTAGTCCATCTGTCATTGAGTAAATCATGATCGGCTTGAAGCTGCTACTGCTTCTTTTTCAGGCTTCTTGTAGTGGCGATTAGTCGGCGCTATAAGCTCTCTTGTTCGAGGGGTTCCTCCGGAACGATGAAATCTTCGTCGCCGAGGCTCACGTCCTCTTCGGAGATAGGTAGGTAATTACTGTCCTCCGAGCCCTCGTTCCCGACAGGATCATCGGGGTTAACTTGCCCATCCTCCCAATCATCTTGTTCAGATGTTGGCTTGACAGGGGCTTCAGGGTCGTCGGCATTCTCTGGAGTATTATTGTCTCCAGTGTCGGTGTTGCTATCTTTCTTGCGACACGATTTAGAGCAGCGCCGCTGACGTCGACGCTTAGGTATCTTAGGAGGTTCATCCTCGACTGGATCCTTCTCATCATCGCCGTCGTCTTCTTTGGTGTGTCCACCATGTACACGTCGTATGAGGAAGTGGTCGTCCAGCGTCCGGTGAACGACGGGTTTTGGCCTTGCTCATCTCTGGCATCGTCCATACCGTCGATGTCTTCGGAAGCGTAATCGAGCATGTTGGTGAGATCCTCGATAGTGGCTATGAAGTGGGTGGCGTGTGGGATGTAAAATTCCCTGCTCTCAGCCCCTAGCATGGGTTGGGCATAGTTCGGCAGTGATTCGTCTGCAATGGCAAGGGATCGCATTAGGTCCAGGGCCACACTTAAAGGCGAGGGTTGGACAGGGAGACAAGAGCTTTTGGCGCTAGGTGAGGAAAAGGCCTCTGGGTCGCGCCCGCTTGCCGCAGTCCTCGAGAGTCCGAAATTAGGATCTAGGGACGAGTCTGGCCCTTCAGTGATGAGGGGAGTCCGGCTAGGCTCCAGGCCTACCAATGACACAGTCCTATCCAGGTTTGTGGTAGTGAGCTCCTTAATTGTGGAGAGTCCAGTGGGATCCGCACTCCCATCTTCGGACCCAGCAGTTTGCTCCGAATCTAAGGCCAGAGGAGCGGTCAGCGTCGCGAACCCCTCGAAGATCAAGTCTCCTCGGATATCGGCAACGTAGTTCAGATTTCCAAAACTAATTTGATGACCAGGGGCGTAGCTGTCGATCTGCTCCAGGTGGCCAATCGAGTTGGCCCATAGTGCGAAGTCGCCGAATACAAAAATTTGGCCGGGGAGAAAAGTCTCCTTCAAGGCGGCCAGTTGTAGACGATCGATGGAGCCATCGAGCCTTCTAATGACGGCACAGTGGAACTCTCAATGAAAGCACCAACGTCGGTGTCAAAACTGGCAGATCTCGAGTAGGGGATCCTGAACTATGCATCTGAGGATCAAAGGTAACAGGAGGTAGGGGACACAATATCTACCCAGGTTCGGGCCCTCTTAATGGAGGTAATACCCTACTTGATGCTTCATTGACTTTGATCAATATAGGGGTTACAAGAGTTGATCTACCTCGAGATCGTAATGGCTAAACCCTAGACGTCTAGCTTGTATGATTATGATTGCCTCTACGGACTAAACCCTCCGGTTTATATAGATACTGGAGGGGCCTAGGATTGTACAAGGTCGGTTTACAGAGAAAGGAATCTTCATATCGAACGTCAAGCTTGCCATCCACGCAAAGGAGAGTCCCCTCCGGACACGGGGGAAAGCCTTCTGTCTTGCATCTTCATGGCCCACCAGTCCGGCCCATGTCACATAGCTCGGACGCCCGGGGACCCCCTAATCCAGGACTCCCTCAGCCATGTCTACATCATTCTCAAACACATAGGGTCCGCACGCTTAACGTTCGTTGACGATATAGTATTATATGAGTTATATATGTTGGTGACCGAATGTTGTTGGAATCCAGGATGAGATCTCGGACATGACGAGGAGCTCCGGAGTGGTCCGGGGGTAATGATTGATATATAGGATGATAGTATTCGGTCTCTGGAAGAGTTCCAGAATATACCGGATATTTATCGGATCACTTGAAGGTTGCTTGGGCCAAGGGGGAAGGCCCACGGGGCTTTAAGACAGTGCAAAAAGGGGTTTTCTCGGAGGGCAGGGGCTATACGCCAAGGTCCCTGGCGTCTACCCCCTGGGCCGGACGCCATAGTCCGTGGCGTTTACATAAACGCCAGGAACCGTGGTGTTTAGCCCTGGAGTCAGAGAAGGACTCTTATCTGCATTCCAAATCGACTTTGGGGAGGCACTCTCCCCAAGTAAGGATCCCAGGGCTCAACATATAAATAGAGGAGCAGGGCTAGCCCATTGAACACAAGTTTGGGAGCCTCCTCTAGTTCTTCTAGTTCTAGTTGGTCCTAGTTGACTAATTAGAGCTAGGCTAACCTTCTAGTTCCTCCTCCGCTCTAAATGGTTTCACCACCACCGTTGTGCTTGGCAAAGCCTTGTGGAAATAGTTTCACCACCACCGTCATCACGCTGTGGTGCTGCCAAAACTCATCTACTACTTCACCCCTCTTGCAGGATCGAGAAGGCCAGGACGTCATCGAGCTGAACGTGTGCTGAACGCGGAGGTGCCATACGTTCGGTGCTTCATCGGAACGGATCATGAAGGTGTACGACTACATCAACCGCATTGATAAACGCTTCCGCTTAGCGATCTACAAGGGTGTGTAGACTCTCTCTCCCTCTCGTAGCTATGCATCTCCATGGATAGATCTTGCGTGTGTGTAGAAAATTTTTGTTTTCCATGCAATGTTCCCCAACAGTGGCATCATGAGCCAGGTCTATGCGTAGATGATATGCATGAGTAGAACACAAAGGAGTTGTGGGCGGTGATGTTCATATTGCTTACCTCCAATGTCTTATTTTGATTCGGCAGTATTGTGGGATAAAGCGGCTCGGACCAACCTTACATGTCCACGTACATGAGACCGATTCCACCAACTGACATGCAACTTGTTTTGCATAAAGGTGGCTGGCGGGTGTCTGTTTCTCCTACTTTAGTTGAATCTTATTTGACTATGACGGTCCTTGCAAAAGGTTAAAAGGCAATTTGATAATCATCATTCTGGTTTTGCGTAGGTAAGAACAGTTCTTGCTAGTTGCACATAGCAGCCACGTAAAACTTGCAACAACAAAGTAGAGGACATCTAACTTGTTTTTGCAGGGTATGTTGTGGTGTGATATGGTCAAGACATGATATGATATATGTTGGTGTATGAGATGATCATGTTTTGTAATAAGTTGCATGTCGATGAGTACGACAACAGGCAGGAGCCTTAGGGTTGTCTTTAATTTATTGTATGACCTACGTGTCAATCACTATAGTGCCATGTAATTGCTTTACTTTATCCCTATGCGTTAGCAATAGTTGTAGAAGCAATAGTTGGCGAGACGACCCGGACGCAACGATAGAGATCAAGGTGTCGTGCCGGTGATGATGGAGATCATGTCGTTGCTTTGGAGATGGAGAACAAAAGCACAAGATGATGATGCCCATATCATGTCACATATTTTGATTGCATGTGATGTTCATCCTTTATGCATCTTATTTTTCTTAGAATGACGGTAGCATTATAAGATGATCTCTTCACTTAATTTAAAGATAAAAGTGTTCTCCTCGAGTATGCACCGTTGCTAAAGTTTGTCGTTTCAAAGCACCTCATGATGATCGGATGGGATAGACTCTACGTTCACATACAACGGGTGTAAGCCGGTTTTGTACATGCAGAACACTTGGGTTAAACTTGACGAGCCTATCATGTACATACATGGTCTCGGAACACTGGAGACCGAAAGTTCGAACATGAGTCATATAGTAGATATGATCAACATGGAGATGTTCACCATTGAAGACAACCCCATCTCACGTGATGATCGGACATGGGTTAGTTGATTTGGATCATGTATTACTTAGACAACTTGAGGGATGTTGATTTAAGTGGGAGTTCATTAGTAATTTGATTAATTGAACTAAAATTTATCATGAACTTAGTCCCAATAAGTCTTTGCAAATCTATGTTGTAGATCAAGGGCCGGTGCTATCCGTTCCCTTGAATTTTAATGTGTTTCTAGAGAAAGCTAGGTTGAAAGATGATGGTAGCAATACATGGACCGGGTCCGTAACTTGAGGATTATCCTCATTGCTGCACATAAGAATTATGTCCTTGATGCACCGCTAGGGGACGGACCTACTGCAGGAGCGGATGCAGACTTTATGAACTTGTAGTAGGCTCGATCTGATGACTACTCGATAGTTCAGTGTGCCATGCTTTACGGCTTGGAACCGGGATTTCAAAAGTATTTTCAATGCCACGGAGCATATGAGATGTTCCAAGAGCTAAAATTGATATTTCCAGCTAATGCCCGGGTTGAGAGATATGAAGTCTCCAACAAGTTCTTTAGTTGTAATATGGAGGAGAACAATTCTGTCAGTGAACACATACTCAGAATGTCTGGGTTCCACAACCACATGACTCAGATGGGAATTGATCTTCCAGTTGAGTGTGTTATTGATAGAGTTCTCCAGTCACTGCCACCAAGCTACAAAGGCTTCGTGATGAACTATAATATGGAAGGGATGACAAAAAAAAATATCAAGCTCTTCGCGATGCTGAAATCAGCGGAGGTAGAATTCAAGAAGGAGTATCAAGTGTTGATGGTTAACAAGACCACTAGTTTCAAGAAAAAGGGAAGGGAAAGAAAGGGAACTTCAAGAAGAATGGCAAGCAAGTTGCCGCTCCCATGAAGAAGCCCAAAGCTGGACCCAAGCCTGAAACTGAGTACTTGTACTGCAAAGGAAATGGTCACTGGAAGCGGAACTGCCCCAAATACTTGGCAGATAAGAAGGATGGCAAACTGAACAAAGGTATATTTGATATACATGTTATTAATGTGTTCCTTGCTAATGCTCGTAGTAGCGCCTGAGTATTTGATACTGGTTCGGTTGCTCATATCTATAACTCCAAACAGGAGCTACGGAATAAAAGAAGATTGGCTAAGGACAAGGTGACGATGCGCGTCGGGAATGGTTCCAAGGTTCATGTGATCGCCATCGGCACGCTACCTCTACATCTACCTTCGGGATTAGTTTTGGACCTCAATAATTGTTATTGGGTGCCAGCGTTGAGCATGAACATTATATCTGGATCTTGTTTATTGCGAGAAGGTTATTCATTTAAGTCAGACAATAATGGTTGTTCTATTTATATGAGTAACATCTTTTATGGTCATGCACCCTTAGTGAATGGTCTATTCTTGTTGAATCTCGATCGTAGTGATACACATATTCATAATATTGATGCCAAAAGATGCAAAGTTGATAATTACAGTGCAACATACTTGTGGCACTGCCGTTTAGGTCATATTGATGTAAAGCGCATGAAGAAACTCCATACCAATGGACTTTTGGAATCACTTTATTATGAAATTTGATACTTGCGAACCATGCCTCATGGGTAAGATGACTACAACTTCATTCTCCGGAACAATGGAGCGAGCTAATGACTTGTTGGAAATAATACATACCGATGTATGCGGTCCAATGAGTGTTGAAGCACGCGGCGGGTATCGTTATTTTCTAACCTTCACAGATGATTTGAGTAGGTATGGATATATCTACTTGATGAAACACAAGTCTGAAACATTTGAAAAGTTCAAAGAATTTCAGAGTGAAGTGGAGAATCATCGTAAAAAGAAAATAAAGTTTCTACAATCTGATCACGGAGGTGGATATTTGAGTTATGAGTTTGGCCTTCATTTAAGACAATGTGGAATTGTTTCACAATTTACGCCACCTGGAACACCACAACGTAATGGTGTGTCCGAACGTCGTAACCGTACTTTATTAGATATATGGTGCGATCTATGATGTCTCTTATCGATTTGCCATTATCATTTGGGGCTATGCATTAGAGACAGCTGCATTCACGTTAAATAGGGACCATCTAAATCTGTTGAGACGACACCGTATGAACTATGGTTTGGCAAGAAACCTAAGATGCCGTTTCTTAAAGTTTGGGGATGTAACGCATATGTCAAAAGACTTCAGCCTGATAAGCTTGAACCCAAAGCGGAAAAGTGAGTCTTCATGGGATACCCTAAAGAAACTATTGGGTATACCTTCTACCATAGATCCGAAGGCAAAATCTTTGTTGCTAAGAATGGGTCATTTCTAGAGAAGGAGTTTCTCTCGAAAGAAGTGAGTGGGAGGAAAGTAGAAGTTGATGAGGTAGTTGTACCTTCTCTCAAATTCAAAAGTAGCATACCAGAGAAAACCGTCCCTGTGATGCCTACACCAACCAGAGAGGAAGCATGTGATGATCATGATCAAGTTACTACTGAACCTCGTAGGTCGACCAGAACACGTACCACACCAGAGTGGTACGGTAATCCTGTCCTGGAAGTCGTGTTGTTAGACAACGGCGAACCTATGAACTATGAAGAAGCTATGATGAGCCCAGATTCTGACAAATGGCTTGAGGCCATGAAATCTGAGATAGGATCCATGTATGAGAACGAAGTGCGGACTTTGGAGGACTTGCCCGATGATGCCATTGAGTATAAATGGATCTTCAAGAGGAAGACGGACGCTGATGGTAATATCATTGTCTACAAAGCTTGACTTGTCGCAAAAGGTTTTCGACAAGTTCAAGGAGTTGACTACGATGATACTTTCTCACTCGTAACGATGCTTAAGTCTGTCAGAATCATGTTAGCAATTGCCACATTTTATGATTATGAAATCTGGCAAATGGACGTCAAAATTGTGTTCCTTAACGGGTTTCTTAAAGAAGAGTTCTATATGATGCAACTAGAAGGTTTTGTCAATCCTAAGGGTGCTAACAAAGTGTGCAAGCTCCAGTGATCCATCTATGGACCGGTGCAAGCATCTCCGAGTTGGAATATACGCTTTGATGAGGTGATCAAAGCATTGGTTTTATACAGACTTACGGTGAAGCCTGTATTTACAAGAAAGTGAGTGGGAGCTCTGTACCATTTTTTATATTATATGTGGATGACATATTGCTGATTGGAAGTGATATAGGATTCCTGGATAGCATTAAAGGATATTTGAATAAGAATTTTTCAATGAAAGACCTCGGTGAAGCTGCTTACATATTGGGCATCAATATCTATAGGGTAGATCGAGATGCTTAATAGGAATTTCACAAAGCACATACATTGACAGAGTTCTGAAGAAGTTCAAAATGGACCAGCCAAAGAAAGGGTTCTTGCCTGTGTTGCAAGGTGAGAAATTGAGTAAGACTCAAAGTCCGACCATGGCAGACGATAGAGAGAGAATGAAAGTCATTCCCTATGCCTCAGCCATAGGTTCTATAATGTATGCCATGCTGTGTACCAGACCTGATGTGTGCCTTGCCATAAGTTTGGCAGGGAGGTACCAAAGTAATCCAGGAGTGGATCACTAGATAGTAGTCAAGAATATCCTGAAGTATCTGAAAAGGACTAAGGAAATGTTTCTCGGTTATGGAGGTGATAAAGAGTTCGTCGTAAAGGGTTACGTCGATGAAAGCTTTGACGCCGATCCGGATGACTAAAAGTCTAAATCCGGATATGTATTGACCGTGGGAGAAATAGCTAGAGTACCTCCATGCAAAGCATTGTAGACATAGATATTTGCAAAGTACGAATGGATCTAAATATTGCAGACCTGTTGACTAAAACCTCTATCACAAGCAAAATATGATCACACCTTATAACTCATTGGGTGTTAATCACATGGTGATGTGAACTAGATTATTGACACTAGTGCAAGTGGGAGACTATTGGAAATATGCCCTAGAGGCAATAATAAATTGGTTATTATCATATTTCCTTGTTTATGATAAAGATTTATTATTCATGCTAGAATTGTATTGACCGGAAACTTAAATACATGTGTGGATACATAAATAAATACCAAGTCCCTAGTAAGCCTCTACTAGACTAGCTCGTTGATCATAATATGGTTAAGGTTTCCTGACCATAGACATGAGTTGTTGATACGTCTCCAATGTATCTACTTTTTCTCACGCTTTTCCTCTTGTTTTGGACTCTAATTTGCATGATTTGAATGAAACTAACCCCGGACTCACGCTGTTTTCAACAGAACTACCATGGTGTTGTTTTTTGTGTAGAAATAAAAGTTCTCGGAATGGAAAGAAACTTTGCGAGGATTTTTTATATCAATAATAAGAATTTCTAGAGCCAAGACATGCCGGAGAGGGGCACCTGGGTGGGCACAACCCACCAGGGTGCGCCCCCTCTCCTGGCGCGCCCAGGTGGATTGTACCCACCTGGTGGCCCCGCTGGTGACCCCCTGATACTATAAATTCACATATTTCTAGAAAAAATCAGGGGAAAAGAATTATCGCGATCCACGAGACGGAGCCGCTGCCAAGCCCTGTTCTTCCTCGGGAGGGCAGATCTGGAGTCCGTTTGGGGCTCTGGAGAGGGGGATCTTCGTTCTTCATCATCACCAACCAATCTCCATCGCCAATTCCATGATGCTCCCCACCGGTAGTGAGTAATTCCTTCATAGGCTCGCTGGTCGGTGAGGAGTTGGATGAGATTCATCATGTAATCAAGGTAGTTTTGTTAGGGCTTGATCCCTAGTATCCACTATGTTCTTAGATTGATATTGCTATGACTTTGCTATGCTTAATGCTTGTCACTTTGGGCCCGGGTGCCATGAACTCAGATCTGAACCATTTATGAATTCATCATTATATCCATGTTTTAGATCCGATCTACAAATTATAGTCACCTACTACGTGTTATGATCTGGCAACCCCGGAGTGACAACAACCGAGCCCACTCCCGATGATGATCATAGTTTGTGGAGTTCATGTATTCACTATGTGTTAATGCTTTGTTCCGGTTCTCTATTAAAAGGAGGCCTTAATATACCTTAGTTTCCAATATGGACCCCGCTGCCACAGGAGGGTAGACAAAAGATGCCATGCAAGTTCTTTTAATAAAGCACGTATGACTATTTACGGAATACATGCTTACATTATATCGATGAACTGGAGCTAGTGTCGTACCGCCCTAAGTTATAACTGTCACATGATGAATATCATCCAACAAGTCACCGATCCAATGCCTACTGTCGATGTCAAAACCGGCGGATCTCGGGTAGGGGGTCCCGAACTGTGCGTCTAGGATCGATGGTAACAGGAGACGGGGGACATGATGTTTACCTGTTGTTCCCTCTCTATGGAGGTAATACCCTACTTCCTGCTTGATTGATCTTGATGAATATGAGTATTACAAGAGTTGATCTACCACGATATCGTAATGGCTAAACCCTAGAAGTCTAGCCTATGTGTATATGGTAATGAAGGTGTCCTATCCAGACTATGTCCTCCTGTTTATATAGACACCGGAGAGATCTAGGGTTACATGGGGTCGGTTACATAAGAAGGAATCTTCATAGTTGATCGCCTGGCTTGCCTTCCACGCCAAGGAAATTCCAATCCGGACACGGGTATGGTCTTCGGTCTTCATGTCTTCACAGCCCATCAGTACGGCCCATGGATAACAGGCCGGACGCTCGAGGACCCCTTAGTCCCGGACTCCCTCAGTAGCCCCCGAACCAGTCTTCAATAGCAAGGTCTTCGGCACACATACTGTCTTCGGCATTGCAAGGCGGGTTCCTCCTTTATAATCTCCAAGTAATATATTCGGTCATTGATCCAATATCGCCTCCTTGGCTTCTGCACATTAAATAATCTTCGTCCTCCACGTGTCTAGCGAATGTGGAGAGTCAGGGTATTTTTGCGAATAACACCCTATCTATGCGAGGAAGGGCGCCTATTTAAAGAGATTGGATCCCAGATCCACTCAACGGTACACAGAAGAAATCCCCAGAGACTGCCTAGGAGAAACCATTCCAGCATGCCTAGCGTTCCCAGCTCCTCCGCTTGTCCCGGCCCAGAGAAAGGCGAGTGGGAGAGGTGTTCCGTGTCTCATAGCCAATTGGCGAGGTTGCAAACGCAGGGATTCCTTCCCCCATCGGATCTAGTCCCTGTTCGAGCGGGGCTAGCTTCCTTCAATGGCGGAACTCAGGCAGAGGGCTTCCCCAATCCGTCCGGGGAGATCGAGTGTGTTTCGTCCCCTACCTGCTAAGAGGCGTTGGATTTCCGATCCATCCGTTCCTCCGAGGGCTTCTGGAGTATTACGGCCTCCAGCTGCACAACTTCACTCCGGCCTCCATCTTGCATATTGCGGGTTACGTCACTTTATGTGAACTGTTCCTGGGCGTCGAGGCTCATTTTGAGTTGTGGAGGAAGTTGTTCTGTGTTGTCCCGCGCAATCACGAAGGGTCGATATTTGAAATGGGCAGAGCCGAAGTATGGCGTGCGCCGATACCGGATACCCATCCGGCACACCAAGGAAGGCACCTGACGAATGGCCCTCCGAATGGTTTTATATAGAGGACGTTGTGCTGCCCGACCCGGTTCGAAAGGGTCTTCCGGAATTTGCGCGCGTCCGGCTGAAGAAACGCCATAGTTGGCGTCCCCGGAGCCTTGAAGAGGACGACGGCGCGAAGGTTCGTCAGCTGATGGGCAAGATAAAAGAGCTCACTCAGTCCGGACTCACAGTAATCGAGGTCATGGCGATCTCCATAGCGCAAGGGGTTCGGCCGCTCCAGTATAGAGGGCTTCCAATGTGGCACTACAATGGGGAAGATGACGCCTCTCGCTGCGATCGGAAAGGTCTGGATACCCCCGCCGCTTTGGCTAAGATATTAGCCGAACATTTCAAAGGGGAGGAAAAGGAATTTCTCCACATCAAATTCAGAGACGGGTACTCTATGTATAACCCTACCAGTTGGGTAAGGTTCCACCCCTCTGTTTTTACTCCTTCCATCTCCGAATTGCCTTTTATAAATTTCTAGTTCGCTTGCTTATGACAGCACTGGCGAAAAGTCACCGAGGTATTTTATAGTCCCGCCCCACAGCTGGAGGACCACAACCGGGAGCTTGATCCCGGGTTCGAAGAGGATCCGGATATACTTGTGGTGCTCGCGGAGGAGGTGTTTTACCAGATGAGCTATGATGGCACAAAGGTGCATTGTTGCCGCCTACCCTGGTCTTCTTCATGCTTCACAGGTAAGTTAATGAAGAAGAACCTTCTCTGGAAGTGTGTGCCCATTCTGCCTCACCCGCCACATTGTCGCATGTTCTACAGGGGAGGCGGTCGACGATACCGAGGAAATCGGTTCCAGCGCCGGGTAGGCCTTCGAAGAGGAGGGTCGTTGAAGGCACCGTCGGGCCTTCATCGAGGAGGTACGGCTTAGTATGTTTTTCAGTGGTTGTATCCAACTGTGACCTATGCACCTGTTTGATTACAGGAAAAAGGTTCGCCGGACTGTGTCCGGGGGTCCGGCCGGCCGCGCTCCCAACAACCAAGATGTGGACCCGGTCGGGGAGATGGGGGGCGATGTAGGAACAAAGCCAGACTGCCCCTCGGCCGAGGGTTCGGACAATATGTCTGTTACCAACTCAGAAGTGGAGAGCGCAATGAATCATCAGCGCTGCAGAGCTGTTTTACGAGACCCGAAGTTCTCGGATGAGGCTTTTAATGCCTTTAGCTCGTGCGATGCATACATCCGAGCTGCTCGAGACGGGCTTAGAAAAGCCACGAGGCAATATCTGACAGATGTGCAGGTAAGTTCTCTTTGTCAAAAAAGGATAGACATATACCCGTAGCCCCCAAGACTGAAAGCAGTTAGCACGACTGATTTAAGGATTGTTGAACAACCAGGTCCTCGCAAAGAAGAATGGTCTGCTAGCCCAAGAGCTGGAGCAGTGTCGGACGCAGTTGAGAGTTGTAACCGCCGAATTGGGAGACTTGAAGAAGTCCAAAAAGGCATCGCCTGGTAATTTTTCCCCTCCATAGAGAAAATATAATCATATGCCATTAATGCTAACAGTCCTGCCTATATCATGACATGATTGTCAGAGGAACTCAAAAAGGCGCTGGAAGTCACTCAAGCGAATGAACAAGAAGCCAAGAAGCTACATGCTACGGGCGACCGTGTTCTGAAGCAGGCCATTGTTGAGAAAAACCAGCTCCAGGATTGCAAAACCCAGCTGGGTGAAGAGTTGAAGGATGTGCGGGCCCAGCTAGCCGATTCCGTGAAGGATAACAAGAAGCTGCGGGGCGGCATATTCCGTATGTGTCCGAACTATTGTAAAAGTAGTTTGGAGATATATAGAACTGATATAATTATGATTGCAGGTATATTGACGGGCCGTCCTGAAGAGGAGGTGTCGGATCAGCTGATGATCTGCTGCAAACACTGTCGCAGGTGCACGAGCATGCTCGGCTGGCCATGCAGAGCGTTGCCAAGGCGTTATGGCTATCCACCTCCCCTTCAGGAAGTATGGAGGAGCTTGTAGAGCTGTTCAAAGGAGCACGGCGGTGTATCCGATTATGGAAGATATCGGCCTGTCGAGAGGTTGCGCGAGAAGCTTGGGCCATGGTGAAAACTTGGTATACCAAGCTTGATCCTAATCACATGGTGCGGTCGGACCGCTAGGGTCGGATGGGGAAGAAATTCCCGTTAGTTTAGTGTATGACCAAGTAGAGGTGGCCGCCAAATATTCCCAACAGGATTGTAAGTTAGACCTCCTGTTGGATGGTATAGAGAAGGAAGTGTTTGAGTCCCAATGACTATGTACTTTCCTTACCCTATGTAATTCTAGCTGAATTGTATAGGATTTGTCATGGCAGACCTTTTCGCTTCAACCTCTAGACTCAATGGTGCGGAGTGTTTCCGAATACCCTCGCGGCTGAATAGACCAGGGTATGCTTGGAAAGCTAGGCGTAGGGGTCATAGTTGCTTGAACAGACAAGTTGTATCCGGCTAGTTATGTTATATTACATTGAAATTGTAAGAAACATCTTCCAGGGAGAATGGTTCCATTAAGGGTTCCTTTCCCTGGGTGTGCATGCATTAGTAGACATGTCTGAGTTATGATGTAAAAATCACAGTATGTATAGCTTCTGGGGGTTCACAATAGAGTGAGTGCAAAGAGTATTTTCCATCCACCAATCGAATATTCCCTTAAGAACACTAGATTTCGGCTTCACCTAGTCTGAGGTACACATCCGGATAACTCGGCAGTAACAATCGCAGAGGTGCTCCCTTTACCACCTAGCCTAACAATCGGGAACGTAGGGGTAAGCACAGGAGCCAGGCAACCCAGCTTGGCAAAAACTTAAGTCATATCGATGCATATAATGGTGAAGAAAATACATACGGGAAGAACGCATATGTATGATGAGCTTGATGCTCGGAAAAATAGTATGAGCAAGCTTCTGTTAAAGAAGCCCCCCAGGTATGATGGGCGTACATATGTAAGAATGTGTACGTCAGCAGATTTTGGTCGAGCCGAATGAGAGCTTTAGGGTGAAAAGAAGAATTGTGTAAAATGGAGAAAAAGGAATGGAAACTATAGGGGAGAAGGAGACTAACAAAGAGTTCAGCGCTAGGCATAGAACCTTCGGAGTCTGGCCACGTTCCAGGGGTTTGGCTCTAGGCGATTGTCTGATGTGTCATGAAGACGGTATGCTCCTCCGGTGAGAACTTCGTCAATTATGAAGGGACCCTCCCATTTGGGCTTGAGTTTGTCCTTTTTCTTCTCCGGAAAGCGTAGAACAAGTTCGCCCACATTGTAAGTCTTGGCCCATACTTCTCTGCTTTGATATCTCCGAGCCTGCTGCTGATAAAATGCTGAACGGGCTTTGGCAACGTCACGCTCCTCCTCCAGGGCGTCTAGGTTGTCCTGCCGATCAGCATCTTTCTCTTCGTACATGCGCACTCGAGGTGAGTCATGTATAATATCACAGGGCAATACAGCCTCTGCACCGTACACCATGAAGAAAGGTGTGTATCCGGTAGTACGGTTGGGCGTGCTCCGCAGCCCCCAGAGTACGGAGTCAAGCTCCTCGACCCAGTGTTTGTCTGATTCTTTCGAAGACCGCACTAGCCTGGGTGTGATGCCGCTCATAATAAGACCGTTAGCTCGTTCGACTTGACCGTTTGTTTGCGGGTGGTAGACAGAGGTGTAATCGAGCTTACTGCCCAGATTGGCACACCAGGTTTTCACCTCATTAGCTGTGAAATTGGAACCGTTATCAGTGATGATGCTGTGCGGTACACCATAATGGTGCACCACATCGGATAGAAATGCGATCACTGGTCCGGACTCGGCCGTTTTGACTGGTCTAGCCTCTATCCAATTGGTGAATTTGTCCACCATGACCAGCAGATATTTTTTCTTATGGCTTCCCCCTTTAAGGGGTTCAACCATGTCCAAGCCCCAGGCCGCAAAGGGCCATGTAATGGGGATGGTTTGTAGGCCGGTTGGGGGCATATGGCTTTGGTTGGCGAAGAGTTGGCATCCAACGCAGCGCTGGATGAGGTCCTGTGTGTCAGCCCGGGCCGTAGGCCAATAAAATACTGTCCGGAAGGCCTTGCTGACAAGTGCCCGGGCTGCGGCGTGGTGCCCACCGAGACCGGCGTGAATTTCTGCCAAGAGTTGTCGCCCCTCCTCCTCGAAGATACACCTTTGAAGGACTCCAGTGGTGCTTTTCTTGTAGAGCTCTCCCTCATGAACTTTATAGGCCTTCGAACGCCGGACGATGCGGTGAGCCTCGTTCTGATCTTCTGGGAGCTCCTTCCTATTAAGGTAGGCAAAGAATGGTTCGGTCCATGGGGCAATTACTGCCATGATGAAGTGGGTCGATGGTGTTATTTCGGTGGCTGAGCCACCGGTGATATCGGCGTGTTTGCTATATGTGTTTGTGTTCGGAATGTGACTGTCGTTGCTGTCTCCCCCTTGCCACACCACGGATGGCTTAAAGAGCCTTTCGAGGAAGATGTTAGGTGGGACGGGGTCGCGCTTAGCGCTGATGCGAGCAAGGACGTCTGCCGCCTGATTACTTTTGCGGGCGACATGATGGAATTCGAGTCCCTCGAATCGAGCCAACATCTTTAAGACGACATTGCAGTAAGCTGCCATCATTGGATATTTGGCATCAAAGTCTCCATTAATTTGGGATATTGCGAGGTTTGAGTCGCCGCGCACCTCCAGGCGTTGTATGCCCAATTATACGGCCATCCAAAGGCCATGTAGCAAGGCCTCGTATTCAGCTGCATTGTTGGAGTCTGTGTATAATATTTGGAGTACGTACTGGACGATATCTCCTGTGGGGGACGTTAATACGACGCCCGCCCCGAGCCCTGCCAACATTTTGGAGCCGTCAAAATGCATCACCCAGTTGAAATATGTGCCGTACTCATTAGGGAGTTAGGCATCTGTCCATTCGGCGACGACGTCAGCCAGGACCTAGGATTTGATGGCTCGACGTGGTTTGTACGTGATGTCGAATGGCCGGAGCTCAATGGCCCATTTAGCAATCCGTCCCGTTGCATCCCGGTTGTTGATTATATCATTGAGGGGCACTTCGGAAGCCACCATGATCGAGCACTCCTGAAAGTAGTGTCGCAATTTTCGAGATGCCATGAAGACTGCATATGCTATCTTTTGATAGTGAGGGTACCCGGATTTGCATGGTGTGAGGACGGTGGATACGTAGTATACCGGATTTTGGAGCGGAAATTTGTATCCGTCTTGTTCTCGTTCGACGACGAGCATGGTGCTCACCACTTAATGTGTTGCCGATATGTATAGCAACATGGGTTCGCCTGCGTTTGGTGCAGCCAGGATTCGATTGCTTGCTAGGAGGGTCTTTGTTTCCTCTAGTCCGGCAGTCGCCGCGTCTGTCCATTTGAAGTTATCCGTGCGCCGTAAGAGACGATAGAGCGGGAGTGCCTTTTCTCCTAGTATGGAGATAAAGCGGCTTAGTGCTGCCACACATCCTGCCAGTTTTTGGACCTGTTTGAGGTCTGTTGGTGTAGCTAAATGTGTGAGCTCGGATTTTAGCGGTTTGCTTGATTCCTCTATTGGAAACTATGAAGCCCAGCAGTTTTCAATGAGGGGCCTTGACGCACTTCTCGAGTTGAGCTTAATGTCATATGCGGAGGTTGTCAAACGTGAGACGTAAGTCATCTATTAGTATTTCGACGTGCCTTGTCTTAATGACGACGTCATCAACGTAAGCTTCTACCGCCTTGCTGATCTGTTTCTCATGGCATGTTTGGATCATGCGCTGGTAGGTGGCGTCGGCGTTCTTGAGCCCAGAGGGCATGGTGTTGAAGCAGAATGGCCCGTATGGGGTAATAAATGATGTTGCAGCTTGATCGGATTCCTTCATTTTGATTTTATGGTATCCGGAATATGCATCAAGGAAGCACAGCGAGTCGTGTCCTGCGGTGGCGTCAATGATTTGATCAATGCGGGGAAGGGGAAAAGGATCCTTAGGGCAAGCCTTGTTAAGATCCTTGAAATCGACACATAGGCGCCAGGATTTATCTTTCTTTGGTACCATCACCAAGTTTGCCAGCCAGTCCGAACGATTGATTTCTCTAATGAATCTGGCCTCGATGAGCTTGGCCAGCTCCTCCCCCATGCCTTGTCGCTTGGGTTCGAAAAAGCGCCGCAGTGTTTGCTTGACTGATTTAAATCCTTTTAATATGTTGAGGCTATGTTCGGCCAACTTGCGTGGGATCCCTGGCATATCTGAAGGTGCCGAGCAAATATATCGATTTTAGCGCGGGGAACTCTCGCGGTCTTGGCGTCAACTGTTGGTGTCAGTTGAGCTCCGATAGAAGGTGTCTTCTTGGGGTCCGTTGGGTGGACCTGGAATTTGACAATTTCTTCTACTGGTTTGAATGAGGTGGATTTGGGGCGTTTGTCGAGGATCACATCGTCCCTGTCCACTGTGGAGCGTAGTGTAGTTAATTCTTCGGCTGTGAGGGCTTCGGATAGCGCTTCCAGGGCCAGGGATGCGGTTTTGTTTTTAGCGCCCAGAGCTATGTCCGGATCACTGGCGAGAGTGATTATACTATTTGGTCCGGGCATTTTGAGCTTCATATATCCGTAGTGAGGTATAGCTTGGAAGTGTTTGAAAGCATCCCGGCCCAATAAGGCGTGATATCCACTGCTGAAAGGGGCCACTTGGCAGGTTATTTCTTCGGACCGATAATTCTCCGGCGTGCCGAATACCATGTCAAGTGTGATTTTCCCCGCGCACCGCGCCTCCCGACTGGGAATAATTCCCTGGAAGGTTGTGTTAGTTTGTTTGATGCGGCTCCTGTCTATTTCCATTTTATGGAGTGTGTCCTCATAAATGAGATTTAGGCCGCTGCCACCGTCCATGAGGACCTTGGTGAGTCGAAACCCATCCATGATGGGGCTGAGGACTAATGCAGCTGGTGCTCGTATTGTTCTGTACTTTGGTTCATCACCGGCGTTGAATGTTATAATCGTGTCGTTCCATGGGTTTATCACGGCAATTTGGCAAACTTTGTTGAGTTCCCAAAGTGCCCTTTGCGCTTGTTATTTGAAGTGAATGTCTCAAAGACTGTCAGTACTCTTGGGTTGTCATCTTCTGGGGGGTATTGTTCCGGGGCGTCCTTTATAAAGATGTCCTCGCCGCTCTTGGCTACCTGCCGTAGTATCCAACATGCTCTAAGGCTGTGGGTTGCCACGGTATCTGTTGTTGCATGTATTTTGCATGGGCCATCGAACCACCCTTCCAAAATGGTGTCGTGCCGTATGGCGGTTTGGTGTTTTTTGACTGTAGGACTGGGCCTACCACGAGGGTACGCCCTTTTCGCCTGTAGGGGGAGTTGGGTCGGGGCTGGTGGTTCCCAGCGAGTTGCCCAAGTTTCCCAGGCGCTTTCCATCGCGCAGTATTTTTGTACGATGATTGCTAAGTCAGCAAATTTCAGTATGTGGCGGTGATTGATGGCGTTGAGGATTCCTTCGTCCGCGCAATTTTTGCAGAACGACGATATTGCGTCCTCGTCAGGGCAATCTTTTACCTTTTCTTTGACAAGGAGGAACCTGGCCCAGAAGTGGTGGACCTTTTCCTGAGACTGCTGCTTTATGCTCATGAGAGCCTCTGTGTCCGGGTGGGTGGGTGGAACAAAATCCGAACCTGGACCCAATTTTGGATCCGGAGTTTGAAGATCTACCGACCCTAGCAGTTCAGGTTCCGGGATATCGACTGGTTTTTTAGGCTCATCGTCCAACTCATGTTCGGGGGACGGGGCGTGCCTTTCGGCCGGAGAATGTCCGGCCCTTCAATATCGGAGATCCGGACATAGTTCTTCTTCAGTATAGTAGAAGACTTGCTCCGCTCCTCGACTACCGCTATCTGGTGGGTGATCGGCGGAGTTTTAATTTCTCTATGGTCGGGTTTAAGCCCGACCCGATCGTAGTCTGTAGCGACCCCCAAGGCGGCCATGTGATCCAGGACTTAGTTTAACGACGATAACTCCGTTGGATCCATCTGGGCGGAGTATTCGGGATCAACACGGAGGCGATTTTCGATGACTTGAGAGGCTATTGTCGGCTTAAGGGCCGATCCGGAACTGGAACACACGGCATATTAGGCCATCAAAGAGCTCAATTATGATTTCAAACTTGCTGGTGAGAAGAGGCTATTTGACACTAGCTCACTTGATGAATGGAGAACCCAGGCCTATGAGAATGCCAAACTGTTTAAAGAAAAAGTTAAAAGATGGCATGACAAAAGGATACAAAAGCGTGAGTTTAATGTAGGTGATCATGTATTGCTATTCAACTCTCGTTTAAGATTTTTTGCAGGAAAGCTTCTCTCTAAATGGGAAGGTCCTTACGTTACCGAGGAGGTCTATCGTTCCGGTGCCATAAAAATCAACAACTTCGAAGGCACAAATCCGAAGGTGGTGAACGGTCAAAGAATCAATCATCATATCTCAGGTAATCCTATAAATGTTGAAACTAATGTTATTGAAACTGTAACCCCGGAGGAATACATAAGGGACACTTTCCAGAATGTTTCAGACTCCGAAAAGGAATAGGTACGTGGTATGGTAAGTAAATCGACTCCAAAACAGTTCTAATGAAATTTTTTCTCCGTTTTTGAATATTTAAGAAAATAGAAAAATAAGAAGTAGTCCGGGAAGGACACGAGGCGTCCACGAGGGTGGAGGGCGCGCCCCCTGCCTCGTGGGTACCTCGTGCGCTCTCCGGACTCCATTTTCTTGCACGATACTTCTTTTGGTCAGTAAAAATTCATTATATAATCTCCCGAAGGTTTTGACCACCGTACCACGCAAATATCCTATGTTTTTGTTTCGAGCTGTTTTTCTGACAGATCTAGATCACAATGACGTCTCCAAGTTCCCCCAAGGACAAGTTCTTCAAGAAGGTCATCAACCCCTACCTCGCGAAAGTGCTACAACATCCTCAAACCATTGAGATGCATGAGGGGGTGCTGCACATCCGCGATGTTGAGGGACCAAGGAGGACCGGAAGCGTGGAGACAAGGCTTGAAGCAATGGAGCAACAAGTTTTCAAGTGTCAGGAGATGGTGGAGCGTGGACTTGACACCAATCACATAATGATCACGGAGTTCACCAACAACCACAAGCTGGATGCAAAGGACATTGGGGAGGCCATCTTCAAGCTTCACGAGAAAATCGAGCACCTCCAAGCCCAGATCTACGACCTACAAAACCAAAACTGTGAGTATGAATGTAGATTCAAGAGGATGAGTTTGGCTGCAGATTTAAGAATCCCGGAGACTCGATCTTCCTTCTATGATGGTAAACATATGCCTTGGAAGATGGACAACAAGCCTACATCATCAACAACCCCATTGAGGGAGTCCTGGACTAAGGGGTCCTCGGGCGTCCGGCCTGTTATCCATGGGCCGGACTGATGGGCTGTGAAGACATGAAGACCGAAGACCGTACCCGTGTCCGGATTGGACTTTCCTTGGCGTGGAAGGCAAGCTAGGCGATCAACTATGAAGATTCATTCTTATGTAACCGACCCCATGTAACCCTAGATCTCTCCGGTGTCTATATAAACTGGAGGGCATAGTCCGGATAGGACACATTCATTACCATATACACATAGGCTAGACTTCTAGGGTTTAGCCATTGCGATCTCGTGGTAGATCAACTCTTGTAATACTTATATTCATCAAGATCAATCAAGCAGGAAGTAGGATATTACCTCCATAGAGAGGGCCCGAACCTGGGTAAACATCGTGTCCCCCGTCTCCTGTTACCATTGATCCTAGACGCACAGTTTGGGACCGCCTGCCAGAGATCCGCCAATTTTGACACCGACATTGGTGCTTTCATTGAGAGTTCCATTGTGTCGTCGCCAAGAGGGTTGATGGCTTGCCTTGTTCTCAAGGATAATATCATCTCCGGAGGAACCCTGGCCCCAGGCCAAACCGTCCGGCTGGGCGGCTTCGTCATGACCGCCGGATCGGCCCTTAAGACGACAATGGCCTCTCAAGTCATCAAAAATCGCCTCCGTGTTGATCCCGAATACTCCGCCCGGATGGATCAACGGAGTTATCATCGTTAAACTAACTCCTGGATCGCATGGCCGCCTTGGGGGTCGCTACAGACTATGATCGGGTCGGGCTTAAACCCGACCAGAGAGAAATTAAAACGCCGCCGATCACCCACGGATAAGCGGTAGTCGAGGAGCGAGCAACTCTTCTACTATCTTGAAGACGAACTATGTCGGATCTCCGATATTGAAGGTCGGACATTCTCGCGAAAGGCATGCCCGTCCCGAACATGAGTTGGACGATGAGCCTAAAAACCGGTCGATATCCGGAACTGAACTACGAGTCGGTAGATCTTCAAACTCGGATCAAAATCGGGTCGGGGTTGGATTTTATTCCACCCACCCACCCGGACAGAGGCTCTCATGAGCATAAAGCAGCGATCTCGGGAAAAGGTCCACCACTTACGGGCCAAGTTCCTCCTTGTCAAAGACAAGGTAAAAGATTGCCCTGACGAGGACTCAATATCGTCGTTCTAGAAAAATTGCGCGGACGAAGGAATTCTCAACGCCATCAATCACCGCCGCATACTGAAATTTGTTGACTTAGCAATCATCGTTACAAAATACTGCTTGCGATGGAAGCGCACAGGAAACTTGGGCAACTTCGGCGGGAACCACCAGCCCCAACCCAACTCCCCTACGGGAGAAAAGGGCCTACCCTCGTGCACGCCCGTCCACAGATCAAAAACACAAAACCGGCATACGACACGGCACCGTTACGGAAGGTGGCTCGATGGCCCATGCAAAATACATGCAACAACGATACCGTGGCAACCCACGGCCTTAGAAACATGTTGGATACTCGACGGTAGCCAAAAGCGGCGAGGACATCCTTATAAAGGGCGCCCGGAACAATACCCCGGAAGATGACAAACCAAAATCTTGACGGTCTTTGAGACATTCGCTTCAAATAACAAGCGCAAAAGGGCACTTCACGAACTCAACGAAGTTTGCCAAATTGCTGTGATAAACCCATGGAACGACACGGTTATAACATTCAACACCGGTGATGAACCAAAGTACAGAACAATACGAGCACCAGCTGCATTAGTCCTTAGCCCCATCGTGGATGGGTTTCGACTCACCAAGGTCCTCATGGATGGTGGCAGCGGACTAAATCTCATTTATGAGGACACACTCCATAAAATGGAAATAGACAGGAGTCGCATCAAACAAACTAACACAACCTTCCGGGGAATTATTCCCAGTCGGGAGGCGCGATGCGCGGGCAAAATCACACTTGACGTGGTATTGGGCACGCCAGAGAATTATCGGTCTGAAGAAAAAACCTTCCAAGTGGCCCCTTTCAGCAGCGGATATCACGCCTTATTGGGGCGGGATGCTTTCACACGCTTCCAAACTATACCTCACTACCGATATACGAAGCTCAAAATGCCTGGACCAAACGGTATAGTCACTCTCGCCAGTGATCCGGACATAGCACTGCTCGCTGAAAACAAAACCGCATCCTTGGCCCTGTAAGCGCTATCTGAAGCCCTCACGGCCGAAGAATTAACTGCACTATGCTCCAAAGTGGACAGGGACGATGTGATCCTCGACAAATGCCCCAAATCCACCTCATTCAAACCAGCAGAAGAAATAGTCAAATTCTAGGTCCACCATGAGACCCCAAGAAGACAGCTTCTATCGGACTCAAGCGGCACCAACAGATTGGCCTTGCCTTCGAAGTTCTGCACCAAAAGCGGGACATATTTGCTGCACCCTTCGGATATGCCAGGATCCCATAAGTTGGCGAACATGGCCACAACATATTAAAAGGATTTAAACCAGTCAAGCAAACACTGTGGCGCTTTTCTGAACCCAAGCGAAAAGCCATGGGGGAGGAGCTGGCCAAGCTCATCGAGGCCGGATTCATTAGAGAAATCATGCATCCGGAGTGGCTGGCAAACCTGGTGATGGTACCAAAGAAAGATAAATCCTGGCGCCTGTGTGTCGATTTCAAGGATCTTAACAAGGCTTGCCCTAAGGATCCTTTTCCCCTTCCCTGCATTGATCAAATCATTGACGCCACCGCAGGACACGACTCGTTGTGCTTCCTCGATGCATATTACGGATACCATCAAATCAAAATGAAGGAATCCGATCAAGCTGCAACAGCATTTATTACCCCATAAGGGCCATTCTGCTTCAACACCATGCCCTATGAGCTCAAGAATGCCGGCGCCACCTACCAGCGCATGATCCAAACATGCCTTGAGAAACAGATCAGCAAGACGGTAGAATCTTACATTGATGACATCGTCATTAAGACCAAGCACGTCGAAACACTAATAGACGACTTACGTCTCACGTTTGACAACCTCCGGGCATATGACATTAAGCTCAACCCGGAGAAGTGTGTCTTCGGCGTCCCGGCTGGAAAACTGCTGGGCTTCATAGTTTCCAACAGAGGAATCAAAGTAAATCCGGCTAAAATCCGAGCACTGTCACAGTTAGCTACACCAACAGACCTCAAACAGGTCCAAAACCTGGCAGGATGCATGGCAGCACTAAGCCGCTTTATCTCCAGACTAGGAGCAAAGGCACTCCCGCTCTATCACCTCTTACGGCGCACAGATAACTTCAAATGGACAGACGCGGCGACTGCCGGACTGGAGGAAATAAAGACCCTCCTAGCAAGCAATCCAATCCTGGCTGCACCAAACGCAGGCGAACCCATGTTGCTATACATATCGGCAACACATCAAGTGGTGAGCGCCGTGCTCGTCGTCGAACAAGAACAGGATGGATACAAATTTCCGCTCCAAAATCCGGTATACTACGAATCCACCGTCCTCACACCATGCAAATCCCGGTACCCTCACTATCAAAAGATAGCATATGCAGTCTTCATGGCATCTTGAAAATTGCGACACTACTTTCAGGAGTGCTCGATCATGGTGGCTTCCGAAGTGCCCCTCAATGATATAATCAACAACCGGGATGCAACGAGCTGGATTGCCAAATGGGCCATTGAGTTCCTGCCATTTAACATCACGTACAAACCACGTCGAGCCATCAAATCCCAGGTACTGGCTGACTTCGTCGCCGAATGGACAGAGGCCGAACTCCCTAAAGAGTACAGCACATATTCCAACTGGGTGATGCATTTTGATGGCTCCAAAATGTTGGCAGGGCTCGGGCGAGCGTCGTGTGCGTCCCCACGGAGATATCGTCCGGTATGTACAACAAATATTATACAGAGACTCAACAACGCGGCGAATCGAGGCCTTACTACATGGCCTTGGATGGCGTATCAATGGGCATACAATGCACGGAGGTGTGAGGACTCAAACCTCGCACTATCCCAAATTAATGGAGACTTTGATGCCAAAGATCCAAAGATGGCAGCTTATCGCAATGTCGTCTTAAAGATGTCGGCTCGATTCGAGGGACTCAAATTCCATCACATCGCCCGCGAAAGTAATCAGGCGGCAGACGTCCTTGCTTGCATCGGCGCTAAGCGCGACCCCGTCCCACCTAACATCTTCCTCGAAAGGCTCTTTAAGCCATCCATGGTGTGGCAAGGGGGAGACAGCAACAACTGTCCCGTTCCGAACACAAACACAGATAGCGAACACGCCGATATCATCGGAGGCTCAGCCACCGAAATAACACCATCGGCCCACCTCATCATGGCAGTAATTGCCCCATGGACCGAACCATTCTTGGCCTACCTTAATAGGAAGGAGCTCCCAGAATATCAGAACGAGGCTCGCCGCATCGTCTGGCGTTTGAAGGCCTATAAAGTTCACGAGGGAGAGCTCTACAAGAAAAGCACCACCGGAGTCCTTCAAAGGTGTATCTCCGAGGAGGAGGGGCGACAACTCTTGGCAGAAATTCACGCCAGTCTCGATGGGCACCACGCCGCAGCCCGGGCACTTGTCAGCAAGGCCTTCCGGACAGGATTTTATTGGCCTACGGCCCGGGCAGACGCATAGGACCTCGTCCAGCATTCCGTTGGATGCCAACTCTTCGCCAACCAAAGCCATATGCCCCCAACCAGCCTACAAACCATCCCCATTACATGGCCCTTTGCGGCCTGGGGCTTGGACATGGTTGGACCCCTTAAAGGGGGAAGCCATAAGAAAAAATATCTGCTGGTCATGGTGGACAAATTCACCAAGTGGATAGAGGCTAGACCATTCAAAACGGCCGAGTCCGGACCAGTGATCGCATTTATATCCAATGTGGTGCACCGTTATGGTGTACCGCACAGCATCATCACTGATAACGGTTCCAATTTCATAGTTGATGAGGTGAAAACCTGGTGTGCTAATCTGGGCATTAAGCTCGATTATGTCTCTGTCCCGCAAACAAACGGTCAAGTCGAACGAGCTAATGGTCTTATTATGAGCGGCATCAAACCCAGGCTAGCGCGGTCTTTGAAAGAATCAGACAAACACTGGGTCAAGGAGCTTGACTCCGTACTCTGGGGGTTGCGGACCATGCCCAACCGTACTACCGGATACACACATTTCTTCATGGTGTACGGCGCAGAGGCTGTATTAACCTGCGATATTATACATGGCTCACCTTGAGTGCGCATGTACGAAGAGAAAGAGGCCGAGTTGGATCGGCAGGGCAGCCTAGATGCCCTGGAGGAGGAGCGCGACGTCGCCAAAGCCCGCTCAGCATTTTATCAGCAGCAGGCTCGAAGATATCAAAGCAGAGAAGTACGGGCCAAGACTTACAATGTTGGCGAACTCGTTCTACGCTTGCTGAAGAAGAAAAAGGACAAACTCAAGCCCAAATGGGAGGGTCCCTTCATAATTGACGAAGTTCTTACCGGAGGAACGTACCGTCTTCATGACGCATCAGACAATCGCCTAGAGCCGAACCCCTGGAACGCGGCCAGACTCCGAAGGTTCTATGCCTAGCGCTGAACTCTTTGTTAGTCTCCTTCTCCCCTATAGTTTCCATTCCTTTTTCTCCATTTTACACAATTCTTCTTTTTGCCCTAAAGCTCTCATTTGGCTCGACCGAAATTTGCTGACGTACACATTCTTACATATGTACGCCCATCATACCTGGGGGCTTCTTTAACAGAAGCTTGTTCATACTATTTTTCCGAGCATCAAGCTCATCATACATATGTGTTCTTCCTGTATGTCTTTTCTTCACCATTACATGCATCGATATGACTTAAGTTTTTGCCAAGCTGGGTTGCCTGGCTCCTGTGCTTACCCCTACGTTCCTGATTGTTCGGCTAGGTGGTAAAGGGAGCACCTCTGCGATTGTTACTATCGGGTTATCCGGATGTGTACCTCAGATTGGGTGAAGCCGAAAGATAGCGTTCTTAAGGAAATATTCGGTCGGTGGATGAAAAATACTCTTTGCACTCACTCTATTGTGAACCCCCAGAAGCTATACATACTGTGATTTTTACATCACAACTCGGACATGTCTACTAATGCATGCACACCCAGGGAAAGGAACCCTTAACGGAACTATTCTCCCTGGAAAATGTTTCTTACAATTTCAATGTAATATAACATAACTAGCCGGATACAACTTGTCTGTTCAAGCAACTATGACCCCTACGCCTAGCTTTCCAAGCATACCCCAGTCTATTCGGCCGTGAGGGTATTCGGAAACACTCCGCACCATCGAGTCTGGAGGTTGAAGCGAAAAGGTCTGCCATGACAAATGCTATACAATTCAGCTAGAATTACATAGGGTAAGGAAAGTACATAGTCATTGGGACTCAAACACTTCCTTCTCTATACCGTCCAACACGCGGTCTAACTTACAATCCTGTTGGGAATATTTGGCGGCCATCTCTACTTGGTCATACACTAAACTAACGGGAATTTCTTCCCCATCCGACCCTAGCGGTCTGACCCGCGCCATGTGATTAGGATCAAGCTTGGTATACCGAGTTTTCACCATGGCCCAAGCTTCTCGCGCACCCTCTCGATAGGCCGATATCTTCCATAATCGGATACGCCACCGCGCTCCTGTGAACAGCTCTACAAGCTCCTCCATACTTCTGGAGAGGAGGCGGATGGCCATAAGGCCTTGGCAACGCTCCGCATGGCCAGCAGAGCATGCTCGTGCACCTGCGACAGTCTTTGGAGCAGATCATCAGCTGATCCGGACACCTCCTCTTCAGGACGGCCCATCAATATACCTGCAATCATAATTATATCAGTTCTCTTTATCTCCGAACTACTTTAACAATAGTTCGGACACATACGGAATATGCCGCCCCGCAGCTTCTTGTTCTCCTTCATGGAATCGGCTAGCTGGGCCCGCACATCCTTCAACTCTTCACCCAGCTGGGTTTTGCAATCTTGGAGCTGGTTTTTCTCAACAATGGCTTGCTTCAGCACAGGGTCTCCCGTAGCATGTAGCTTCTTGGCTTCTTGTTCATTCGCTTGTGCGACTTCCAGCGCCTTTTTGAGTTCCTCTGACAATCATGTCATCATATAGGCAGGACTGTTAGCATTAACGGCATATGATTATATTTTCTCTATGGAGGGGGAAATTATCAGGCGACGCCTTTTTGGACTTCTTCAAGTCTCCCAATTCGGCGGTAACAGCTCTCAGCTGCGTCCGACACTGCTCCAGCTCTTGGGCTAGTAGACCATTCTTCTCAGCGAGGACCTAGTTGTTAAACAATCCTTAAGTCAGTCGTGCCAACTGCTTTCAGTCTTGGGGGCTACGGGTATATGGCTATCCTTTTTTGACAAAGAAAACTTACCTGCACATCTGTCAGGTATTGCCTCGTGGCTTTTCTAAGCCCATCTCGAGCAGCTCGGATGTATGCATCGCCCGAGCTAAAGGCATTAAAAGCCTCATCCGAGAACTTCGGGTCTCGTAAAACAGCTCTGCAGCACCGATGATTCATTGCGCTCTCCACTTCCGAGTTGGTAACAGAAATATTGTCTGAACCCTCGATCGAGGGGCAGTCCGGCTTTGTTCCTACATCGGCCCCCGTCTCCCCAACCGGGTCCACATCTTGGTTGTTGGGAGCGCGGCCGGCCGGACCCCCGGACACAGTCCGGTGAACCTTTTTCCTGTAATCAAACAGGCGCATAGGTCACAGTTGGATACAGCCACTGAAAAACATATTAATCCGTACCTCCTCGATGAAGGCCCGGCGGTACCTTCAACGGCCCCCCTCTTCGAAGGCCTGCCTGGCGGTGGAACCGATTTCCTCGGTATCGTCGACCGCCTCCCTGTAGAATGCGCGACAATGTGGCGGGTGAGGTAGAATGGCGCACACTTTCAGAGAAGGTGTTTCTTCATTAACTTACCTGTGAGGTAGAATGGCGCACACTTTCAGAGAAGGTGTTTCTTCATTAACTTTCCTCTGTGCCATCATAGCTCGTCTGGTAAAACACCCCCTCCGCGAGCACCACAAATATATCTGGATCCTCTTCGAACCCGGGATCAAGCTCCCGGTTGTGGTCCTCCGGCTGTGGGGCGGGACTATAAAATCCCTTGGTGACTTTTCGCCAGTGCTGTCATAAGCAAACGAACTAGATATTTATCAAAGGCAGTTCGGAGATGGAAGGAGTAAAAACAGAGGGGTGGGACCTTACCCAACTAGGAGGTTTATACATAGAGTACCCGTCTCTGAATTTGATGCGGAGAAATTCCTTTTCCTCCCCTTTGAACAGTTCAGCTAATATCTTAGCCAAAGCGACGGGGGTATCCGGACCTTTCCGGCCGCAGCGAGAGGTGTCATCTTCCCCATTGTAGTGCCACATTGGAAGCCCTCTGTACTGGAGCGGCTGAACCCCTCGCGCTATGGAGATCGCCATGACCTTGATTACTGTGAGTCTGAACTGAGTGAGCTCTTTTATCTTGCTCATCAGCTGACGAACCTCCACGCCGTCGTCCTCTTCAAGGCTCCGGGGACGCCAACTATGGCGTTTCTTCAGCGGGACGCGTGCAAATTCCGGAAGACCCTTTTGAACCGGGTCGGGGAGCGCAACATCCTCTTTTGTCATGTGCCTTCCTTGGTGTGTCGGATGGGTATCCGGTATCAGCGACATGCCATACTTCGGCTCCGCCCACTTCAAATATCGACCCTTTGTGATTGCGCGGGACGAGACAGAACAACTTCCTCCACAACTCAAAATGAGCCTCGACGCCCAGGAACAGTTCGCATAAAGTGACGTAACCCGCAATATGCAAGATGGAGGCCGGAGTAAAGTTGTGCAGCTGGAGGCCGTAATACTCCAGAAGCCCTCGGAGGAACGGATGGATCAGAAATCCAACGCCTCTTAGCAGGTAGGGGACGAAACACACTCGATTTCCCCGGAGGATTAGGGAAGTCCTCTTCCTGAGTCCTGCCATTGAAGGAAGCTAGCCCCTCTCGAACAGGGACTAGATCCGCAGGGGGAAGGAATCCCTGCGTTTGCAACCTCGCCAATTGGCTATGAGACACGGAACACCTCTCCCACTCGCCTTTCTCTGGGCCGGGACAAGCGGAGGAGCTGGGAACACTAGCCATGCGGGAATGGTTTCTCCGAGGCAGTCCCTGGGGATTTCTTCTGTGTAGCGTTGAGTGGATCTGGGATCCAATCTCTTTAAATAGGCGCTCTTCCTCGCGTAGATAGGGTGTTATTCGCAAAAATACCCTGACTCTCCACATTCACTCGACACGTGGAGGACGAAGATTATTTAACGCGCAGAAGCCAAGGAGGTGATATTGGATCAATGACCGAATATATTACTTGGAGATTATTGAAGGAGGAACCCGCCTTGCAATGTTGAAGACAGTATGTGTGCCGAAGACCTCGCTATTGAACACTGGTTCGGGGGCTACTGAGGGAGTCCTGGACTAAGGGGTCCTCGGGCGTCCGGCTTGTTATCCATGGGCCGGACTGATGGGCTGTGAAGACATGAAGACCGAAGACCGTACCCGTGTCCGGATTTTACTTTCCTTGGTGTGGAAGGCAAGCTAGGCGATCAACTATAAAGATTCCTTCTTATGTATCCGACCCCATGTAACCCTAGATCTCTCCGGTGTCTATATAAACCGGAGGGCATAGTCCGGATAGGACACATTCATTACCATATACACATAGGCTAACTTCTAGGGTTTATCCATTACGATCTCGTGGTAGATCAACTCTTGTAATACTCATATTCATCAAGATCAATCAAGCAGGAAGTAGGGTATTACCTCCATAGAGAGGCCCAAACACTGGTAAACATCGTGTCCCCGTTTCCTGTTACCATCGATCCTAGACGCACAGTTCGGGACCCCCTACCCGAGATCCGCCGGTTTGCACACCGACACCCATCACCACCACTTCCGAGGAAGGAGACATAATCACATGGGTATGGGCACTCCCCTTGGCAACTGCCAAGCTTGGGGGAGGTGCCCCGGCCTCATATCACCATCACACTTTTATGTTTACCGTTTTTCTTAGTTCGATCCTTTTAGTAAGATCTCGATCTACTAGAATAAAAGTTTTAGTATGATCTAGTTTTGAGTTTTGCCTTATGATCCTTCTATGTAATCGAGTCCGGGAGCTATATATAATAAAGATTAGTGTCGAGTCAAGGGCTTGATTATCTTGCTATGATCGAGAGGGAATAAAAAGAAAAGAGAAAGAATAAAAAGAAATAAAGAGATCATATTGATCTTATGGAGAGTAATGACTTCACATATAAAGAGTATGATGAGTAAAAGTTGTTGAGAGTTGACAAACATAGTTTTGGTCATCGTTGCAATTAATAGGAAGTAAAAAAGAAAGAGAGGTTTTCACATATAAATATACTATATTGGACATCTTTTATGATTGTGAGCACTCATTAAAATATGACATGCTAAAGAGTTGATGTTGGACAAGGAAGACAACGTAATGGGTTATGTTTTCTTATATCTGAAATAAAGTATATTGTCATGGATCATCCAACATGTTGAGCTTGCCTTTCCCTCTCATGCTAGCCAATTTCTTTGCACCAAGTAGAGATACTACTTGTGCTTCCGAATATCCTTAAACCCAGTTTTGCCACGAGTGTCCACCATATCTACCTATGGATTGAGTAAGATCCTTCAAGTAAGTTGTCGTTGTTGCATGCAATAAAAACTGCTCTCTAAATATGTAAGATTTATTAGTGTGGAGAAAATAAGCTTTATACGATCTTGTGATGTGGAAGAAATAAAAGCGACAGGCTGCATAATAGAGGTCTATATCACAAGTGGCAATATAAAGTGACGTTCTTTCGCATTAAGATTTTGTACATCCAGCCATAAAAGCACACTCTGCGAAGGGCCTATCTTTTACTTTTATCTCTTACCTTATACAAGAGTCATGGTGATCTTCACCTTTCCTTTTTATATTTTATCCTTAGGCAAGCACCTTGTGTTGGAAAGATCTTATATATATATATTGGTGATCTTCAACAATAATAATTCATGCTAACCTACATCCAATTGGATATATATATATATATATATATATATATATATATATATATATATATATATATATATATATATATATATCAATTGGATGTAGGTTAGCATGAATTATTATTGTTGACATTACCTTGAGGTAAAAGGTTGGGAGGCAACACTATAAGCCCCTATCTTTCTCTGTGTCCGATTAAAACTCCATACCCATAAGTATTGCGTGAGTGTTAGCAATTGTGAAAGACTATATGATAGTTGAGTATGTGGACTTGCTGAAAAGCTCTTATATTGACTCTTTCCGATGTTATGATAAATTGCAATTGCTTCAGTGACTGAGGTTATAGTTTGTTAGTTCTCAATGAAGTTTCTGATTCATACTTTACATTGTGAATAGGTTATTACTTGAGCATAAGAAATCATATGACAATATCTATATATGTAACTATTATAAGAATGATCATGATGCCCGCATGTCCGTATTTTATTTTATCGACACCTCTATCTCTAAACATGTGGACATATTTATCGTTATCGGCTTCCGCTTGAGGACAAGCGAGGTCTAAGCTTGGGGTAGTTGATACGTCCATTTTGCATCATGCTTTTATATCAATATTTATTGCATTATGGGCTGTTATTACACATTGTGTCACAATACTTATGCCTATTCTCTCTTATTTTACAAGGTTTACATGAAGAGGGAGAATGCCGGCAGCTGGAATTCTAGGCTGGAAAAGGAGCAAATATTAGAGACCTATTCTGCACAACTCCAAAAGTACTGAAACTCCACGGAAGTTATTTTTGGAATTAATAAAAAATACTGAGCGAAGAAAGTACCAGAGGGGGGCCACCCACCATCCACGAGGGTGGGGGCGCGCCCTACCCCCTTGGGTGCGCCCCCTGCCTCGTGGGCCCCCTGGCAGGCCTCCGGTGACCATCTTCTGCTATATGAAGTCTTTTACCCTGGAAAAAATCATAAGCAAGCTTACGGGACGAAACTCCGCCGCTACATGGCGGAACCAATCTAGGGCTCCGGCGGAGCTATTCTGCTGGGGAAACATCCCTCCGGGAGGGGGAAATCATGGCCATCGTCATCACCAATGATCCTCTCATCGAGAGGGTGTCAATCTCCATCAACATCTTCACCAGCACCATCTCCACTAAAACCCTAGTTCATCTCTTGTATCCAATCTTTGTCCCAAAGCCTCAGATTGGTACCTGTGGGTTGCTAGTAGTGTTGATTACTCCTTGTAGTTGATGCTAGTTGGTTTATTTGGTGGAAGATCATATGTTAAGATCCTTTATGCATATTAATATACCTCTGATTATGAACATGAATATGATTTGTGAGTAGTTCCGTTTGTTCCTGAGGACATGGGAGAAGTCTTGCTATAAGTAGTCATGTGAATTTGGTATTCGTTCAATATTTTGATGAGATGTATGTTGTCTTTCCTATAGTGGTGTTATGTGACGTCGACTACATGACACTTCACCATTGTTTGGGCCTAGAGGAAGGCATTGGGAAGTAATAAGTAGATGATGGGTTGCTAGAGTGACAGAAGCTTAAACCCTAGTTTATGAGTTGCTTCGTAAGGGGCTGATTTGGATCCATATGTTTCATGCTATGGTTAGGTTTACCTTAATACTTCTTTTGTAGTTGCGGATGCTTACAATAGGGGTTAATCATAAGTGCAATGCTTGTCAAAGAAAGGGCAGCACCCAAGCACCGGTCCACCCACATACCAAATTATCAAAGTAACGAACGCGAATCATATGAGCGTGATGAAAACTAGCTTGACGATAATTCCCATGTGTCCTCGGGAGCGTTTTCCTTTATATAAGAGTTTGTCCAGGCTTGTCCTTTGCTACAAAAAGGATTGGGCCATCTTGCTGCACCTTATTTACTTTCATTACTTGTTACTCGTTACAAATTACCTTATCACAAAACTATCTGTTACTGATAATTTCAGTGCTTGCAGAGAATACCTTACTAAAAACCGCTTGTCATTTCCTTCTGCTCCTCATTGGGTTCGACACTCTTACTTATCAAAAGGACTACGATAGATCCCCCATACTTGTGGGTCATCAAGGTCATTGGCGATGAAGCACTCAAGATGTATGTGGAGCTCTTCACCAAGCTGCTCTCCGATGCCCACATCGCAATCGTTCTCTCCTTGTTTGGCTGGGAGCAATCGGCGATGCCAATGATGGAGCTGCCAGGCGCCTCGGTGCCTGCTGTCTAGGACGCCGCATAGCGGGTGTCTTCCGTAGGCCTTGCTCCATGGATTTGCTCCGCATCAGTGTCCTTGTGTGGAACGTGCGGGGCCTCAACGAGACGACGCGTAGGAGTGCTATCTACCAAGTGGTTTCGGTGGCCAATCCTAGCATAGTTTGTTTTTGTTTTCAGGAGACAAAAATGGAAGCTGTAACCGCAGTTGTTGTCACGCACTGTTTGGCCAATAAATTTGGGAACTTCTACTACTTGACTCGGGCACACGTGCAGGGATCCTCCTGGCTTGGGATCCCATAGTGGTTCAGCTCTCGAGCCCGCATTACACGGATAATGTGATCATCACGCTAGTTAAGCCGGCTGGATCGTCGACACACTGGTGGATGACAGGGTATATGGGCCCAGCTCCGATGCCCTGAAGGCGGGGTTCATGCAGGAGTTAGTAGATGTCTGTGAGCTTATAGCCGGGCTGTGGGCTATCATGGGCGATTTTAACCTCTTGGTTAATCCGGAAGATAAGAATAACACCGTCGTTAACCAGCATCTGATGGCGTGCTTCCGTAGCAAGCTCAATCTTCTTGAGCTCAGGGAGGTCTACATGAATGGTAGAAGGTACACATGGTCGAATGAGCAGCGAAGCGCCACCCTCGAGAAGATCGATCATGTTTTCTCTACAATGGACTGGGAGGAGCAGTCTCCCTCGTGCTTTCTCTCGGCCTTGGGCTACCCTGTATCGGACCACTTCCCCCTCATGTTGGATCTTAACACGAACTTTTGAATGGGCAAGTGGTTCCACTTTGAAGCCTTTTGGGCAAAGGCGAAGGGATTCTGTGATGTGGTGGCGGTTGCGTGGGCTTCCGTCCCTTCAGCCGGGAATGCATTCGTGTTGTTGGATGATAAACTACATGCCACGGCCAAAGCCTTGCAAAGTTGGATTGAAAATTGGATTGGGAACGTGAAGATCTAGATAGCCATTGCCCTTGAACTGATTCTTCGCTTGGATGAGGCAATTGAGACCGCTCGAGGAGAATGAAATTGCCTTCAGAAGAACCCTAAAGCGGAGTTGCTTGGGCTATGCTCCCTTGAGCGAACCATAGCCCGTCAGCTTTCCCGGATGACATGGCTTCATGACGGAGATGCATCTGCACAGGTCTTCAAGCAACACGCTATCCATAGGAGGCGGTGCAACGCCATTATGAGCCTTCGAAGCGACAGGAGTATCATCACTGGGCGGGAGGAAATTGCGGAGGCAGTGGACCTCTATGACGAGGGGATCCTTGGCTCAGGGTCCAGATGGATTCCCTCGACGTTTCTACACTGCCTGTTGGGATATCATCAAGGGAGACTTCATGAGGGCGCTAGACTGTTTCTTCAGGGGCGACACGAGGGGAATGCATGCTATCAACAAAGCCCTTGTCACACTAATTCCAAAAAAAGATGGTGCGGAGGAGATTTAGGAGTTTCGTCTGGTGAGCTTGGTGCATGGGGCCATCAAAATATTTGACAAGGTCCTTTCGGTGAGGTTTATGGATGACTTTCCACGGCTTGTGGGGGTCCACCAGAGCGCGTTTGTGCGTGGGAGATCGATGCATGACAACTTCATGCTTATTCAGTGTACTGTGAGGAAACTTCATGCACTCCGGAATGCTTTTGTCATGGTCAAGCTTGACATGTCAAAATCCTTTGACACGGTACAATGGCCGTTTGCGATCGAGGTTCTTTCGAGCTTGGGGTTTGGGCCACGGTGGATTTCCTGGATAGTGGGCATGCTCTCTACTTCTTCAACTAGGGCTCTTGTCAATGGCTTGCCGGCAGCGCCGATTCAAAATCGGAGAGGCTTTAGACAGGGAGGATCCCTCTCTCCCCTGCTATTCATACTAATGATGGAACCACTACACCGAATGTTCTCTCTAGCATCCTAGAGGGGCCTCTTCGCCCCTCTAGAACGTACCGGCCTACACCAAAGGATGTCCATATTCACCGATGACGTCGTGATCTTCCTCAAGCCCGAGGAGGGTGAGCTCCAGCTATGTCTATCTATACTTGACGCCTTCGGGCATGCATCCGGGTTGAGAGTGAATCTGGCTAAGACTATGGTCGTGCCAATAGGATGCTCCGAGTAACCCTGGGCTGCCAGATCTGGCCTTTTCCCTGCAAATATCTAGGACTTCCCTTGAGCGTCTATAAGCTGTCGGCGGCCCAGCTTCATGATTTGGTGCAACAAGTAGCGAACAAGTTATCCCACTGGAAGGGGCCACGTTGCCGAAGAGCAGCTGGCTGTTGCTCATCAAGTCGGTGCTTTGCGCTATCCCATTGCATGCTATGCTTGCGCTCAACATCCCACCAATACATTAAAGGCCATAGCGAAAAAAAATTCAGGGATTCTTATGGTGTGGGAAAAGCGAGGCTAATGGTGGACAGTGGGCGGTGGCCTGGAGCTCGGTATGCACACCGACATGGGCCGGAGGTCTAGGCATCCCGGACTTGACATGGCTAAACTTTGCGATGCAGGCCCGATGGTCGTGGTTGCAATGCACGAATGCCACAAGACCATGGGCAGGCTTTGATATCCAGGTCCTGAATGAGGCACACGACATCTTCCAGGCGGCTACAATGACGCGCCTCGGCAATGGTCAATCAACACTGTTTTAGGAGGATCGGTGGATGCAGGGGCTCAAGGTCCAGGACATCTCACCCGGCCTATATCATCGGGTCCGCAAAGGGATACGCACCTCTTGTACGGTGGAGGAGGCCCTACACAATAGGACTTGGGCCATCGACGTTGGGACCAACATTGACCTGACGCACCTTCTGGAGGTCCTTAAGCTTTGGGACAGGACGGATGCCATTGAGCTCGAGCCATCAAGGGAGGATTACACAAGGTGGGCATGGGAGGAGAATGGCGCATACTCAGCACGCTCGGCCTACGCGGCAAAAAATTTGGGCATGGAGGAAGCCCCGTACGCAGACATGGCATGGAAATCAAGGGCGCCACAACAGTGCCGCTTCTTCGCTTGGCTTGCAGGCAGGAACAGATGCTGGACCTCAGATCGCTTGGCTCACCGTGGACTGCCCCACCAAGCCTCATGCCCATTCGGTGACCAGGCAGATGAAACACTGAACCACATCCTTCTTGGGTGTGTTCTGGCGCGAACAGTATGGCACCACGTACTCACGGCACTAGGCACATCAGATTGGGCACCAACAACCGAGCGTAAGTTGGTGGCTTGGTGCAACTCGTGCACTTAGACAAGCCCTAGGAGCAAGGATATACGGACAATTCTATCGCTAGTGATGTGGGAGCTCTGGAAGCATCGGCACACAGTGGTTTTCGATAGTGCGGCACCTTCGGTTAATGCTGTGATCGACAGGGTGGTGAGTGATACGTCTCCAACGTATCTATAATTTTTTATTGCTCCATGCTATATTATCTTCTGTTTTGGACATTATTGGGCTTTATTATTCATTTTTATATTATTTTTGGGACAAACCTATTAACCGGAGGCCCAACCCAGAATTGCTGTTTTTTGCCTATTTCAGACTTTCTCAGAAAAAGAATATCAAACGGAGTCCAAACGGAATGAAACCTTCGGGAACGTGATTTTCGGAACGAACATGATCCAGGATACTTCGACCCTACGTCAAGGAAGCTTCCAGAACCCACGAGTAGGGCGCTCCCCCCAGCGCGCCCTCCACCCTCGTGGGCCCCATGTTGCTCCATCGACGTACTCCTTCCTCCTATATATACCTCGCACCCCCCAAACGATCGAATCGGAGCCAAAACCTAATTCCACCGCCGCAACCTTCATACCCACGAGATCCCATCTTGGGGCCTGTTAGAGTTCACTGGAAGGGGCATCGATCACGGAGGGCTTCTACATCAACACCATAGCCTCTCCGATGAAGTGTGAGTAGTTTACCTCAGACCTTCGGGTCCATAGTTATTAGCTAGATGGCTTCCTCTCTCTTTTTGGATCTCAATACAATGTTCTCCCCCTCTCTTGTGGAGATCTATTCGATGTAATCTTCTTTTGCGGTGTGTTTGTTGAGACCGATGAATTGTGGGTTTATGATAAAGTTAACTATGAACAATATTTGAATCTTCTGAATTCTTTTATGTATGATTGGTTATCTTTGCAAGTCTCTTTGAATTATCAGTTTGGTTTGGCCTACTAGATTGATCTTTCTTGCAATGGGAGAAGTGCTTAGATTTGGGTTCAATCTTGCGGTGTCCTTTCCCAGTGACAGTAGGGGCAGCAAGGCACGTATTGTATTGTTGCAATCAAGGATAACAAGATGGGGTTTTTATCATATTGCATGAATGTATCCCTCTACATCATGTTATCTTGCTTAAGGCGTTACTCTGTTCTTATGAACTTAATACTCTAGCTGCATGCTGGATAGTGGTCAATGTGTGGAGTAATAGTAGTAGATGTAGGCAGGAGTCGGTCTACTTGTCTCGGACCTGATGCCTATATACATGATCATACCTAGATATTCTCATAACTATGCTCAATTCTGTCAATTGCTCAACAGTAATTTGTTCACCCACCGTAAAATACTTATGCTCTTGAGAGAAGCCACTAGGGAAACCTATGGGCCCCGGGTCTATCTTCCATCATATTAATCTTCCAACACTTAGCTATTTCCATTGCTTTTTATTTTGCTTTTATTTTACTTTGCATCTTTATCATAAAAATACCAAAAATATTATCTTATCATATCTATCAGATCTCACTCTCGTAAGTGACCATGTAGGGATTGACAACCCCTTATCGTGTTGGTTGCGAGGATTTATTTGTTTGGGTAGGTGCGAGGGACTCGCGCAAAGCCTCCTACTGGATTGATACCTTGGTTCTCAAAAACTGAGGGAAATACGTACGCTACTTTGCTGCATCACCCTTTCCTCTTCAAGGGAAAACCAACGCTGTGCTCAAGAGGTAGCAAGAAGGATTTCTGGCGCCGTTGCCGGGGAGGTCTACGCAAAAGTCAACATACCAAGTACCCATCACAAACCCTTATCTCCCGCATTACATTATTTGCCATTTGCCTCTCGTTTTCCTCTCCCCCACTTCACCCTTGCCGTTTTATTCGCCCTTTTTCCGTTCGTCTTTCCATTTGTCTTGATGTATTACTTGGCTCGTTTGCTCGTTTGGTTGAAATAGTTGAGTATTTATTCCTAAACAGAGAAGCTAATATCTATGGATCCTCATCCACTTGCCAATCTTTTTAAGAGATCCAATTATGATGAACCAACTCCTAGTGATTTGGATGCACTAGACTATCTTTATAAGGTTTTGCTTGAAATCCGTGAATCTGAAAATTGTGATGAAGTGCTTTATGAAGTGATTCACGATAGATCTTTGAATAAAAAGCATGATTGCAATGATGTTACTATAAATTCTCTTGATGTCAATTGTGCTAATAATATGCAAAACCCTAAGCTTGGGGATGCTAGTTTTGCTATGTCTACTATTTGTTGCAATGATCATGATTGGGGTGATTCTTCGTATGGTCTTGAAAATTTATTTAAGCCCCATGATGAACATGAGATTGATAATAATGTTTGCAATAATATTGAAAGTGGGTTTGGAAGAGTGTCAACTTTAGATCCCACATATTTGGATAATGTTCAATCTTATGAAGTTTTTGATAAAAGTGGGTTTGGAGAGGTCTTGACTTCAGTTAATGTTAATCCCACTATTTCGGAAGAGTGTCAACTTTGCATGCATATGGATCATGTAGAGAAAATTTTATGTGATAGCTATATTGTTGAATTTGCTTTTGATCATACATGTAATTATTATGAGAGAGGAAAATATGGTTGTAGGAATTTTCATGTTACAAAATTATCTCTCGTCATGTTGAGATTGCTATCATCTCTTTCTTCTTCCTTGCATATGCCAATTTTTGCTTGCTATGATAATTTTTTTGCTTATAAAATGCCTATGCATAGGAAGTATGTTAGACTTAGATGTGTTTTTCATGTGTTTTATGATGCTCTTTTTGCGCTTCAATTCTTGTCTTTCATGTGAGCATCATTAAAATTATCAATGCCTAGCTAAAAGGCTTTAAAAGAAAAGCGCTCTCGGGAGACAACCCAATATTTTTACTTGTTGTTATTCAATAAATCTTTGTTCTAGCCTCTTATTAGATGTGTTTTATGTTTTAATTAGTGTTTGTGCCAAGTTAAACCTATAGGATCTTCTTGGATGATAGTTATTTGATCTTGCAGAAAATTCCAGAAACTTTCTGTTCACGAAAATAATTGTTAAAAATCACCATAACGTGATAAAATATTGATTCCAATTGCTGATGATCAATAAAAAAAATTCTAGGTCTTCCTATTTTGGCTGGTTTTTTGGAGTTCCATAAGTTTGCCTTAGTTACAGATTACTACAGACTGTTCTGTTTTTGACAGATTCTGTTTTTCGTGTGTTGTTTGCTTATTTTGATGAATCTATGGCTAGTAAAATAGTTTATAAACCATAGAGAAGTTGGAATACAGTAGTTTTAACACCAATATAAATAAAGAATGATTTCATTACAGTACCTTGAAGTGGTCTTTTGTTTTCTTTCGCTAACGGAACTCACGAGATTTTCTGCTAAGTTTTGTGTTGTGAAGTTTTCAAGTTTTGGGTGAAAGATTTGATGGATTATGGAACAAGGAGTGGCAAGAGCCTAAGCTTGGGGATTCCCATGGCACCCCCAATATAATCTAAGGACACTTAAAAGCCAAAGCTTGGGGATGCCTCGAAAGGCATCCCCTCTTTCGTCTACTTCCATCGGTAACTTTACTTGGAGCTATATTTTTATTCACCACATGATATGTGTTTTGCTTGGAGCGTCTTGTATAATTTGAGTCTTTTCTTTTTAGTTTACCACAATCATCCTTGCTGTACACACTTTTTGAGAGAGACACACATGATTCGGAAATTATTAAAATACTCTATGTGCTTCACTTATATCTTTTGAGTTATATAGTTTTTGCTCTAGTAATTCACTTATATCTTTTAGAGCACGGTGGTGGATTTGTTTTATAGAAAATTTTGGTCTCTCATGCTTCACTTAGATTATTTTGAGAGTCTTAAATAGCATGGTAATTTGCTTAAATAATCCTAATATGCTAGGTATTCAAGAATAGTAAAAACTTTCTTATGAGTGTGTTGAATACTAAGAGAAGTTTGATGCTTGATGATTGTTTTGAGATATGGAGGTAGTGATATTAAAGTTGTGCTGGTTGAGTAGTTGTGAATTTGAGATACTTGTGTTGAAGTGTGCAAGTCCCGTAGCATGCGCGTATGATAAACATTGTGTAACAAATTTGAAACATGAGGTGTTCTTTGATTGTCCTCCTTATGAGTGGCGGTCGGGGACGAGCGATGGTCTTTTCCTACCAATCTATCCCCCTAGGAGCATGCCGTAGTGCTTGGTTTTTTATAACTTGTAGATTTTTGCAATAAGTATGTGAGTTCTTTATGACTAATGTTGAGTCCAAGGATTATACACACTCTCACCTTTCCATCATTGCTAGCCTCTTCGGTACCGTGCATTGCCCTTTCTCGCATTGAGAGTTGGTGCAAACTTTGCCGGTGCATCCAAACCCCGTGATATGATACGCTCTTTCACACATAAACCTCCTTATATCTTTCTCAAAACAGCCACCATACCTACCTATTATGGCATTTCCATAGCCATTCCGAGATATATTGCCATGCAACTTTCCACTGTTCCGTTTATCATGACACGTTCATCATTTTCATATTGCTTAGCATGATCATGTAGTTGACATAGTATTTGTGACAAATCCACCGTTCATAATTCTTTCATACATGTCACTCTTGGTTCATTGCATATCCCGGTACACCGCCAGAGGCATTCATATAGAGTCATATCTTGTTCTAGTATCGAGTTGTAATCATTGAGTTATAAATAAATAGAAGTGTGATGATCATCATTTAATAGAGCATTGTCCCCAAAAAAGAGAAAGGCCAAAAATAAAAAAGAAGGCCCAAAAAAAGAGAAATAAAAAGGGACTCGTTTTGTCACTTTCATATACTAGTGGGAATTTTTCATTATAGAACTTGGCTTGTATATTCCAACAATGGGCCTCCTCAAGTGCCCTAGGTCTTCGTCAGCAAGCAAGTTGGATGCACACCCACTTAGTTTCTTTTGTTGAGCTTTCATATATTTATAGCTCTAGTGCATCTGTTGCATGGCAATCCCTGCTCCTTGCATTAACATCAATCGATGGGCATCTCCATAGCTCATTGATTATCCTCGTTGATGTGAGACTTTCTCCTTTTTTGTCTTCTCCACATAACCCCCATCATTATACTCTATTCCACCCATAGTGCTATATCCATGGCTCACGCTCATGTATTGCGTGAAGGTTTATAAAGTTTGAGATTACTAAAGTATGAAACAATTGCTTGGCTTGTCATTGGGGTTGTGCATGATGAGGGCATTCTTGTGTGACGGAAATGGAGCATGACCAAACTATATGATTTTGTAGGGATGAACTTTCTTTGGCCATGTTATTTTGAGAGGACATAATTGCTTAGTTAGTATGCTTGAAGTATTATTATTTTTATGTCAATATTGAACTTTTATCTTGAAACTTTCGGATCTGAATATTCATACCACAATTAAGAAGAATTGAAATTATGCCAAGTAGCATTCCACATCAAAATTTTGTTTTTATCATTTACCTACTCGAGGACGAGCAGGAATTAAGCTTGGGGATGCTTGTTACGTCTCCAACGTATCTATAATTTTTTATTGCTCCATGCTATATTATCTTCTGTTTTGGACATTATTGGGCTTTATTATTCATTTTTATATTATTTTTGGGACAAACCTATTAACCGGAGGCCCAGCCCAGAATTGTTGTTTTTTTTTGCCTATTTCAGAGTTTCGCAGAAAAAGAATATCAAACGGTGATTTTCGGAACGAACATGATCCAGGAGACTTGGACCCTCGTCAAGGAAGCTTCCAGAAGCCACGAGGTAGGGCGCCCTACCCCCCAGGCGCGCCTCCACCCTCGTGGGCCCCACGTTGCTCCACCGACGTACTCCTTCCTCCTATATATACCTCGTACCCCAAACTATCGACACGGAGCCAAAACCTAATTCCACCGCCGCAACCTTCATGCCCACGAGATCCCATCTTGGGGCTGTTAGGAGTTCACTGGGAAGGGCATCGATCACGGAGGGCTTCTACATCAACACCATAGCCTCTCTGATGAAGTGTGAGTAGTTTACCTCAGACCTTCGGGTCCATAGTTATTAGGTAGATGGCTTCCTCTCTCTTTTTGGATCTCAATACAATGTTCTCCCCATCTCTTGTGGAGATCTATTCGATTTAATCTTCTTTTGTGGTGTGTTTGTTGAGACCGATGAATTATGGATTTATGATCAAGTTTATCTATGAACAATATTTGAATCTTCTGAATTCTTTTATGTATGATTGGTTATCTTTGCAAGTCTCTTTGAATTATCAGTTTGGTTTGGCCTACTAGATTGATCTTTCTTGCAATGGGAGAAGTGCTTAGATTTGGGTTCAATCTTGCGGTGTCCTTTCCCAGTGACAATAGGGGCAGCAAGGCACGTATTGTATTGTTGCAATCAAGGATAACAAGATGGGTGTTTTTATCATATTGCATGAATGTATCCCTCTACATCATGTTATCTTGCTTAAGGCCTTACTCTGTTCTTATGAACTTAATACTCTAGCTGCATGCTGGATAGTGGTCAATGTGTGGAGTAATAGTAGATGTAGGCAGGAGTCGGTCTACTTGTCTCGGACCTGATGCCTATATACATGATCATACCTAGATATTCTCATAATTATGCTCAATTCTGTCAATTGCTCAACAGTAATTTGTTCACCCACCGTAAAATACTTATGCTCTTGAGAGAAGCCACTAGGGAAACCTATGGGCCCCGGGTCTATCTTCCATCATATTAATCATCCAACACTTAGCTATTTCCATTGCTTTTTATTTTGCTTTTATTTTACTTTGCATCTTTATCATAAAAATACCAAAAATTTCTTTCGCCTCTATCCAAATGGACTTGGGTGGCAAAAATTTGATCTGCTATTGGAGATGTTGCGGAGAATCTATCGTTTTCATACTTAGCCTCCTTTTTTTTAGAAACCATTTTCATACTTAGCCATGGATGATGTTATAGTTGTCGCCAAAGCCCGTCCGGGGACGCAATATGTGGCTCGCGGCCCAGGCGGGCGTGGCCACGAACTCCCTGATCCCAACCACGCCCACACGTTTTTTATCTACTACTTCGCCGTCGATCAGCCTTGTGCGACAGGATAGCCCGGGTCACGGGAAAACACCAATCCACCGAAAAAATAACGCAAGGGCGAGTGAAAAAAAGGAACGGATGCATCCCGTGTCGACGCAACGCCTGGCGCCCGTCCCCAGCGCCAACGCCAACCACCCGCGCGCGCTTCTCCCGCCGTCTCCTCTGCAGCTTCGGCCACGGACCAGCACCACCAAGTCCTCGGCGTCCGCCAGATCGGCGCCGCGCGCCGTCTCGCCCGCGACCCCAACCACCGCAGCCACCAACGACCCGGACGCCGGCGCGCAGCCAGGTCAGTTGCCAGCCACCATGAACCAGCTCCTGTCTTTTGACTGACAGGACAATGGGTAGGGTTACGCCATGCCATGCCACGACTGAACTGGACACTGAAACTTGGTGCGTGCGTGCGCAGATAAGTGGGCGGAGTTCGCGGCGCGGGTGTCCGGCGAGTGGGACGGCTTCGGCGCCGACTTCACGGTGGCCGGCGACCCGGTGGAGCTGCCGGCCAACGTGGTCCCGGACGCGTACCGCGAGTGGGGGGTCCAGGTCTTCGACTGGCAGACGCAGTGCCCCACCCTGGCCGACCCCGCCGCGCCGGGCGCGCTCCACTACCGCCTCGTCCGCCTCCTCCCCACCGTCGGCTGCGAGGCCGACGCCGCCACCGTGCACACCTCCCACCAGCGCCACGTCTCCTCCGCCACCGCCTTCGCCTACGGCGCCGCCGGCGCCTACGTGGCCACGTGGCCCAAGGGCCCGGCGACCGTCCTGGAGGTGGAGCACTGCATCTGCCACCCGGACAACGCCGAGGTGCGGGTCAGGCTGGTGCAGACGGTGGCGCTGGCCAAGGACGCGGCCCGGCTGCGCGGCGTCAAGGTGTTCTCCGAGCAGTGGTACGGCCCGTACCGCAACGGCGACCAGCTCGGCGGCTGCGCGCTCCGCGAGTCTGCCTTCGCCGCCGGGGAGAGGCTCGCCGCCTCCGAGGTAGTCGGGCAGTGGGAGAGCGCCGCCAGGTTCTCCGGCGCGCTGGACCCCGTGACGGTGAGCATCCTCCTTCTGCACGTACCGCACAGTCCATCGACATCCAAGATGCCCGTGCGTGACATGTCTGACGTGCAGGGCAAGCTCGCGGGGCTGGAGCCGGACCAGGAGCCGCGGAGGACGGCGAGGGACGGTGCCGGCGTCGTGACGCTGCTGCCGAAGCAGCTGTGGAGCTCGCTCAAGGTGAGCGGCGACGGCGAGGACGGCGACGTGGTGTGCGAGGTCGGGTGGCTGCTGGGCCACGGCAGCGCGGTCACGTCGACGTGCGTCCTGTCCAGAGACGGAGACGTCAAGGTAAAAAGTTGCCGCTTGCTGCCATGAGAAAATATAGTTCTTTCTTGTACTATACTTACAGTGTTGCCTGGCTCGTCTGTAGGAGATAGCTGCCGCGCAGGAGACCCGGGTGTCGGAGGCCAATTGACCTAAGCCAGGACATGACCCCTTCAGGTTTCATCAGATCTTTACATAGAAAGTGAAGACAAATATACTTACACATCTAGAATAGCCATACTCATCCTGTAAATCTGTCATCTACTAAACAAATTGGTCTCTGCAAAATCATGAACTGGTGTGCTGTGCCTGCCCTGTGTGGCCCTGGCTTACCAACGACAGCCAAAGCTTCGGAGGCTGCTTGATTATGATCTGTGCAGATAGATTCATAATTTTAGAAATTATAACAGTACTAACTACTAAGATCAAACTTGGGGAATATGACATTTCATGAAGACAAGTTTTTCATTAGACACAAAGTACACAACTGATCACACAAAGAACAAACGAACTGGACGCACGCCCCCTCTTACTTTCAACTGCTGGATAGCAGCCAGTCTTGCAGCCATATGAACCAGGACACAACTACTTACTATATGTAACCCACGACGCTGACTCTCACAATGACTGTACTGCTAGCTAGCCCAGCTTATTTTCGATAAATGCCGCCGAAAGAATCGACTAGTTCTCTTCTCGTACTTTGGAAGTACATGCCCACAGCCCAATTTGGGTCGTGGACATAATGGCAATGAGAAGAGAACAAAATCTGTGCATTAATGTACTTGAGCTGCATCTCTCAAGGTCACATTCAGACTGGTTTCCACTGTTGGACACCCAAGTCCAATATTGCCACCGTTGGTGTTGCCTTGCATCATGGCTACAAATTCGGCATAATCAATTTGACCATCCTGAAAAACAAAGATAATGCACATTCATTAGATTCAGCTGGTTTTTGACAAACAAATCAGCGGTGATGTAGGTCATGCTGAAAATAACACTAGATTTTTCTCACAGCATTATCCAGCTAAGATTAGTACTACAAAGTTGTTTTTTACATAGTAACGAGTTATTATCACTATATAGATTATTTGCAGCATTATGCAGACATCAAAATCTGTATGTAATCCGAGATCTATGTGCTTCATGCTGTTCCTATATAGATTTTTCTTTTTTAGCTGTTGAGACACTGGTATTAGGCGGAACTGGTGGTAGATACCCAATGCCACCAAGGACAAAGGTACAATTTCAAAAGTTTAATGGATCTTAGAATTAAGACCCTCTGCAGCAGGTATCAAAGATGCAAGTCCCAAAACACTATATAGTATACATGTCTAAATTGACCAAATATGCCTACCACTATTTGTTGCCGCAAAAGTGTTACAGGTTCTTCACGAGTCAGAACCACAATTACATGGTACTCATAATTAACAGGGATGCCATGATATCTTAGAGTGGGATAATCGACTTACATTGTTCTGATCGGCTTCTAAAATAATCTCTTCAAGGAGAGTGCCCTCCATGTTATATTCTGCACAGGCTCGTTGAAGCTTGTCGACTGTGATATAGCCACTGCCATCTTTGTCAAAATATGTAAAAGCTGCCTTCAAGTGCTCTTCCCGCTCTATCTTGTTTAGAGGCATGGTTGCAGCAATAAATTCTTCATAATTTATGGTTACATCAGTGTCTGCATCAGCCTGAAAAAAGTTCAGGAAGATTAGATGAAGTAGGACAGCAATGCAGACAATCTCCTACCAACAAATCAAGAAATGCATGTTATATATTACCACAATACTAAATCAGCGACAATTAATATGGACCAGAGGGAGTACCATATATGTACAGCTTAGGCATTTCAGCAAAAAAAAAAGGCATATGTAATCACAGCAATGATATCTATTGCTTAGGCCTTTTCCAACAGAGGATATCCCAGGACCACATAAGAATTGAAGAATAGTGTGTGGTTGCTAAGCAGTGTTTGAAGCAGGAAAACATTTACACATTCCACACACATGGACAAGTCTTCGTAATAATCAGAAGAACACACTTACCGCTTCCATTATATCACAAATCTCGGTATCCACCAACTCGTTGCCATATCTTGTTAAACCTTTTCTAAGCTCACCAAAAGTGATTACACCTCGATTTTTTACGTCCACTGTCTTGAATAATTCTCTTAATCCAGCAATCTCCTCTTCTGAAAGACGCTCAGCTATCACCTGGGAGCATATAAAGTGTCACAGAAGAAACAGGGCCGTACTGTTTACAAAATTGATAGATGTAGTCATGTAGGACATATAATGAAACAAATTAAATTCCAGCATAGTGCCTAACCCACACAGTTGGATGCCGAAAACAAAAGCATATTCCATTTCCGCAGCAAGAAATTCAGGTGGTGAGACTAAAGCAGCAGCTCAAATGAACTTGCTCACATGGCAGCAATAGAGTCCATTCATGACCAATGGCATGGTCGTGTTTACTGTAATGTCAATTGATGATTCACAGTAACTATGCATGTGCCATAAACTAACATATTATAGGAAAATCCAAACAAAACAGAGCCATGATCCCTGAGACCATTATACTACATAAAGTTAATATTCTACCAAAATTTCAACTATTACACTTGTAAAGATCCAAAGATGTGGAATGGAAAAAAAATTGCAGAGGAGACTCACTCTCAGAGCCAATTTCTGTAGATTGTTCATTGCAGAGAACTGCTTGAGCCGAGAGATAACACTAGGATCCAAAACTCCGTCAGTGGCCACCCCATTTTGGCAGATCCAGGGATGTCCTGGCATTAACATACAATTGGTAAACAAGTACAAAAGGAAAATGTTCGTGACTACTAAAACAATTTGCAAGGGTGAAGAAATAGATAAAATATACTTACGTAGCACTTCATGGGCTTTCAAACGCTCTGAAGGGCAATTGCATAGCATCTTTCTTATAAGATCCTTTGCACTGTCAGATATCTTAGGCCAAGGGTCTGATTCCAAATCAAGGTGCCCCTTCAGAACTGCATCAAATATGCCTTTCTGTGTATCTGATAAAATCAATATTGATCATTTAGCAATTCCAGGAAGACAGTAGACTCAAATTAAACACCAGAGTTTAAAGAAATCACCTGCCCAAAATGGTGGAACCCCACTTAGCAATACATAGAGTATCACTCCAGCTGACCACACATCGGATTCTGGCCCATAGCGTTTGTGCAACACCTCAGGAGCAACATAGAACGGGCTGCCAACTAGCTCACTGAAAACCTGGCCTGAATTGGTAAATTAGCAAAGTTAATAAAGAAAAACAATAATTTATTCAGAAAATAACAACACTTCACACACGGGATGGGTACATATAATGCAGATACATGCGAATATGAATGAGGTAGAAACAGAGTTTCATTTTCAATTTGCCTCACCCTCGTAATAAGCAGCAATGATAAGCTAATATTCATCTGTGTTGTTGAATCAACAAGATATACCAACTCCTGATGTGTTAGGCAACATTCAGGCCATGATTTATATACTAGTTTGAATTTTGAAGTGGCGGCTTGTATAATGATCGCTAAGGGTACAGCAGGAATGTAACTGAATGTGTCCACCTTTCAGTGTCAACAAAATATTACACAGCAAAAAAGGCAGAAAAACAGTATGGCATTTATTTATTGCTTAAAAATATGTCCCTGTACATGCATCAAAATTCAATACCATACCTGGCTTGAAGTAGATGGATAGGCCAAAATCAATTGCTTTTATGGACAGGTCATCATCTTTGTCAAGGAGGAGGAAATTTTCTGGCTTGAGATCGCGGTGCATCACACCAAGTGAATGGCACATAGCCACAATGCTGACAACGATTCTTGTGATCTCTGCAGCCTTCATCTCACTGTAACGCCCGTTACCCTGAATTCGGTCAAAGAGCTCCCCGCCAGGCAAGAGCTCCATCACAATGTGGACCGCCTGCACGTCCTCATAGACATCCTTGATGGAGACAACGTTCTTGTGTCCCGACAAATGGTGCATTATCTGGATCTCACGGCGCACATCCTCGACATCCACCTTGGTGATGAGCTTGCGCTTGAGGATGGTCTTGCACGCAAAGTCGCACCCTGTACTTATCTCGGTGCAGAGGTACGTCGTCCCAAACTGGCCCTGCCCAAGCTTCCGGCCGAGGATATAATGCTCCCTTAGGTCCGCCGTCTTGCGCCCGAGGACGGAGATGGATGTCGGATCCAACCCTTGCCTGAGAATACCAGCAGCGGTGGGCTTGAACGAGTCGGCATCGGGCCATGGCTTGTCAGACTTCTTCAAGTCCGAGTAGCGGTCGTCTTCAATCCCATCGGCATACCTAGACCCAGGATGCTCCCTGGGGAACCGATTGTAGTAATCATTCCCGGGGGTCCCATTCTGATTACCCATACCAATAACACCACCCTCTGCAGGCTGAAAGTTCCCAGCCTCTCACAATTGTTAGGTCCTTAAATAGCTAGAGAAACCTGGAGAACTGGTAGAACTTCTCGCCGAGGAGGAAATCCTGAACCTGACATTTCACAACAAGAAACTTGATCAGCAACCCATAGGGTAACACTGGACGGCAAGCAAACCAGAGCAAAACTAAAATTTAACCAGGGACGGATTCCGTCAGTGGAAACCTTGGGGATTGGCAGGAATTCCCTTCCGACGGCGTCTCTCCTCTTGGGCGAGGAGATCTCCTGTGTGAGGGCTTCCACCACAGGGCCCGACGCGCTAAATAGGCCAAGCTTCTCTGCCTCGCACTACACGAAATCCAACTAAACCCCACGCGAAACACGAGGCCTCCGCTCCCCCGCACACCAGACCAAACCCTCGGGGCTGGAAGAGTTCCTCCCGAAGGCAGCTTTTTCGTCCGCAAAGCTCCCTCCGGCAGGAAATCCCCACGCCGAGGGCCTCCAATGCCGCACACCTGGCCGCGGCCCGAACCCCGCGGCCGCAAACAGCTGGACACGACCACGGATCGGCGGAAACCGACGAGGAGCAGCTGGCCGCACGGCGAATCTGGCCCGTGGCGCACGAAATCTCCGCCGCAGGAACGCGAAACCGGGGCGCGAGAGGACGGCGGGCGGCGGGCTGGACTGTAGCGAGCCGAGCACGGGGAGGGAGGATCACGCCGAGGGGGCTGACACGGATTCTCGTGTTCCCGAGGGGCCAAAGCGCAAAACGGGTGGGAGGAAAAAATTGCAGAGAGGAGAGAAGAGGAGGGCAGGCGGGGGAGGGCCCCTATTTATAGCCCCGGCCGGGGAGGGGGGGGGGGGGGGTAGGTGCGACTCTCGGCGGAATTTCGCAGGTCAAATTTATTTTCTTTCTGGAATTCCGCGGTCGATTTTGATTTTCTTTTTGGAACTCCGCAGTCACGGTCCAGGAGTTTTTTATAAATTTTTTTGGACGCCGACAGAAACCAGGGGCTCTGCTGAAAAAAGAAGACAGAAACCAGGGGTGGTGGAAGTGTTTGGCCTTTGGCGGCATGAGACGGCGGGCTCCGTCACCGTCACCGTCACGGGTCGCAAGCGGTGATCGCCTCCTTGGATTTCCGTTCTTTCTAGAATGGGTGTTTTTGGTTTGGTTTCTTTATATCCGCAGTACAAACCAAAGTTAGCGTGTCTCGCCCCTCTGATTAGTGCTAGTTTTTTGTTTATCTGCACGGGCAGTCAGAGTTGAGCTGCGTGTTGCCCCGTTTGGAAATGTCCAAATTGGGGGAAACTACGCCAGTGGATTGCACAAGATTGGAGTATACTACTGGACGGATTGGTGGTTGGTGTGGAGTTAATAGTTGTCTACTTTGGCTCAGCCTCTGTTTCCCCATTTTGGAGGAGGGAACAATTCCGCCGTGTTGGAATTAGATGTGTTTATTATAGCTTTTGGAATTTTGGGATTGGATTACAGGTGTCAAACAGAATATGAGATGATTTGTTTGGATAAGCCGGAATATTTAGAGCAAAGGTTATTCCATGATTTTTCCGCACAAACAAAAAAGATATTCCGTGATTATTTCTAAATTTTTTTGCGTAAAAATACGTGTCTCATTAATAAAATATTCAATTACAAATCACATAAACATCGACATTACAGGACCGAAAAGATAGGATCATCCAATGCAAAAAAAAAAAAACAGCGCATGTCCCCCTCCGCTAAGAAAAAAAAGATAGATCACCTCTTCACCCGAGCTCGACGCGGCTCCGTCACTGATCATTAGCTTTACAGACCTCCAAAGTAGTTTGCTTGAAACAAAACCATTGTCGTTGAAAGAATCAGACCGGGGCAACATGTCCCCGGACACGCCATCGAACTCCAGAACTGACACCCCCGCACGACTACGACGCCGAAGGAGAAAACCAGAACTGTCAGCCTCCAACCACCAACCCAGCATAAGATGCACCATCCTCCAGCTGTCACTTGCGTAGACAACCATCTGCGCGTACTCATGTCTTACCGTGGTTGGCAAGTACAACAAGTACTTTTATGTACTTTTCCCCGCTAAGTTACACTGCTCGTTGATTTAGAAAAACTACTTAATATTTTTTATACACAATACAGACCAAGACACTCATACACTCTAGTATAGCAAATTAATTGTCTATCTATCCCTTCCATCATGGTGCTCCATCTCCCCCACCACCATGACGCCGTCGTCTTTTGTTAAACCATCGCCCTCGCCAACCGTTGGTGTCGAGATTACTTTTGGAGCTCTACTTTTGCAACAGCGCCAACCCTCATACCATGTGCCTCGGAGTTGCAGTCATCGTTATCGAACCCTTGAATCGGTTTGAAGCTCCTGGCACCAAATGTTACCACTGTGTTCGCACGATGAGAATCCTAGCATCACTATCCCAGGAAGATGACAAGGATCGACACCAAAGCTCCGTCAATTCCGTCCCAATGGACGAACTCGAGGAGAATCAGAGCCCGGAATACCCCCTCAAGGATGGATCATTGTCATTCACCCGAACACCTAAGAGGAAAAAAACTAACCCAAACTACTAGTCGAAGCCAAGGCACCGGGACCCCCTCCCCGTCATCAACCGCATGAATTGCGGGCGGAGGGGATGTGGATCCACGGGCTCCCCGACAAAGTTTGGAGGGGATGAGTGCCCTAGCCACCGCAGTCGAATGAGAGAGAAACCCTAGCTTGAATAAAATTTCTTAAGTTCATATATGTAAAAACTCTCTATACCTACAAACATATATAATATGAAACTATGTCCCTGCGTGTGTGGGTGTGGGTGTGTTTGGTATTTGAGCTGTAGATATTTGCTCGTATGGACGTGTAAAAAATTCTTTTTTTTTATCAAAGAAGGGTTTATCTCCCTTCCGATTTTCATTACTGAAAACCAGACTAACAAAGTTCACAGAGTACCAGCAGTAAAAGACAGGTTCCACACCCTAACGCACAAATACAGAGTCTCCAGCCACACACATAGGGCCAACACCGGCCAACATAGTCTGATCGACGACAAACTAAAGAGGGACATACTGAAAAAGCTAGCTACTAGCAGGCCTAAACAGACACCAAACAGCAACAGAAAGAAAGGAGTCGCAGCCATCATCCAGGGAGTCTTGCCACATTAAGTCGCCACCCCTGCCCTGCTGTTTGGTGTCTTTCCTCCTCCTTAAGAAAAGTGCGTATAGCGCCGTCGACCGGTCTGTGGAGGTATGACTTCGTCGAATCTTACGGAATTCGGTTGGTGCTTTTCTTTGTTGAATCCATTTCCAGTTTTTGTTTGTCTTCCTTCGTGTGGTTATAGGTTTGATATTCCCGATCTACAACTCTTTTTGTTGATGATGGTTACTGCGTTGATCCTTAGGGTCCTTAGCACGACATTTTCAGACTGTCTACAATATGGTTTGGCCATCTTCGGTGAGGAAGCGGCGATGACGGCAACACCTTTGGCTCACCCCAGTGTTTGTAGTCGTCGCCAGGTGGTCAATGGAACTGGTTGTAATTTTTATTGCCTCTTGTGTTCTATGGGCTGACATGATTGATTGTAAATAGATCATTGAAAAAAAACGAGGATGAAGGTATTTTCTGAAACAAAAACATACGAAGGACGGGATTAGTACGAATGTACGACACGCGTGCGACAGCTTGTTCTCCCCACGTGTGTGATGTTGCGTGTTCCAAGTCAAGCTGTTGGGTGGACGGTGCCGGTCGCCCTTGGGACGCACGAGGCGAGGTGCGTCTTCAGCCTGCTCGACGAGTCGCGACGGCCACATGCGCCGGCCGGACTCGAAAGGCGGAGCCACGGCACGCGGGCACAAGCCACATGGTGGTGTACAGCCGTCGCAATGCGCCATTTGCTTTTCACTTGGAGCGACCCGCCGATAGATACGTACGTACGCGCGGACCAATACGTGATTGTGGTTAGAAGAAAGGGTGTGTCTAGTTTTCAGTGGTATGAGATTTAACCCAATCTTAGTCAAGTGATATAGCATGTCAAAAGAAAAAAAAAATTACACGAATCTTCATACAAAATCAAAGGAAGATAGCATCATTTGAGACATAACGAAATCTCAGTCGACTGAGACTTAGCAAAACTGTAGGAGAAACGCGTGCTGGGTTCATGGTTCGTGGATTGCAGGTATGGTTTCCTTCTTCGGCGTCTTAGTCATGGTGGGGTGTCAGATCTGGAGTTCGATGGCAATGTCCGGGGTGTTGCCCCGGTCTGATTCGTTCAATGGCAATGACTTCACTTTTGATGAGCCACATTGGAGGTCCGTAAAGCTGCATATCAGCAATGGAGCCGTGTCGAGCTCGGGTGAGGAGGTGATCCGTCATTCTTTTCTTCGGTGGCTGCTGTAGTGGTGCCGGAGGCAGGTGATGGGCACTGGTGTCAAGTTCAGAGATGTTCTGCTATCTTTTCAGTTTTTTCATGTCGGTTCTTACATGACTTGTACTTTGTTCTTTATGATATGAATGAGACACATATTATCATGTAAAAAAATGATGATAGTGGTATCTCCGGTCCATCAGGGTTCAAGTCATGTTGCTCGCATTATTCTGAATTTATTTTAGGATTTTCGGCGATATATGTTTAGAGCAAGTATAATAAGATGACGTAAGCAGACTGTAAAACCTAAAAAATATATTTTTAACCGAGTTGGATGAGAGAGAAGAAGAAAGAGAAAAGAAGCGGACTGTAAATTTACAACCGGCTGTAGCACGACCTTCAAAAATAAATATAAACGCTCTTATATTTACAGAGGGAGTATGTGAGAGTGTTTGATGAGCCACGTGATAAAAAAGTGAAACTTCTTTATAGCCCACTACTATACATGTTGACTACTACATTGGCTATAAATGATATAGTAATATGTTATAGCCAACCATGCTCTTAGTGGGAGCCTGAAAGAAGACACTTCCGTTGATTATGAGATGTATGTGATAATTTTGTCAATCTTCAAATAAAGTGTCGACTTGGCCTCTTAAAGATGCTTATAGGGATAGAATATACGTGTGTTTATAAAAGTGAGTGTATGCATATACTTCCTCCGTTCTAAAATAGGTGACCTAACTTTGTATTAAAGTTAGTATAAAATTGGGTCATCTATTTTAAAACGAAGGGAGTATTTATGAGTGTTTACATCCGTATTGTGTTTTAAAAAGCACGTGACGGCCTCAACCCGATCGGCGCCGCGTTGCCGCTCCGCTTTCGTACCGATCTCGGCCGAGCGACCCGCGATGGGTAGCGTGAGAGAGGCACGGTTAGGCCGCCGTCGCAGTCGGGGCACGATCGGACCAGGGGTCGCTCCGCTGCTGGCTTTCCACGAGCCATCCGTCGATCGCGATCGACGATCTGCTGGACCTGAAAGGCGGTGACGGGCCGGTCTGAACCCACACCACAGCGACCGCGAGATCGACTCGAGATGACGTGACGTGACCGAACGCACGGCGCACCGCATTTGCTGCGGCGGAGACGGATTATATTACTTCTGGGAATAGGCACGTATCACTATTGCACGAAATGGCAGGGGAAGTTTGGTGGATACCGAACGCTACGGCTCGAATAAGCTTCTTCTGGAGTAAAGGATTGGCCTACTGTAAAGTGCGGTGCGTGGTGCGTGGTGCGTGATGTTGATGTAGGCAGGTGTGCACCTATTCCTCCGATATAAAGAAATGTACAAATGGACGACGTACGTGCGGTGCCTTTGGAAAGGTTAGGCTCTTTTTTCTAGGACTAGGGAAAGAATGAAATGTTAGGTTCGTGTCTAAAGTAAGATAAAGTTATGCGTTTGTTCGCGGCATTTCAAAGGCTAATCATATGATCATATCGGTTAATATATTCTTCCACCGACCATCGTACGTTGTGTGCCAAGAGGAGTGCCCATTTTAGTCCCATCTATTCCCTCCGTCCCATAATGTAAGACGTTTTTTGACACATTAGAGTCAAAAAAACGTCTTACATTATGAGACTGAGGGAGTATTTATTTTTATTTTTTTGCGGAGTAAATGCGACCATGGTCTTCAACTACCTCTTCTCCTCTAGGGTGCGACCAAAGCTCTTCCCGAAAGCTGCTCCATCGCCGGAGCTAGGTTCTCGTTGTTGATCGGAACGGGAATTCATCAAGGCAACAATCTTGTTGGATCAGCGTCCTAGAGAAGAAGTCGACGCAGCTGGAAGAGACGCAAATTCTAGAGCAAAACCTCCACTATTTCTCGCATGCCTTGCTCTGGCACTAGAGGACGCACCGATGTGATGGAGAAGAGGACGGAGGACCGAACTGCTGAGGAAAGATGGTGTCGCTGCCCGATACGTCCATTTTGCATCATGCTTTTATATCGATATTTATTGCATTATGGGCTGTTGTTACACATTATGTCACAATACTTATGCCTATTCTCTCTTATTTTACAAGGTTTACATAATGAGGGAGAATGCCGGCAGCTGGAATTCTGGGCTGGAAAAGGAGCAAATATTATAGACCTATTCTGCACAACTCCAAAAGTCCTACAACTCCACGAAAGTCATTTTGGGAAATAATAAAAAATATCCAGTTGAAGAAGTTCACCAGAGGGGGCCCCACCTGGCCACGAGGGTGGGGGCGCGCCCCCCTACCCCCCTGGACGCCCTGGTGGTCCTCCAATGCCCATCTTCTGCTATATGAGGTCTTTCATTGAGAAAAAAAATCATAAGCAACCTTTCGGGACGAAACTCCGCCGCCACGAGGCGGAACCTTGGCGGAACCAATCTAGGGCTCCGTGAGAGCTGTTCTGCTGGGACACTTCCCTCGGGGAGGAAATCATCGCCATCATCATCACCAACGCTCCTCTCATCGGGAGAGGGCAATCTCCATCAACATCTTCACCAGCACCATCTCCTCTCAAAATCCTAGTTCATCTCCTGTATCAATTCTTGTCTCCAAGTCCGGATTGGTACTAGTATAGGTTGCTAGTAGTGTTGATTACTCCTTGTAGTTGATGCTAGTTGGTTTATTTGGTGGAAGATCATATGTTCAGATCCTTTATGCATATTAATACCCTCGATTATGAACATGAATATGCTTTGTGAGTAATTACGTTTGTTCCCGAGGACATGGAAGAAGTCTTGCTATTAGTAGTCATGTGAATTTGGTATTAGATTCGATATTTTGATGAGATGTATGTTGTCTAGCCTCTAGTGGTGTTATGTGAGCGTCGACTACATAATACTTCACCATTATTTGGGCCTAGAGGAAGGCATTGGGAAGTAATAAGTAGATGATGGGTTGCTAGAGTGATGAAGCTTAAACCCTAGTTTATCGTTGCTTCGTAAGGGCTGATTTGGATCCATATGTTTCATGCTATGGTTAGGTTTACCTTAATACTTTTGTTGTAGTTGCGGATGCTTGCAATAGAGGTTAATCATAAGTGGGATGTTTGTTCAAGTAAGAACAGCACCCAAGCACCGGTCCACCCACATATCAAATTATCAAAGTACCGAACGCGAATCATATGAACTTGATGAAAACTAGCTTGACGATATTCCCATGTATCCTCGGGAGCGCTTTTCCTATTATAAGAGTTTGTCCAGGCTTGTCCTTTGCTACAAAAAGAATTGGGACACCTTGCTGCACTTTATTTACTTTTGTTACTTGTTGTTCGTTACAAATTATCCTATCACAAAACTATCTGTTACCACTTATTTCAGTACTTGCAGAGAATACCTTGCTGAAAACCGCTTATCATTTCCTTCCGCTCCTCGTTGGGTTCGACACTCTTACTTATCAAAAGGACTACGATAGATCCCCTATACTTGTGGGTCATCAAGACTCTTTTCTGGCGCCGTTGCCGGGGAGTGAAGCGCCTTTGGTAGGTGGAATTTGGTAAAGAAAAATTTATATAATGTGCTGAAATTTACTGTCACTTGTTACAATAGAAAGTAATCCTCTGAGGGGCTTGTTAGGGTATCTTCACCCCGACCAAGAAACAAAGAGTTGCTCCTCAACCTAATGAACCTACTGAAAATGAATATGAAAATATTCCCTTTGAATTTCTTTCGGGTATGATGGAAAAACTGCTAGCTAATCCTTTTGTAGGAGATGGAACAAAGCATCCTAATGAGCACCTAATATATGTGGATGAAGTTTGTGGACTATTTAAGCTTGCAGGTATACCCGATGATGTTGTTAAGAAGAAGGTCTTCCCTTTATCTTTTAAGGGAGATACATTGACATGGTATAGGCTATGTGATGATACGAGATCATGGAACTATAGAAGACTGAAATTGGAATTTCATCAAAAGTATTATCCTATGCATCTTGTTCATCATGATCGCAATTATATATATAATTTTTGGCCTCGCGAAGGAGAAAGCATCTCTCAAGCTTGGGGGAGGCTTAAATCAATGTTGTATTCATGCCCCAATCATGAGCTCCCAAGAGAAACAATTATTCAAAATCTTTATGCTCGGCTTTCTGAAAACAATCGCACCATGCTCGACACTTCTTGTGCTGGCTCTTTTATGATGAAGACTATTTAATTCAGATGGAATTTATTGGATAGAATTAAACGCAACTCTGAAGATTGGGACCTCGACGAAGGTAAGGAGTCAGGTATGACACCTAAGTTTGATTGTGTTAAATCTTTTATGGATACCGATATTTTCCGTAAGTTTAGCACTAAATATGGACTTGACTCTGAGATAGTAGCTTCTTTCTGTGAATCTTTTGCTACTTATGTTGATCTTCCCAAGGAGAAGTGGTTTAAGTATCATCCTCCCATAGAAGTAAAAATAGCTGCACCTATTAAAGTTGAAGAAAAGACCATCACTTATAATGAGCCTATTGTTCCTACCTCTTATGTTGAGAAACCACCTTTCCCTGTTAGAATAAAGGATCATGCTAAAGCTTCAACTGTGGTTCGTAAAAGCAATATTAGAACTTATACACCTCCTGAGCAAGTCAAAGTAGAACCTAATATTGCTATTGTTAAAGATCTCTTGTCCGATAATATTGATGGGCATGTTATTCAATTCTGTGGTGAATCTGCTAGAATTGCTAAACCTGGCGCTAAAGATAAACATAGACCTGTGGTAGGCGTGCCTATTATTTCTGTTAAAATAGGAGATCATTGTTATCATGACTTATGTGATATGGGTGCTAGTGCTAGTGTTATACCTATTACCTTGTATGAGGAAATTAAGCATGAAATTGCACCCGCTGAGATAGAAGATATTGATGTTACAATTAAACTTGCCAATAGAGATACCATATCGCCAGTGGGAATTGTTAGAGATGTTGAAGTCTTGTGTGGGAACACTAAATATCCTGCTGATTTTCTTGTTCTTGGCTCCCCACAAGATAGCTTTTGTCCAATTATATTTGGTAGACCCTTCTTGAACACCGTTAATGCTAAGATAGACTGCAAAAAGAATGTTGTTACTATTGGCTAGGATGATATGATTCATGAGTTTAATTTCTCTAAATTTAGTAAACAACACCGTGAAGAAGAATTACCTAGTAAGGATGAAATCACTGGTCTTGCTTCTATTGCCGTACCTCCTAGTGATCCTCTAGAACATTATTTGCTAGACCATGAAAATGATTTGTTTATGAATGAAAGAAGGGAAATAGATGAAGTATTCTTTAAACAGGAACCTATTCTGAAACGTAATTTGCCTGTTGAAATCCTAGGGGATCCTCCTCCACCCAAGGGTGATCCCGTATTTGAGCTTAAACCGTTGCCTGGTAATCTTAAATATGCTTATCTTGATGAAAAGAAAATATATCCTGTTATTATTAGTGCTAACCTTTCAGAGCATGAAGACGAGAGATTATTGAAAACTCTGAAGAAGCACCGTGCTGCTATTGGATATACTCTTGATGATCTTAAGGGCATTAGTCCCACTCTATGTCAACATAAAATAAATTTGGAAGAAGATGCCAAACCGGTTCGTGATCATCAACGAAGGCTTAATCCTAAGATGAAAGAAGTGGTAAGGAAAGAAATACTAAAGCTTCTGGAGGCAGGTGTAATTTATCCCGTTGCTGATAGTTAGTGGGTAAGTCCTGTTCATTGTGTCCCTAAGAAGGGTGGTGTTACTGTTGTTCCTGATGATAAAGATGAATTGATCCCGCAAAGAATTATTACAGGTTATAGGATGGTAATTGATTTTCACAAATTGAATAAAGCTACTAAGAAAGATCATTACCCCTTACCTTTTATTGATCAAATGCTAGAAATATTATGCAAACATACACATTATTGCTTCCTAGATGGTTATTAAGGTTTCTCTCAAATACCTGTGTCGGCTAAGGATCAATCAAAGACTACTTTTACTTCCCCTTTTGGTACTTTTGCTTACAGACGTATGCCCTTTGGTTTATGTAATGCACCTGCTACCTCTCAAAGATGCATGATGGCTATATTCTCTGACTTATGTGAAAAGATTTGTGAGGTTTTCATGGACGACTTTTCCGTCTATGGATCCTCTTTTGATGATTGCTTGAGCAATCTTGATCGAGTTTTGCAGAGATGTGAAGAAACTAATCTTGTCTTGAATTGAGAAAAGTGCCACTTTATGGTTAATGAAGGTATTGTCTTGGGGCATAAAGTTTCTGAAAGAGGTATTGAAGTTGATAAAGCCAAAGTTGATGCTATTGAAAAGATGCCATGTCCCAAGGACATCAAAGATATAAGAAGTTTCCTTGGTCACGCCGGATTTTATAGGAGGTTCATTAAGGACTTCTCAAAAATTTCTCGGCATCTGACTAATTTATTACAAAAAGATATATCATTTGTCTTTGATGATGATTGTGTAGAAGCATTTGAAATACTTAAGAAAGCATTGATCTCTGCACCTATTGTTCAGCCACCTGATTGGAATTTACCCTTCGAAATTATGTATGATGCTAGTTATTATGTTGTAGGTGTTGTTCTTGGGCAAAGAGTTGACAAGAAATTAAATGTTATCCATTATGCTAGTAAGACTCTAGATAATGCTCAAAGAAACTATGCTACTACTGAAAAAGAATTTTTAGCAGTTGTATTTCCATGTGATAAGTTCAGACCTTATATTGTTGATTCTAAAGTAACTATTCACACTGATCATGTTGCTATTAAATATTTGATGGAAAAGAAAGATGCTAAACCTAGACTTATTAGATGGGTTCTCTTGTTACAAGAATTTGATTTGCACATTGTTGATAGAAAGGGAGCTGAGAACCCCGTTGCAGACAACTTGTCTAGGTTAGAAAATGTTCTTGATGACCCACTACCTATTGATGATAGCTTTCCTGATGAGCAATTAAATGTCATAAATACTTCTCGTAGTACCCCATGGTATACTGATTATGCTAATTACATTGTTGCTAAATTTATACCCCCTAGTTTCACATACCAGCAAAAGAAAAAGTTTTTCTATGATTTGAGACATTACTTTTGGGATGACCCACATCTTTATAAAGAAGGAGTAGATGGTGTTATTAGACGTTGTGTACCTGAGCATGAACAGGAACAAATCCTACGCAAGTGTCACTCCGAAGCTTATGGAGGACACCACGCTGGAGATAGAACTGCACATAAAGTATTGCAATCTGGTTTTTATTGGCCCACTCTCTTCAAGGATGCCCGAGGGAGTCCCGGATTAGGGGGTGTCCGGATAGCCGGACTATGACCTTTGGCCGGACTCCTGGACTATGAAGATACAAGATTGAAGACTTCGTCCCGTGTCCGGATGGGACTTTCCTTGGCGTGGAAGGCAAGCTTGGCGATACGGATATGCAGATCTCCTACCATTGTAACCGACTCTGTGTAACCCTAACCCTCTTCGGTGCCTATATAAACCGAAGGGTTTTAGTCCCTAGGACGAACAACAATCATACCATAGGTTAGCTTCTAGGGTTTAGCCTCTCTTATGTCGTGGTAGATCTACTCTTGCACTACCCATATCATCAATATTAATCAAGCAGGAGTAGGGTTTTACCTCCATCGAGAGGGCCCGAACCTGGGTAAAAACATCGTGTCCCTTGTCTCCTGTTACCATCCGCCTAGACGCACAGTTCGGGACCCCCTACCCGAGATCCGTTGGTTTTGACACTGACATTGGTGCTTTCATTGAGAGTTCCTCTGTGTTGTCGCCGTCAGGAAGGATGCCTCATCCCGTCTTTAAAGACGGCACTGTTGCTAAAGAAGCTTTGGCTGTCGGCCAAACTCTCCGGCTAGGCGGTTTTCTCGAGTCATCGAAAGCAATCTTCACGTTAACTCGGAACTCGCCGAGCAGTTAGATCCGATGGAGCTCTCTTCCTTAAACGAGCTCTTGGATCGCATCGCCGCCCTGGGAGTCGCTACAGACTATGATCAGATTGGGCCTAAACCTGATCTGAGAGAGATTAACTCTCCCCAGGTTACCCACCACGTTGTTGTCGTAGAGGAACAATACGGCGACCCTTCTTCTATCTTAAGGACTAGCTACGTCCGGATTCCCGATCCCTCCATGCCGGATTCCCGCGGAGGGGAGGACGTCACTCAAGCCCTGAACCTAAAGTCAGGCAGCGGGGCTAGATTCATTGGACAACATCCAAGAATCCAAGCTTCCAAGTTCGGAAGCTCCTTGGCCCTTAAGTCTCAGATCGGGCGAGGTTCCGGATTTAATTCCACCCGCCCACCCAAACATAAGCGACCTATCTCCAATTCGGCAAAAGCCCGCAGAAACAGTACACCATTACTGGGCTAGATTCCTCCTGGTTATGGACAGGATAAAGGACTGCCGCGAGGAGGACGCAATCTCATTCTTCTGCAATAATTGCACGGACAACGGGATCCTCAACGCTATAAGTCGCCGTGACATTACACGCTTTGCCAACTTGGCGTCCATAGTACGAAAGTACTGTGCGATGGAAAGCGGCTGGAAACCGAAGCAAGATTTTGGGACAATCCGGCCTTGAATACAACCACAGTCCGAAATAAAAGGGTGCATCATCGCCAGGCACCTGGATTAAATACCAGAAAGCAAACACCCTCTATAGGGCATGGAACCGTACTGGAGGGATGGCTCAATGGACCCTGTAAAATTCATAGTATAGAGGGCGCCACTCCAACTCATAGCCTTAGAGCATGTTGGATACTACGGCAGGTGGCCAAAAGTGGCGAAGAGCTTCTAGCTCTAGAGCACCAGCCCACGGATACCAGTATGGTATTAACAGTCTTCGAGACTTTCGCATCAAATAATATGCGGAAACGAACACTCCGTAGCCTTGCCGAAGTCTACCAAGTAGCAACAATAAACCCATGGAGTGACACGGCTATTACCTTTAATGCCGTGATTTAACCTAAATTCGAACAGCCCGAGCACCACCGCATTGGTCCTCGGTCCGATAGTGGGCGGCTTCGCCATACCAAGGTACTCATGGACGGTGGCAGCGGATTGAGCCTCATTTACGAGGAAACCCTCTCAAAAATGGAAATAGACTGGAGCCGCATTGCGCCAAGCAGCACAACCTTTAGAGGAATAATCCCGATCGGGAAGCATGCTGTCTGGAAAAATCACATCGGATATGATGTTCGCACGCCGGATAATTACAGGTCCGAGGAGGTCACGTTCCAAGTGGCCCGTTCAGCAGCGGATACCACGCCTATTAGGGCGAGAGGCATTCACAATTTTTCAAGCTATACCCCATTATGGGTACATGAAGCTCAAAATGCCCGGGCCCAACGGAATCATCACTCTTGCTAGTGACCCGGACATAGCACTCCGCGCCCAAAATAAGATAGCCGCACTGGCCCTTGAGGCACTATCCGAAGCCCTAGCGGCCGAGGAACTCATTGCGCTGCGCTCCACGGTGAATAGGGACGATGTGATACTCGATAAGAGATCCAAGTCCACCTCCTTTAAACCGGCGGACGAAATAATCAAACTCCAAGTCCATCCAACGGACCCTACAAAAACGGCCTCCATCGGGGCACAATTAAATCCTGATGTAGACGCCGCACCAAGAGAATTCTTACGCGAAAATTGGGACATTTTTGCCTGACACCCTTCAGACATGCCAGGAATCCCACACCGGCTGGCCGAGCACAGCCTAAACATCCTAAAAGGATTCAAGCC